>CM069903.1:156985112-157046085 GCA_036172215.1 Camellia granthamiana | reverse complement strand
TTTTTACATTGAAAATTGTGCCATCTACCAGAACACTTCTGATCCCCTTTAGGAGCACACAGAGCAACCTTCTTCATGATGGCCAGTCAGCTACCAATGGTGGGCCGTCGGCTACCATTGGTGGCCGGTTGGCTACTGCTGGTGGCCGGTCGTACCACCTCTTCCCTAAACTTTCTTTTTTGCTGCAACAGAGAGCAAACAGGGACAAAACAGTGTATTCTCAAGGAATGTATGTACTGCTACCCTCTTTATCGTTACACAAGTTCAAAGGAGCGCAACTCTTGACCCTCAAACCATCAACCAAGCATTTTCCATGCATGATGGCTAAGGAACCAAGCTTATACAAGCTTAATGAGTGCAAAACAAGACTCAACAAAACCACCGCCCTATCATGCATTATCAAGGGTAATGGTGGACCAAGGAAAGTGGCACGTTTCATCACTTTGAGTATGAAACGTCCCACTTTCTTCGTGTTTGAATTAACGTCCGATCCGAACACATGCTATGCAACACAAAAGATGCTTAATCTTGCCTCTTTTACTTGTTCATTTTGTTTACTCATTTTAGCTTACCAATCCATTCTTTAATTGATTAAGTCCCAAGGTGACTGTCCTCTAATGGAAGAAGGTGTCAACCAAGGATGGTTTAAGGCAAGAGAGAGGTCATGCCTTTGATTAATAGAAACCTTCAAAAGAGGATTGAAACCATTAAGCACGAACCTCGATCTCAGGCTTAAACACAACTCGAAGATTAACCAACCCTCAAAGCAAATGAAAAAGTGAAGAAGTGAGGGAGGTTGCAGATATTTAGGTGCTGGAATTAGGCATGAAAAAGCATTAAAATATGCAACCAAGACACACAAATGATGCTCAAGGCCTAAAAACACTAAGCTAGTGAAGGAAATTGCACCACAACCATGCAATACAAAGCTCAAAGGACTTAACCAGCCCCAAAAAGAGCTAAAACAAGTCAAAACAGTAGTAAAAACATGTTGAGATCAATTTACGAAATGCTAGAAAAACATGCTCACATGTTAGGAAACTAGGCGTGCAAGCAAGACAACAAGGAGGGGAGGCTAAACCCTCCAATTTGGACTTCAAAAGAAGGTTTTTGCCACTGAAATAACTCTGAATTTCAGTGGTTAAAGGGCCCAAAAAGTTGATTTAAATATGAGAAAAAATGCACAAAAAGCTAAATAAACTAAGGGACAAAAGGGGGGGACAACCCCCTAACTCACAAAGATTCGAACTACCATTTTTATGCCTCAAAAATAGAGTTTCTTATACTTCAAAAACAGCCTTTAAATAGTTGAAAAGGATGGCAAAGCAAGTATGGCACAATAAGCTTAAATGAGGTAAGTGCAATACATTTGAAACAAAGTGCAATTCGGCCACAAACTCAAGCTCAAATCCCCTTCCAAGGCTCAAACAAAGCTCCAAGGGACCTCAGCTCCAAGGTGGTTAAGTTTGGTTAAGGGTTGATGTGCAAAAGTATAGAGAAAACTAACAACAAGGCACAAAATAAGAAGAGAGAGAGAGAATTCTAGAGAGAGAGAATTTTGGTCTAAAATGTCCAACCCTCTCCAAATGGGGTGGGGGACACCCCCTATATATAAAAAAATCAAGGTTTGAGCTTGTATTCATCCTACCATACACGGGTATGAAGATGTAGCTTAGTGAGCAACAGCTGGGACAGCTGGCAAACAAATATTTGAAAAAAGAGACCAGTGGCCGATAGGCACAACTTGTGGCCAACAAGGTCTAGGGTTGGCCGACAGGTCACCCTCTATTCCAGGCAAGAGGGCAACAAGCTCTTGGTCCAAAAACATTGCACAAAACAGATAAGTTCAAAGGCTCAAAGACATGGCGCTCCGCCGAGGACTTCGGGCACTCAAAACGAACACAAACAATGACAATCATTGAGTGTACAAACGATGACGGCCAAGTCTTGAGGACGGTCAAAAAATGGGGTGTCTACACATGCATGATATGGTTCATTTCTCTTTAATTCTAACTCAATTCTTTTATCAACCTACTTAATTCTTTAGAGTTCATGTCCTACACATCATAATTGTACAATTCAAGGGTTGAATTCTTACCTAGGCTTCCCAAGATGTGTGCTAGAGGCTTAATTCTTGAGTTTCCAAGTCCAATGCCTTCAATTCTTAGCAACTCCCCTTCTTCTAGCTTTGATTCCAAATACGTTCCTTCTCTCACTCTTTCTCACATTTCTCTCTCTAAAGTGGGGTGTTTAGGAGAGTGTATAGTGAACTAATGAGTTCACATGAACCTTATATAGACTTAATTAAGTTATTGACTAAGCTAATTAACTGGACACTAATTATTCTAATTTAATCGTTCTGAATTAAATTTTAATTAAACATATCATAAAATTCTAAAAATCTCAAATAACACATAAATCAAGTCAATTTCTGAATTTGATGCCGATAAGGCCTTCAATTCATAAACCGGAACGGAAACATGAACAAATCTTTCTACGTTAAACAGATATAAATACAAATAAGGCAACAAATGATGCAAAATTTTGCTTTAATTACTTATTAGGCATAATTAAGCATGGATTAGCGTTAATCATGGGTCGGGGTTGTTATAGTCTTTTCCCCCTTAAAGAGTTTGTGCTCCAAACTCGAGTTACCTTCATTTTGGAAGAACACTGGTGCCTAGATGACCTTCGTCTCGTAACCGGGGGTAATGCAACAAACACTGGTTAACTAGATCCTCAGATCAATGAATTCTCCCAATCCGGGTCCAGAGTGCTTGGGGGGTATCTGCCTCGTCGGAAGCAATGATGCAATACTACCTTGCAAAAAGGAAACTAAAGCAAAATAAGGAAACAACAATTAGAAAAACGGACAACATTTCAGCTAAGATAAAGACAACACACAGTTGATATCATAAGCTGAACATACTGTCTCAAACACTGATCTCTACCCCAAATCACTGCCTCAAATCTGATACCCCCCAAATACTGATGTCCTTAGACTGATACCCAGACTTGCAAACTGATACATGCATTCCCTGCAGAGACACACTCTAAAAGCACATATCAAGCAAGCGAGAGCAAAACACCCCTATGGTGGGGTGGGGGTTTCCCTGTCCTATTTTGTCAGGAGCTAGGGTTTCATTACGCACACATGTAGTTTCAAACAACCCTATATTCGGGTAAGTGACCTGTCCTAGTTTGGAATGGTCTCTATGGCTTCTGATATGCACTAGGTCAAATGGTCAAATAGGGTGCCTCGGCAAAACCGAGGTTTGTGTTCCCATCGTGGCAAAGCCCGTAACCGGTCAGCCCTTATGGCACGCTTTTCCAAGCAAGCCTCTGGCAAACCGTTCAGGAATAATAGACGGCAAACACTCGCGACTTAAACGCACCAATGCAAATGCAAATGCAAAGAAACACATAAGTGTAGATAAAACAACATATCATGATGTTCGAGTCAAGTTTTCTAAATCCCCAGCAGAGTCGCCAGAAACTGTGGACTGCCCGAAACTTCCTCCGCGCACCCCCCCTTTCAGAGAGGGCGCGGATTTGGGTTCATAGCTACTATAGTTCGAACTCCTGTCACGGTTCTGTATCTAGTCTCAAAAGTGCAATGTAAGACTAATAAATCACCAAAGAGTCCAAATTCTGACAAATCATTTTGAAAAATTGATTTTAATCAAGAAGTGCCAAACATGGACTGCTTTGCCAAATTACAGAGTCGCCACCTAAATATTTTGTTTTGGGAAATTTAGGAAACCCTGGACTTGTGCCAAAGGCCACATGTCCGTCATCACCAAAGTTGCCTAGGCTCGGGAACTTGGGTACGAGGGGGGGAAGGTCATGAAATGAGCCCCCTGCTCGCCCAATCAAGGGATCGGCCTCTACTAATCATGATATGTTGTTTTGAAAACACATGTGTTCTTATTCCAGTTATTTAGCTAACTTACTACGTGATGTGCATAGCATACAAGTATAGACTAGATCGCGAGAATTGGAACAAAACAACTCATGTTTGTTTTTTAAAATGGTTTGAAAGTGCTACTCGCAAGTAGGCATAAAGCGCGGATTCGCCACCCTCAAGTGGGCTTAAAAACATGATTTTGCCACTTCGCAAAGTGGGCTTAAAACTCACATTCATTGAGTTGTTCCAATTCAGACAATCAAGCCTCCACCCACAGGCATTCAAGCAGTTAAGCACTTAAGCAAATAGCCTCATGGCAAGCATGCTATCATGGCAACACTCACACTCATGCAAGTATGCTAAACCGTAAACACTTACAGTGTACTCCGAACTAAAACAGAAGCTAGTTAGAAATCAATGCATGATCCTAACTATACAGAATGCCTAATGCAACACATGCAAAATGCAACTAAATAGGCTCGGCTCTACCTAAGATGGCACATGAATGCAACATTTGATAACATGCTTTGAAACACGTATTCAAATAAGTGTATTGAAATTCAATGTAGTTTGAATGATGCGCCGAGCCCGGTGCATGCAAGACAAAATGAACGATGCACGCATGCAAAGCATGAGGATGCTAATCGAAATATGCCCTAAACTAACCATCGAAAGCTGATTAAGTAAAAAGGAGAAAGAAGTAGGGTTGGAAGGACATGCATACACAACACACACCCTTATTACAACATTGTGCCCTCTCGGAGGAGGGTCCGAATGAATAAGCTAAGCTATTCTAAGCTAAGCTACTTATTACAAGTAAACTAATTAACTAACTCTAGCTAATTAAATATTACAATCCAAATTAAAACAAATAGCTATGCTAACCTAATTAGAATATTACAAAACAAATCAAATGACTAGTTCCACGAACTAAACATAAGCAATGAGATGGTCTCGTGGGCGAGGTCAGAGATGCATGCTTGTTTGGCGCCATCCCGGAAATCCACTACCTTGCCTCTAAATGCCTCTGTTTGCACTCTTTTGACTTCTGAAAATTGTGCCAACCTCCAGATTGCTTCTGTTTGATCCCAGGAACATGTTGATGAACTGATCGGCTAGAAGTGATGGCCATCGGCCAGTATTGGTGGCCGGTCGGCTGGCTTAGGTGGCTGGTCGACACTTATTTCTGCAATTTCTCCTTTTGCTGCAACAGAGCACAACCAGAGGCATGGCAAGTGTATTTTGCAAGGAAATGTGTGAGCAATTACCCTCTTTATCATGTCTCAAGCTCAAAGGAGCGTAGTACTCGGCTCTCAAGCCACCAACCACGCATCTCAATGCATGGTGGCCAAAGAGTCAAGCTTGCACAATGTTAGTGAATGCACAAATAAGACTCTAAGTGTCGTCACCCTATCATGTATGATCAAGAGTGATAACGACCAAAAAACGCAACACGATTCATCACTTTGAGTATGAAACGTGCCACAATTTCTAGTATTTGGATTAATCGTCCAATCCAAACACATGCAATTGCAACACACATATGTTATCTTGGCATGTTTTACTTTGCTCGATTCTTGTTTACATATTTTACATTACCAATCCATTCTTTAATTGGTTAAGTCCAATATGCAAGTCCTCTAAGGAGAGGAGGTCAACCAAAAGAATGGTTTAAGGCATAGGAGAGACCATGCCTTTGGCTAGGAGGAACCCTCAAAAGGGGGTTAAAGCCATTTAAGCATGAGCCTCAATCCCAAGCTCAAACACAATCTCAAGGCCAAACAACCCTCAAATGAAATGGAAGAATGAAGAAATGAGGGAGGTGGTAGATGTTTAGTGCTGAAATGGCATGCTAAAGATCTTAAAGTATGCAAGCAATGCAAACATGGCATGTCGAGGACCAAAAAAACTCAAAGCTAGTAAAGAGCAATACACAAGAGGCATGCAACACCATGGCACAAATGCCCAAACCAGCTCTAGACAGAGCTCAATCATGCAAAAATAATGGTCTAAGGATGCTGAAATGGGAGTTCAAAATGCTAGAAGAACATGCATGCATGTTGGCCTATAAACAAGACATAATACACAACCCTCAAAAGCTATGAAGAAGTGAAGTATATGAGAGTGTGACTACATTGTACGACTGAAATTACATGCTAAATGGTGTCATACCATGTAAACATCACATGCAAAGCATGCTAGAGGACTCAAAACACAAAGCTATCAAAGCCTATCATGCTATAGCCATACAAAGCAAGCCTCAAAGGGCCAAGACCACTCAAAACATAGTTTAAAGCATGCTAAAATATGAGCAAAAACATGCTTCAGTGTAGCCAAAACAAGCTAGAATAATGGGCTAAAGTAGCAAGGCATGTAAAGCTAGTGACCAAGGTTAGCACTAAAGTGCAAAGAGCAAGCAACCAATGATCAAACAAGCCAAAAACAGAGTCATGGCAGGTCTAAAAAGTCACAAAAGCATGCTTGAACAAAGCCACAAAAAAGTAAAAATACATGCTCATTTAGTAGGCCATCAACACATGCAAACAAGATAAGAGGAGAGGGGGCCACCCCCTCCTATTTGGGACCTCAAAACTATCTTTCCACCACTGAAATTCAGTGGTTAAAAGGGCAAAAAAAGATAGTTTGAATAGCCTTAAAGGTGGTACAAAAGCTTAGCAAAATAAGCAACCAAAGAGGGTAGACCACCCCTAACCCCAACAAGGACTCAAACCAACATTTTTAACACTTAAAAATAGAGCTTTTTGTAGTTAACAACCAAGCCTAAAACAACATGCAAAGATGGCTAAAATGGTATATAAAAATAAGCTTAAAGAGGGAATATGCTCACTCTTGAAGCACAGCAGCAAGAGGACAACTTCTGAGCCAAAAACTAGCTTTAGGAGGCCCAAACAAGTCTTAAGGAATCTTAGCTCCAAGGTCAAGATCTTTGGCTACGAGGGTTGTGTGCAAATTGTGAAAAAAACACACTTTCAAGCTCAATATAGCACAATATAGAGAGAGAGAGAGATGAGAGAATTCTAGAGAGGGGGAAATTTCAGTTCTGAAATTTTGTAACCCTCAAACAGGGGGAGGGAGCTCCCCTTATATAGGAAATGCAAGCAAAAAGCTTGCTTCATCCCCCATACACGTGTATGGAGGATGAGCTCAGTGTTCAACGGCTGGAACAGTTGGCACCAAAAATATCTGCAAAAGCAGAAAAAAAGTCTTCGGCCAAAACTTGTGGCCGACCGGCACCATTAAAGAGGCTGATCAGCCATCAGCAAGGCCGACCGGCCACCACTGATGGCCGATGGAAGCAAGGCCTAGCCGATGGGTTATAGGGTTGGCCGGCAGACCACCCTCTTCCCCAGAAGCAAAGATGCAAGTCCTTGGTGCACAACCAAGCACAAAACAGACAAGTCGAGAGGTCCGAAGGCAAGGCACTCCCACCAAGAACTTCAGGTGCTCTGAACGAACACGAGCATAGATAATCATCAAGTGTTCAAACAATGACGTCTAAGTCTTGAGGACGGTTAAAAATGGGGTATCTACAGATACATCCGGGTTGATTTTCTCCAGAACCTCATATGGCCCAACATATCTCGGTGCTAACTTGCCCTTAACACCAAACTGCATTTGTCCTTTCATTGGAGGCACTTTGATAAATACGTGATCCCCGACTTCATATTCCCTATCTCTTCTTCAAACATCCGCATAACTCTTTTGGCAACTTTGTGCAGTTTTCAAGCATTGTTGAATCAATTTCACATTTTTCATTGTTTCTCGCACAAGTTTTGGTCCCAACAATGGTCTGTCACCTATTTTAGCCCAACAGATAGGAGAACGACATTTTCTTCTATACAGAGCTTCATAAGGAGTCATTCCAATACTTGAATGATAGCTGTTATTGTATACAAACTTGGCTAAAGGAAGGTAAGTCTCCCAATTCCCCTTGAAAGTCCAACACAAAACATCCGTAGAATATCTTCCAAGTCTGATTGGTTCTTTCGGATTGACCGCCTGTCTGTGGATGGTAAGCACTACTCATCCGCAGCTTCAGTTCCAAAGCCTATTGCAAACTCTGCCAAAACCTTTGACGTGAACTTCGAGTCTCTGTCAGATACAATGGATACTGGCACACCATGTAATCTCACAATCTCATTAACATAAATGTTAGCTAACTTATCCACATTATAAAAAGTTTTTGATAGGCAGAAAATGGGCAGATTTAGTTAAACGATCAACAATGACCCAAATAGAATCCATATCTTGAGGGGAGCGAGGGCAACCCCACAATGAAGTCCATAGTAATATGTTTCCCACTTCCATTCCGGTATTGGAAGCGGCTGTAGCAAACCAGCGGGTCGTTGATGTTCGGTTTTTAACTTGTTGGCATTGTAGACATCTTGCCACAAAATCTGCAATACACTTTTTCATCCTAGGCCATTAGAAATTTGTTTCAAGTCATGATACATTTTTGTATTCCCCGGATGCTGGCAAACTTGGAGTTGTGAGCTTCAGTCATGATGTGTTTCCTTAAATTAGAATAATCCAGCACACAAAGGCGATTCTGAAATTTTAACACATTGTTCTCAAGTACAAACCTAGGCCTTGGTTTTGAGTCAATTTCAGTCTACAATCTTTTTCAGAACTCATCTTCAAACTATTTCTCTTTGATTTCTTCAATGATTGCAGGTTGGAGCGGAAATGGCAGCTAAGATTCCCACTTTGTTCCTTGCGATACAACTTCAATTTCATTCTTTTCCAAGTCACATACTAATTCTTTCTGACTGGTGAGCAAACATGACAAATTTCCAATTGACTTTCAGCTCAAGGCATCCACCACAGTATTAGCTTTCCCCGAATGATACAAAAATCTGCAATTATAGTCTTTGATTAACTCTAATCATCTCCTCTATCTCATGTTCAATTCTTTCTGGGTAAAGAAGTATTTCAAGCTTTTATGGTCAGTATACACCTCACAAGTTACTCCGTACAGATAATGGTGCCAAATTTCTCAAAGCAAACACCATAGCTGCCTGTTCAAGATCATGAGTTGGGTAATTCTTTTTCATGAGGACGAAGTTGTTGAGAGGCATAAGCAATTACCCTTCCATTTTGCATCAACACACATCCAAACCTTTGTAGGAGGCATCACTGTAAATTTAGAACCCATCAGTACCATTAGGCAAAGTCAAAATTGGTGCAGTTACTAACCTAGACTTTAACTCTTGGAAAGCAATTTCTCTTTGATTAGTCCAATCAAATGGTGTAGCTTTCTGTGTCAATTGAGTAAGTGGCAAAGCAAGTTTGGAAAAATCTTTTACAAATCTGTGATAATAGCTTACAAGTCCTAGAAAACTTCAAACTTCTGATACATTTGTCGGCCTAGGCCAGTCCACAATAGCTTTAATTTTCTATGGGTCAACAGAGATACCATTCTTGTTGATTACATGCCCTAGAAAATGCCACACTGTCAAGCTAAAATTCACATTTGGAAAATTTTGCATATAACTTCTTTTCCTTTAGGGTCTACAAAGCAATCCTCAGATGATTTTCATGTTCCTCCCTGCTTTTAGAATAAATCAATATATCATCGATGAACACAATAATAAACTCATCAAGGAATTGTTTGAATACTCTGTTCATTAAGTCCATGAATGCTGCAGGTGCATTAATTACCCCAAATGGCATGACTAAGAATTCATAATGTCCGTATCTAGTTCGGAATGCGGTTTTCTCAATGTCTTCTGCTTTCACCTTTAGCTAGTGATATCCGGATCTAAGATCTATTTTAGAGAACATTTGTGCTCCTTGAAGTTGGTCAAACAGGTCATCTATTCGGGGTAGTGGGTATTTATTCTTCATAGTTACTTTATTTAATTCTCTATAATCTATACATATTCGTAAAGACCCATCTTTCTTCTTAACAAATAGCACTGGGGCACCCCAAGGTGAAGTGCTCGGGTGGATAAACTTTTTGTCTAACAGTTCCTGAAGTTGAGTTTGCAATTCTTTCAATTCAAAGGTGGACATTCTGTATGGGGTTTTAGAAATTGGTTGTGTCCTAGGTACCATATCAATGGTTAACTCAATTTCCTTATCAATTAACTCCCCAGGCAATTCATTCGGAAACACATCAAGAAATTCACAAACAACAGGAATGGTTTCCACATTAGCACTATCAGGGGATACAAACAATACACAACACAAGTAGCCCCGACACCCTTTCCTTAACAATTTCCTAGCTTTCATAATTAAGATCAAATATGGTGGAGGAACTACCCCATTTCCAATAAAAACAAACTCAAGCATACCAGGTGGTCTAAATACAACAGATTTACTCACACAGTCGATGGTGGTACAGTATTTAGTTAATCAATCCATACCTAGAATACAGTCAAAATAATCAATGTTTAAGGGCAGTAAATCAACGTACAATGTCATATCACCAATCATAATATCACATGCTGGATAAACATAAGCACATATCATAGAACCCCCAGACGGTGTAGATACAGACAGTAAACAGTTCATAGGTTCTAACGGTCTAGTTAATTTCTGAGAAAAAGCATGCGATACAAATGAATGCGTGGAACCAAAATCAATCAACACATAGGCATTTTGAGCACAGATAGAGATTATACCTGACACCACTGACTCAGTATTCTGTACATCCCCAGACACTAATGCAAAGACTCGGCCTTGTCTCAAAGTTTCTCCCCTAATAATGGCTCTCACATTGGTCCTTGGTGCAGGAGCAGACCCGGCTGAACTTGTCACTAGGCGATTAGTTGTGTTGAGTCTCATTAGACAATCCCTAATCATGTGGCCTGTCTTGCCGCATCGGAAACAAGCGCCAGATGCATGGTGACACTGCCCTTATGCTTCCTTCCACATTTGAGACAAACTGGCATAGACCCACTACTTTGACTTGAACTACTTGAAGACCTAGTATTTTGCTTCTTCGGAAACGATCGGCCTTTCTTGAAATTGAATCCGGCCCTTTTTCTCCTCCATTCAGTTGTTGGAATTGTAACTTGTTTCTTTGCTGCTAATATGGCCTCTGTCATCAGTTCCCTATCAAGTACCTCCACATAGGTAGGCAATTTTAATACGCTAACTTGATCATACACATCCAAGTCTAAGCCTCCTTCAAATTTCTAGGCCTTCTTTTAATCTGTATCGACCATATAAGGGGCAAATTTGGCCAACTTGGTAAACATAGCCTCATACTCGACCACAAACATCCTGCCTTGCTTCAATTCTTGAAATTCAGAATCTTTCTGATCCCGAAAATGCTCAGGAAAATACTTGTCATAGAAGATCGCATTAAATTGAGCCCATGTCATACTCCCATTGCTATTTCGGATCAATAACCACCATTTTCGGGCTTCATCTTTCAGGGTGTAGGTGGCCAAAAGGACTTTCTGGATTTCTGAATAGGGAAACTCTTCGAATAATTTCTCCATTTCCAACAACCATGTTTCAATCTTTAATGGTTCAATACCACCAAGGAAAGTTGGCGATTTCATCTTCATGAACTTCTGAGTGAGGTTAATTATTTCATTGTTGTCCAGTTCAACTTGCACCCACGGAGGTGAAGGAGGTAATGGTTGTTGCCTCAGTTGTTGTGTCATTACTTCAGACAGGGCTGTAAGCATCTGTTCCATTCTATTCATTCGGGCCTCAGAAGATTCACTTGTATCATTTCCCCTTACATTCTCCATGTTGCTATAGAGAGACAAGGTAATAATAAACATAGGAATATTCTTGTCCACTTCTTTACATTTCATTTGTTTAGGTTCAAATTTAGTTTTCAGATTTATAAAGATTAGCATACACTCACACATGCAGATGAAATGTCCCTAATTCTTTTCTATGGCATCCTATAGCTCGTATGGACTTGTGTGCGGTATAACAAATGCTCTGATACCACTCTATCACGACAACCCGCCCCTATAAGTTTAGCGTTGTAATTGGCCAGTAATTCTTGGATTACCAAAGGCCTCTTGACAGAACAACATATAACAAGGGGCTGCGGAAAGCAAAAAAATAGAGAATATACAATGTCCATAGAGCTATGTTAACATATATGAGACAGAGATCTTCAAAACAAACTTGTGTGTATATATATAACGTCATAATTACATTATTTATACATCGTCCATTCATAAACATGAAACTAAAAGGGGACTTAGCCCAGTACAGATATACAGAACAAAATCACCTAAAGCCTTGACATGGACCTCTTAACAGGAACCTCCTCGGGAGGTACGGTTGTTGGTTGGTGACACAGAATCTTTGGCCATCAACTCTGGGCCTGGTCACGTGCCTACTCACCTACATACATAATATAAATAGAGAGCTAGAGCCCAGTGAATAATAACGGAGTAAAGGATTTAAATGAATGATGTCCATAATAGGTATCGAAATCAAAGTTCATATTAGAAACAGATATATTTATGTTCTTGTTCAAACTACATACATAAATCAAAGTTCATGCTTAATCATACATGGTACATCCATTAGCGTTGACATGCTTGTTAGTTCCTTTAAGGAACCTCCAGTACCGGGAACTTGTAACTTGCTTGAACCGTAGTATTATTACCCCCGGGCAAAGGCCTTGTACTTGTAGACCACGGTATTATTACCCTCAAGCAAGGGCCTTGTGCTAAGGATGCCACGAATACATTTCAAAGAAAATTGGACAATCATTCATTCATACAAAACATGGCATTTTAGAAAACTGATCATTTCATATCATCAAAAAATAATTAAAGTCAAACATAACTTTACAGAATTATTACTCACAGATGGCTTCACTTGCAGAACAAACAAATTAGATATCTTGTGGTGTGTGACCTACACATATAGCAGAAAGGCATAATGAAACACACACTCGGCTGGTACTTAACTTCTTTTGGTTCATTCTTAGTGTGTTTCTAAGTCTTTACCTCTTATTGAGTCTTAATCATGGCTTAGAAGTGCCTAGGATGCAATGAGGATGCTAAAATGCACTTGAACACATTTAACAAAACTTGCGGAAAACAGGGGTCCCACTCGAGCGTAAATTCCCTCGCTCGAGCGGACGCGCAAACATGTGAGGGGACGGTCGAGCGCAACTTCTCTCGCTCAAGTGGTCTGTAAACTTTGAAAAAGTACTGGTTATGTGAAATCTCCGCTCGATGTCCGCTCGATTCTCGCTCGAACGTGAGACTCATGCCATTGCTCGAGCACAATTCCTGCTGCTCGAGCGGTCTGCAAAAACATGAAACTTCTGGGAGCTTGCATTTCACGCTCGAGTGGAATTTTGGTCGCTTGAGCGGAAGTGTAAGATCACAGAGTGGCTGCTCGAGCGTAGGTTTTGATGCTCGAGCGGAGAGCAAAATTTTGGGATTTCCATATCGCTCTTCTCAGCTCAAAACTCAAATTCAAAGTTGTAAAACAAGGTCTTTTAGGTCAAAAACTTGAGAAAACAAAAGGAAACAATTGTAAATGGTGAAAACATAGTGAATTCAAAATCATTTCACAAGATCAAGGCCTGGAAGCTTGCTAATTGTTCAAGACAAAACCAAAATCTTTGAAAACATAACAATACATATCATGCATGTAAAGGTACAAGTTCCAAGCTTTCAAAACATGATCCAATAAGGTGTCTAACTCAAAAATGTGTTGAATTTTTAGACCAAGGCCAAAATGAGGACATGCAAGAGGGAATTCTTTGAAAACAACTTCAAATTGTGATGAAATGAGCATAAATGCATGCTATGGTTCATTTCTCTTTAATTCTAACTCAATTCTTGTATTAACCTACTTAATTCTTTAGAGTTCATGTCCTACACATCATAATTGTACAATTCAAGGGTTGAATTCTTACCTAGGCTTCCCAAGATGTGTGCTAGAGGCTTAATTCTTGAGTTTCCAAGTCCAATGCCTTCAATTCTTAGCAACTCCCCTTCTCCTAGCTTTGATTCCAAATTCGTTCCTTCTCTCACTCTTTCTCACGTTTCTCTCTCTAAAGTGGGGTGTTAAGAGAGTGTATAGTGAACTAATGAGTTCACATGAACCTTATATAGGCTTAATTAGTGGCTTAATTAAGTTATTGATTAAGCTAATTAATTGGACATTAATTATTCTAATTTAATCGTTCCGAATTAAATTTTAATTAAACATATCATAAAATTCTAAAAATCTCAAATAACACATAAATCAAGTCAATTTCTGAATCGGATGTCAATGAGGCCTTCAATTCGTAAACCGAAATAGAAACATGAACATATCTTTCTACGTTAAACAGATATAAATACAAATAAGGAAACATATGATGCAAAATTTTGCTTTAATTACTTATTAGGCATAATTAAGCATGGATAACATTAATCATGGGTCGGGGTTGTTACAGGCCAGCTCGATAGCATCCGTCTCTGCACCAAGATCAAATCCTAAAGCTACGACAGGAAAAGAAACATTGAGGCAAGGCCAAGTTTTTGCTCTTATGCCCTGAGATGTCCAGAACATAGACACAGTAGTGTCAGGTATACTCCCTATCTGTGCCCAGAATGCTTATGTTTTGATTGACTTAGGGTCTACGCATTCGTTTGTTTTATCTGCTTTTTCTCGCAAATTAACTAGACCCTTGGAACCGATGAATTCTTTGCTAGTTGTATCATCTCCAATTGGAGGGTTTGTGATGTGTGCATATAAATATCTTGCATGTGACATTGTTGTTGGGGATATACATTTATATGTTGATTTGTTACCCTTGAACATTGATCATTTCGATGTAATTTTTGGAATAGATTGGTTATCGAAATATCATGCGACAATTGACTGTGTAACTAAGCAAGTTATTTTTCCCCCACCTGATTGGCCCGAATTTACTTTTAACAGTGTTAGTGTTGTGCCTCCCTCGTATTTGATTTCATTTATGAAGGCGTGTAAACTAATGAGAAAAATCTGTAGAGGATATTTGTGTTGTGTATTACAAACACATATTATTGCAAAACAGAAGGTAGATAGTATTCCTATAGTTCGAGATTTCCCAAATGTATTTCCCGATGATTTGCTAGGGGATTTGATTGATAGAGAAATAAAGTTCACTATTGAAATAGTACCAGGTACAAAGCCAGTTTCCAAGACTCCGTACCGAATGTCGACCACTGGATTGAAGGAGTTCAAAATTCAATTGCAAGAATTGCTGGATAAGAAATTTATCAGGCCTAGTACCTCACCATGGGGTGCTCCGGTCTTATTTGTGAAAAAGAAGGATGGCTCATTAAGATTCTGCATTGACTACCGTGAATTAAACAAGGTGACCGTGAAAAACAAATATCCATTGCCCCGGATTAATGATCTATTTGACCAATTACAAGGGGTGCAAGTCTTCTCCAAAATTGATCTTAGATCCGGATATCACCAATTGAAAGTCAAGGCGGAAGATGTAGAAAAACTGCTTTTTGGACAAGGTACGGCCACTATGAATTTCTTGTTATGCCCTTCGAAGTAACTAATGCGCCTGCTGCATTTATGGATCTAATGAATAGAGTCTTTAAGACGTTCCTATATGAGTTTGTTATTGTTTTTATCGATGACATTTTGATTTATTCCAAAAGTCAAGAGGAATATGAACGTCACTTGAAACTTGTTTTGCAAACCTTAAAGGAGAAGCAATTGTACGCTAAATTGTCTAAGTGCGAGTTCTGGCTCGATAGTGTAACGTTTTTGGGGCATGTAATCACTAAAGAGGGCATTTCCATTGCTTGCAAAAGATAGAGGCAGTTGTCAATTGGCCTAGACTAACTAATGTTACCGAAGTTCGGAGTTTCTTGGGTTTGGCTGGCTATTATCATAGATTTGTAAAAGATTTCTCCAAACTTGCCTTACCACTTACTCAGTTGATGCAGAAGGGGGTACCATTTGATTGGACTAATCAAAAGGAATCAGCTTTTCAAGAATTAAAGACTCGACTTGTGACTGCCCCAATTCTCACCTTACCCTCAGGCACGGATGGTTTTACTATTTTTAGTGATGCGTCTTATAAAGGGTTGGGATGTGTGTTGATGCAGAATGGAAAGGTAATTGCATATGCTTCCCGCCAGTTGAGGCCACATGTGAAGAATTACCCGACTCATGATTTAGAGCTTGCCGTTGTGGTTTTTTCACTAAAGATCTGGCGCCACTACTTATATAGAGCAATATGTGAAGTTTATACAGACCATAAGAGTCTCAAGTACTTTTTCACCCAAAAGGAGTTGAACATGAGACAACGACGATGGCTCGAATTAATTAAGGACTATGATTTACAAATCTTGTACCATTCGGGGAAAGCAAACACTGTTGCCAATGCCCTCAGCCGAAAATCAATTGGGAACTTGGCTTGTTTACTCACCAGACAAAGAGAATTGCTCCAAGAGTTAGAAAGACTGGAAGTATAAATTGTTTTACGAGAACAAGGCAGGACCTTAGCTACTATTACTGCGCAACCGGCACTCATTGAGGAGATTAAGGAGAGACGACAACAAGATGGACTTTTAAAGAAAGTGATCGAGGAAAAAGAAGCTAAACCAAGACCGGGTTTCATTTTTGAAAAGAGGGTATTGAAATTTCAATGGAGATTATGTATGCCTAATGATGTTGACTTGAAGAGACGAATTATGCAAGAAGCCCACAATTCAAAATTGTTCGTTCATCCGGGGACTACGAAAATGTATCAAGACTTGAAGCTCAATTTTTGGTGGCCGAGAATGAAAAAAGACATTACCAAATTTGTGTCTAAGTGTTCACAATGTCAACAAGTCAAAGCCGAGCATCAACAACCCGCGGGACTGCTTCAGCCATTTCCAATGCCGAAGTGAAAATGGGAGCACATTACCATGGACTTTATTGTTGGACTACCTTGCTCCATTAGAGTTATGGACTCAATTTGGGTTATTGTGGACCGTTTAACTAAATCTGCTCATTTCTTACCTGTAAAGACATTTTATAATGCGGATAAGTTTGCTACAATTTATATCAATGAAATTGTGAGATTGCATGGAGTTCCTATGTCCATTGTTTCTAATAAAGATCTGAAGTTTACCTCGAGATTTTGGCAAAGCTTGCAAAAGGCATTGGGGACCAAGTTGCGACTGAGTAGTGCATATCATCTACAAACCGATGGACAATCTGAAAGGACAATACAGACGTTGGAGGATATGTTATGTATGTGTGTGCTAGACTTCCAAAGGAATTAGGAGACTTATTTGCCCCTAGCCGAATTTGCTTACAATAACAGTTTCCACTCAAGCATTGGCATGGCACCTTATGAGGCTTTATACAATAGAAAATATCGGTCACTGATTTGCTGGGCTGAAGTTGGAGATAGACCCTTGTTGGGGCCCGAAATTGTGCAAGAAACAATGGAAAAAGTGAAATTGATTCATCAACGTTTAAAAACAGCACAAAGTTGGCAGAAAAGCTACGCGGATGTGCGTAGGCGGGATAGAGAATACGAAGTGGGCGATCGTGTTTTTATAAAAGTGACACTGGTGAAACGGCAAACTAGTTTTGGAGCCAAGGGCAAGTTAGCACCCCGGTATATTGGGCCTTTTGACATCATTAAGAAGATTAACCCAGTAGCGTATCAAGTGGCACTCCCCCCCAAGTATAGAGCACATGCATAACGTGTTTCACGTGTCCATGTTACGGGATTATCTTCGAGATCCTTTTCATGTGATTGAGTCGACTCACGTCCTTTTGACTGATGATTATACATATGAAGAACAGCCCATTCAAATTGTTAACCGTGGGAACAAGAAGTTGAGGAACAAGGGCATACCATTAGTGAAAGTGGATTGGCAAAATCACGGTGACATATATGCAACTTGGAAAAGAAAAGATGATATGAAAAGAAGATACCCGGATCTTTTTCCATTGGACCCTACTTTCTTCATGGAGGAAGCTATTTAAGTTTGGAGGACCAAACATCCTAAGGGGGGGAGAATGTAACACCCGCCTCTTTACTTACTTGTTAAGTGATGTAATTTGCCACAATTATGTGTTCATATGCAATTATGTGTCATGTCTTATATGTATACTTGTGCTATATGTTCATTGCATTGGAATAAGGAGAACAGATAGAAAGAGTTAGGAAGTAAACCTGTCGGAATCAGTGAACCATAAGATTAAAATTAAATAATTGAAATACGCAATTAGAGCCTAATTCACAGTAGTACGTTTTAATTTAGTATTACTTGCAGAGGCTGGTGATGAGAATTAGTTATTAAAAATTAAACTTAGAATTAAGAAGACCCAAATAAGGCCTTAATTTACTCATCAAATAAAGGTAAATAGAGCTAGATAGTTTACATGGACTTGAGCATTCTAGAGCCAAAAGGGGAAAGAAAGGAAGAACTAGGGTTCAAGAAGAGGAAATGGGGAATTGAGCAATCTTCATCAAACTATCAAGTAAGGTAAGAAATTTTCCTTAAATCTTATGAATTAAGGTTTCCTTTATCATGAAATAAGTTGAATAAAAAAGTAGAGTAGTGTTAATGGTTGTTAAAAACCCTAAAGATGAAGATTGTAGGAAATAGCTTTTAATTGGAGCACACATGACATCATTTTTGTTGTTCCATGTGAGATTGTGCATGACTTCTCAAATTTAAGGAGATATTGTATTGATTTTAGCTTTGGTAACCACACTTTACATTGAGTGTGATTTTACACTCAAAGTTCATGATTTTGTGGTCTAATTTGAGTATTGAGCCTTGCTTGATTGTTTGAAGTTAGAAGTATTCAATCCATGTGGTTTTGAAGTGTTTTTTAGCCTTCTTTTGTGTAAAATGAACTAGGGATTGAAGAAAGGAAAAGCTCCATTTTCAGCAAAAATTCGCACTGGTTTTTCACCCAGATCGCTCGAGCGGCCTGGGCCACCGCATGAGCGGCCGACCTTGATTTGGCCAAATTGCATTCTGAAGTTCGCCTGCTCATGCGGCCAAGGCCACCGCACGAGCGGCCAGACCATCGCACGTGCGGCTGGGGGCACCGCACGTGCGGCCAGCAGGGCTAGCCCAGTTTGATTTTTCTTCTGTTTTCTCTTACTTTCAGGCCTCCAATTGCATGAATTTCACCTATTTTCTTGTGCATGTGCATTGTAGAAACACAAGAGGAAATGAATGAATGAATGAGATCGAATTGAACCATTGTGCTTTCATGTGTCTATGTAGGTCAAACGCCGCATCCTAGCCACGTGCTACAAAGAACTAATTGTGAGTGACAATGTAGTAAAGCTATGTTAAGTTCTACTTCTTTCTTTCTGATTATTATTGTTCTTGATCAAGTTATTCTACGGTGATATGAGTTACTGAATGAATGAGTCCACTCTATATAATATGCTCACGTGACCCATGTCCAAGGGTAACAATACCGCGGTTTAATTCATGTGGCCCTTACCGGGAAGTAATAATACTATGGCCTATCTCCACGTGGCCCTTACTCAGGGGTAATAATACCGTGGTCTATGTTCACGTGACCCTCGCCCAGGGTAACAATACCGTGGCCTATATTCACGTAGCCCTCACCTGGGGGTAGCAGTACCATGGCCAGATGGGTATGAGATATTGAGTTATATGAATATGATTTGAAGAACTGATATATGAGCCAGTTGTTCCACATGATTGCTATGGTTTAACGAACATGCTACTGCTATGTGACTTGACTTTACTATTCAAATGGACATTATTTCTAACCTCTTTACACATTGTTGTTCACTAGGCTTTGGCTCACAGTTTATATCTTTCATGTAGGTGATCAAGCTCAAGAAAGGACTTGCGGGCGTTAGCCTACCTTCTAGTTGCCAAGCCAGCCGCTGTGCCTCCCTTTTGAGGTCCCTTTTAGTTCTAACTCCAAGGCTATTTGGGTGGTTATGAATTCACCTTTTGTTACGTGCTCAAGTGACTCATAGAAAAGATCTTTTGTTTGTTTTTGAATAGTCCTTAAGGGATTAATTCCCTAGATATTGTTTATGTTTTTGACCCATGTATATAATATAGTATTGGAAGTTTGTACAATGATGCATGCAGGGTTGTTATCTATTGTAGTTTCGCAGCTCGTTGGACGATGTATTGTGTTATTCTTGGCTTCCGCCAGCCCCTTACACTACTTATTGTTAAGTAGGCCTTTGGTAATCTCGGATTACTAGCCAGTTACGTCTCTAACCGCATGGGGCGGGGGTTAGGTCGTGACACTTCCCTTTGATCTGCCGCTTCCACGCCTCCATCTCAGCAGCCATCCTCAGAATGACTGCATGTTGGTCTCTTAGTTTGTGCTCCAGGCGTTAAGCGTGTGATTCTCTACGTCGCCGGTGCCCTTCAGGACTCTGTGAATGGTCAATGCTCTTTGCGTGTTTGTCTCGTACATCTCTCGGTAGCCCTCTAGAGAAGGTTTCCAGACCTGCCATTATCGGAATGACGGAAGGGCCATATCTTCTCTAGACTAATTCTGGAGTGATACCGTCGACGACAAACAGTGGGGTTTCATCGTTGTTTGCCATGGAAAATAGTTGGAAAAGTTTGGAGGGCAAGGTTTTGTCTGTCAAAGACTTCCCATAGACAACGCCAATTGTACGGAGGAGAAATATTCACCTCGCTCCGTACTTCTTTGCTACCAAGCTCGTTTCACTCTGTTAGGACTTCGTTATACTGTAAACAAAACAAAGATGAGTTACCCGGCATGTGGGTTTGGCGAAAAAATCCCTCCGACGGCCAAGTTAGCTTTCTTGGAGAAGAGAGAAGGCATAGCACTATAGAGAGAGAGAGTTGCTAAAAGTTCCTTACTTCCAACGTTTGCATACCCCTTATTATCTAGGCTAGCCATGCAGTCTTAAAGACTGTGATTGCACTTTCTCTATTGTCCTTCCCTAGACGACGATTGTGCTCTCTTCTATATTCCTTACACGTTTAGGGATGAAAATTACCAAACAGTATTTGTCGCACCACCAAACGGTATTGACGCATACCAGGAGTGGATTCTTTTTTTCTCGCCATTGGTCGACGTGGTATACCCAACCGCACCACTACTTGGTAACAAATAGCACCAACTTTGACCTCCCAAATACCGAGTTAAGTCTGATCTGCTTCTAGCTCGGCGTCAAGACTGAATTACATCAAATCTAATCTCCCTAACGTCAGGTTGAATGCGGGCAGTTAACAGCTCGGTCGAAGCATGGTCCGCTCTTCAAGCTGGTCGCACGCAGGCGCGCGGTCCGCCATCCCGGTTAAGATGATCTTGCTGGTGCTCCTTCAACCGAAGTGATGAATTTAGCTCGGCCGCACTAAGTTTCATTCCAGGAATTGTTGATCTTGTAACAGTTCAATGAAAATAGCATGGATATGGATTTCGCGCAACGCAAATCTGTGATTTGAGATTTCAGGCACTAATATATTTTTAACCTATAATTAGATCGAGTAATCATTCAAATTAAGAATAGAAGCTCGTTGTTTTTTTTTCCCTCGAATTAATAATTAGTATGATTTAATTTGGAAATATCTGTCTGCATTGGGAAAATATCTGTTGGGGCTACGACTTTAGAACTGAAATTGACGACCTTAATGGGTCCAGAAACTGAAATTGAGTACATGGATATGCTGATGGAAATTTTTAATGTCATTTGGGAAGTTTAATTGAAAATTGATTTCGTCTGATTCGCTAAGTTGTGTTTGGCTCATTATTTTGCAATTATATATGTATATATGGGATAAAGCTCATATGAGCTCATCCTTACCAACTAAGAGCTCAAAATATCTGGAGAGTGAGAGAGAGTTTTAGAAAAAGAGAGAAACAAAAGGAAGAAGAAGAGCAAAAGGGGATTAAGCTAAATCTTCACCCATTAAACCATCCAAGGTAAGATTTTCCCTCTAATTTCATGAATCTAAGTTGTATTACCCTTGACATCTAACAAGCTAAGGAGTTTAATGGTGTAAATTGTTGTTTAGAACTCTCATGAGTTCAAAGAGAGACTTGTAAGAAAGAGCTCAAGATCTTGACATACTTGGCATGAGTTCATGAAATTCTTGTGCATACATATTTACTTTCTTACATAATTCTTTAATTTGAGAGGAAATCTCCATGGATTTTGAGTTTGGGACCCAAAAGTGCATGTGTTATGATTTTACATTTCACTTCAAGAGTTTGATCTTGTATTTGGAAACTTGAGTTTTGATTTGAAGTTAGATATGTTCAATTCAAAGTGTTGTTAAGAGTTTTGGGTCTTAATTTTCATGAACTTGAAGTTGATTTTGCAAAAGAATGAGGTTCCATTAAAAAGTAGATTTCGGACTGGTTCTACACCCAAACCGCTCAAGTGGCCTGGGCCACTGCATGAGCGGCTGGACTTCTATTGCTCAAAAATGCATACTGTTTAACCACTGCTTGTGCGGCCAATGCCACCGCACGGGTGGCCCAACAGGGCAGTTTTTCCGGTTTTATTTTCTTTTCGTTTTTCGACTTCCGGGCCTTCATTTACATGGTTTTCACATGTAATTCACATCCATATGCATATCATAAGCATGAAAGAGATTAAAGAATAGGACTAACCGAACGAATATATATAACGAATGATCCGAATAGATTAAACTAAATGTGCTATGAAATGTGTTTTGTTGTGCTTGGTCATATTTCTGTAGATTGAGCCGTTAAGGTGGACCATTCGACCTAGCATTGTAAGTAACATTTCTGTAAAGATATGTTGATATGCACTATACTTGAAATGTTATGCGTAATGTTATATGATATGATATGTTTTTGAAATATGATTTTGATTCTGTGAACGAATATTCGATTTGCAAATCTAGTATGGCATCCAAGGACAATCCCAAGTCATGGGGGACAGCATGTTAATGGGGGTCCATGACATAGATGTGATTACGAGATCTCGTTAGCCACTTCATTTTAATCGGTATCCGGAGCCGATTACTTTAGTCGGAAGATATTATGTAATGTTTCTTGGGATGTACTAGTATTATGTTCTGATATGATAGATGTTTATGCTCAGTTTTTTTGTCTATTATTTGATGTGGAATTCATTCACTAACCTCTTTACTTTAATGTTATTTACTGGGTTTCAGCTCACTGTTTTTATATATGTATATATATATATGTATAGGTGAGCGTTCTGCAGGGCAAGTCTAGAAGGAGTCTTTAGTAGAGCCACCGTTTTGATGCCTACCGAGTTGTTGTGAGTGCCTCCGAGATGGGGCTAGGCCTGGAAGGCCGTTGTCAAGCTTTTGATCATAATGTACACTTTCGACACGTGCATATGTTTTGCATAAGATATTATGTTATAAGTTATGTATCGTTATGTGAGTAAATTAACATTTATATTGTACATATTTGTTCATATAGATGCACAGCTTATTGGACCATTGGTATTTTTTTTTTGTATATTGCTTCTGTTAGCCCCGATTATTTTGGTCTGTACAGAAACGCCTTTGGTAATCTCGAATTACTGGCCGGTCACTTCACCGACCCTTACGGGGCGGGGTTCAAATCGTGACACTCTTAGAACTTTAACTATCAAAACTCACTATTTTGTTAGGACCGACCATTGTTTTTGAATGAATATTTTTCATTTAAGTTGTCAATTTTATATTTTTATTATTTCTGAATATTTTATTTAACAATTATTTTGTCTACGAGTTTGTTTCTTATGTCATCGATTTATCATGCTTCTTTATGTTTTTTGGCATCTAAATTTTGGTTTAACTCAATTTTTGAATAATCAAATTAAAACTAAACTTAAGTCTAGGATTAACATTTTTCAAACTAAAATAATTAGAATTCAAGTGAAATTTATTTCAAATTACAAATTCTATGAGCATCCGCATCAGCCTCTTCAAATTTTTAGTCAAATTTAACCCAAAATCCTCTTTTTCTATTTTAACCAGTCACCTTTTTAGTATTCACTGCATCAAACTCTCTATTCTAACTCAATCTTATTAAAACATTAATTTCTTATTGTATTTGTTATTCATTCTGTTTTTATTAAATTGATGAGGTGCCACCCAAATAATTCTTAAAAAATGCACACAAAAAAAATTTGCCGTTGACCTGTTGATCGGCCGGTCGACCGATTAGGCTAATTTTGGACAGTTTTCTTCTTCTTCTATAGGCACTCACAGGACATCAAGTAGGATATCCGGAAGGACATCCGGGTGGACGACCGGTTTAAATATTTTGGCCCAGTTTTGCTCCAAAAAATATAATAAAAAATAATGTAGCTAATGAACAGTGCCTCTTTATTTTTGTTGAGGTATTATAGCAAATTTAACAAAAAATTAATTTACAAAAAATTTGTTGAGGCTGATGGAAAAAGGATTTGATGCTGATACTTTCTATAATAGCTTCAAAACTATTGCAGAGAGTCTGATGCGAATGCTCTAAGTTCACTTCTTTAGGATATTTATTAATTTGTTCGTCATGTGATATTGAATTCTAGTTGCTTTCCAAATTAGTTTCAATAACTCAATAACTGTCTCCATTTCAATACTAGAGAAATGCTATATGTGTTTTTCAAGGATAAAAAGTGTGTAAATTGTGAAAGTATTAAAAAAAAATTTACATTAAGGAAAAGTGTTTTGAATTGGTAAAAATATTTTATGTTTTTTTTTTTAAATTCTTTTTCGTACCCAAAAACACTTGTTAGCCTCACCCTTTATGCTGTGTTTGGTTAAAAAATTTAGAAAAAAAAATTGAAAGGAAAAGGAAAAAAATAAGTGAAATGTGAATAAAATATACTTGCATCTCACCTAAGTTCACACATTTTTTCATTTTCTCTTTTTAAATTCCTCTCCAAATTCCTCAATCAAACACATTCTTAAACAATCACATTTCCTACTTATTTTATCAGCAACTTGAAATAAATTCAATAAGGCCAAATGCTAAAGCTCCTTTCAATTAACGAAAAATATAATTAATTATTGTAGATAGTAAAACAATTATTTTTTGAACTGGTGTTCATGTCTATTGATAATATAAAGAATTAATAACAGTTTATCTCTCATTTATCAAGTCGTATATTTTTACCTTTTCAATTAATAAAATATGTCACTTTTAGACTATCTTTAAAATGAATCTATTTATATTATTTTTTAAGTTAAGTGTCTAATATAGACGGGTTCATTTTTTATTTTTTTTTTATAATTTGAGGATAAGTTCATTAATAATGAGATAAAATAATTTTCATTAAGAATTAAAAAAGTCTTGATATAATTAACCGTAATATACAAAATTATTGATTGAGCATGCCAAAATTGAATTCCCCTAACTACAAATTATTTTTTTTTTTAAAACTACCACAAAAAGAATAAACACAACAAATGGATTGGAAATAATTTTGATTTTTTTGTATTTATTATTTTTTTTCTCCATTTGGTAAGTCAAAGAAAGAATCCATTAATCCATTAACATAATAAAAAGCAGAGAGAGCGAGGAAGACAAGCAACTAAAAACACGTACCACGTGGCACGTGGCATAACTTGTCCTAAGAGAAGTTGTGTGGTAACTGGTTGAGTTAAATTAAAACTCTCAAAACAAAAACAAGTGGTTCCAGAGGGGTTTAAGACCCGGACATTAATGCCCTTTGACTGGCTGGTCCGGTTGTTCGGTCAAAACTATAAAAACCGATGCGAGAGAGAGAGAGGGGTTTTAAGTTGGTTTGTGTGGTTTTGAAACAACTTAAAGGGTTTTTGGTTCTTGTCCACAATCCACAACCACCACGTCCCACATCTCTAGAGAGAGAAAGAGAAAAGTTTTTAGAGAGAGAGAGAGAGAGAGAGAGAGAGAGAGCGAGAGAGTTTGAATTGTTTTTCATGTGACGTGAATTTGAAAATTCTGATTGAATTGAAGCGAATTCGAACGCAAATACGCATTATACGGATTTAAACTGGCGATCGTATCTTGAAGTGGTAAGCCGATCGAATTACTTGTGCGTGTGTATTTTATCATCTGTATACGTAATGAGGTTCTGCGTTGTTGAATTTGGCTTGGATTCGTTGAATTTTGTTTTTTGGGAGATGTTTGGTTTGATCCATGGTGGAATTGTGGAATTCTGTTCTGAATTACTTGTTTTCTCGTCAATTTTCACGTGATCAGTTGGAGATCTGATCAGATTTGATTGATTTGTCTCTCTTCTCTTGATCGCACTTGGATCGTATTTATTCCAATTCTACGGAGTTCCCAGAGTTGTTGATTCCGATTTTTGGTTTTTTGGTGGAAATTATTTCAAATTCTGGAACTCATTATTATGCAAAAAAAAAAAAAAAAAACGAGCTGTGTAATTGGAATCTGATCGGTGGTTCTGGTGGAAATCACAAGCCTTTCTTGATCTTTTGATTCGTTTTATGTGAATTTGGTTATCTGGATTTAAGTTCAATTCCTAATTTGTTTGTACACAATTGTGGCTGGATTAATACCAACCCCGTCTGAATTTCTACTGATCTAATTCAATTCAGGCTTGTGGAATTTGAATGTGATAGGTTATAATCTGCAAACAATTTTTTTGTTTTTTCCTTCTCGTCATAATGTCTCATTGGGTTTTTGGAAGGTCTTTGGAAAATGAAAACAATGTTTTTGTAATTTTACGGCAAGTGCCTTGGTTGTTTCCCTTTGATCATATTTCTTGATTCTCATAAATTTAAGTACGTAACTTCTTCGAAGCATGAGTAAATGCTCTTGGTTTTTTCCCTTTCGCATTGAATTTCAGGTACTTGCGAAGTTGTGACTTTTTGGGATCCGAGTGCTCTCTAAAGCAAATCTTATTTACAGATCTTCTTGATTATTGTTTATTATCATGCCTCGCTCAAGAAGTGGGAAATATAAAAAGGAAGAGCCTAAGAACAACATTGACATAATCATTACTGTATCTTAAGTCCAGAGTTTTCGTGAGATTGTGATCCATAATATTTTTCTACTCATGATTGTTTTACTCACTTCAGTGATGTGCATTATCAAGTGATTGAGATTATTAAAAAAGGGTGGTATGTGGATGTCTGTTAACAGTTTTTTTTTTTACTTTGTTACAGTGAAGTGGATCTGAGAATGCTGGCATATTGCATTTGATGAGCTCTTATTGGCATGCATGCCTGAGATATGGTGTTGAAGAAGAGTCTAGGTTATGGATTCAATGGCTACCGGGTCCCCATTATACCTAGAGGTCCCAGATCTGTAAGAGTAAGTAATTCTTTAGCTTTACTGGGTTGTCTGGTGATCCTATCATAACCTTTATGTTGAAACACTGATGTTTGTCATTTTTGGTTATTGGTTCAGAGGAGAGGTTCACATAAGAAAAGCGTTGAAGATAGCCAAATCTGTGCATTTGAACTACTGGCAGCTGTTGCTGGCAAGTTGTTGCAGGAGAGTGAGAGTTCTATTTCTAGTAATGCTGAAGGAAAAGACCCATCTGGAATTCACAGTGGTGGAGTTAAACATGAACAACTGGAAGCTAGTAAAGCTTTGAGATCAGAGTGCAATGATCAGGGAAGCTGCATAGAGAGTGTCTTTGTCTCTGGACTTGCAGCTCAAAATTACAATTCAAAGTCCACTTTGAGAGAACTCCCTCATGCTGTGTGTGATACTGTTTTGGAAAGCACTTCAATTATTTCAAGTTCCAACTTTTCCAAGAAAGTTGGTCATGATGTGAAATTGGAAATCTCTGAAAACAAGATAGCAGTTGAAAAATTCCACGGCAAAGTAGAGGGGGGCTCCCCTAATTGTGGGGAATCATGTGATGGTTACGTACATAATGGAACTGAAAGACAGCTAGAGGTTGAAGGGAATCATAATCATAATGCAGATTTGACCACAGCTAATACCTTCAGTTCAAAGGATCCGATGGAAATATGTGTGAATACCCATCCATTTATTAATTCTGACAGTAGTGTACAGTTGACCTCATATAGGGATTCTGTTCGTAATGCTTCTTTTCCGCGGCATAGGATCAATGTAAAGGTAGGTAGTAAAGATGATGACGAAAATTCTGTTCGGTACAATCGGCCTAGCTCCAAGATGAGGGCCTTTAGGCCACATCAACGTATTGGGCACCGAAGAATAAGAAAGTTACTGACTTCCAAATACTGGAAAGTAGCTCCAAAGTTGAAGGATTGTGAATTTTCTAACTCCAGTAAGTGAATGATTTAGCATTTTTGGTGCGATACAGTAAGCTAACGTTTGACAAGGTATGCACACATGCACAAATATGTCTACTATGTATATCTATTTAAATATATTTGCTCTCTCTATTTTAGATGGGGGCATGAAGCACGTCTCCCGCAATAGGAAAGCCCTTCACACCAGTGAAAGAATTCAACGCGAAGGTCCTTTAAAGAAGAGAAAATTATTTTACCACAGCTCGACTCTAGCATATGATTGGGAGGCAAGTAGTGAAAGTATTTCTAACTCACCTGAGAAGACTATGAAGGGAGACAAGGGTGGCTCACCTAAGAACTTGCTGCATAGAGGTTCTTACTTTTCTATTTGTCCTGGGGATTACAGCTTTTTTGCTATTCCAAGTTCTCTAGCTGATTTTAGTGTTTTTTTATTTTTTATTTTTTGGTGCAGCAAGTGGGGTTTCATCTTCAGTTTTAGGTCGTCAAGCATCATTCCACTCGAGGGATTCCCATGGTACTAGAAACAACACCCCCCAAAAAACAATAAATAAATAAATTAACCCAAAAATAAAGAAAGAAAGAAAGAAAGAAAGAAAGAAAGGATCTCTGTATGTGTATGTGTGGATAGTGATGTACATTTAACTCTTTTTGTTTTTACTCGATTGCAATATGACTTTTAAGAGTTTCTGACATGCGCTATGTTTCTTCATTCAGTGAAGTTTAGCATTAAGTCCTTCAAGGTACCAGAGCTTTATGTTGAGGTCCCAGAAACTGCCACTATTGGTTCACTGAAGGTTTGCAATTTCCCTATTCTGCCTATTATATGTCAAGAAGATTCTTAATCATGTATTGTGAAGGTCACAAATACCCTAGGTCACACAGGGCACACTCTGTTTTGTTTGGCGAAATGATTACAGTGATTTTGGCTGTGCTGAATTCTTTCAACTATCTAAAAGGGGGAAAAAATAAGATTTCTTTCATTAATTCTACCATAACCTGATTGCGGTTTTATCTTTTTATTCTTCCTTGTTTATTTTTATTTTATTTTTTTATTAGTTCAATATAATTTGTATTTTTTTTTTACGATACAACTCTTTCCTTGAGGAATTTGATTTACGTTAAGTCTTAGCTGCATTGTTCATTAGGTTTCATGCCATATTATCCTCTAGAAAATCTAGAAAATGGTTGAGGCTACTATTTGGTGCTTTGCTTTCATTTAATTTACTAAGTCACTATGTGATCTTATCATTTTCTCCATACATCTAAATAATTTTCCACATCCATATAATATGGTTGGGGTTGTACGAAAATATGAACAACTGATTATTTCTTACCCCTAATGCACTAGATTGAATTTATTTTTAAGGTGGTAGGAACCTTATGTTCTGTTCCCTCACTATTAATAAGGAATACTGCTCAAATTTTATTTTCATACCCCCCCCCCCCCCCCCCCCCCCCCCCCAAAAAAAAAAAAAAATCATATTTGATCCATTAAAGATGCTGTAGAGTGTTAGTGATTATAGATTCTCATTTTGTATTATGCTTCTGCATGATGTTTGTGTAGAGGACCGTTATGGAGGCCGTGACTGCTATACTTCAAGGCGGATTACACGTAGGTGTACTTCTTCAAGGGAAAAAGGTTAAAGATGATAACAGAACTCTACTGCAAACTGGTATTTCTCACAATGACAACCTGGATGCTCTTGGTTTTACATTGGAACCAAGTTCTGTGATAGCTTCTCCACCTGTGTGCCCCAAAGATCCTCCAATTTTGCTGCCATGTGAGACACACCAACAGTTAACCAGGTAATGTATATTTGCAGATAGATACTTATTCCGGAGAACTAGAATTTTGTTGCTTCAGCATTTTTATAGCTCTAGGTCAATTGCATTTCTTATCCTTTTTTTTTTCTTATTATTATTACCTGTAGTCTATTTATTTTTGGTTCGGGTGTACATTTGAACATGAAACGGTTCTTTTCATGGCAAAAAGGCTAGAAAGTTTTATTTGCTGTTTCCCATATTTTATCAAATTGATGCAAGTTTTTGAACTATGGTAGATTACTTTCTTTAATGTATATTTTTGATTTGGTGGTTGTGGATTGGAATAAAATTAAGGTTTTGAATTTTGCTCTATTCTACTCTATATCCAGGTTGCCAGCCAGTCCCATTTTGGATTCAGGGTTCTCTAATGAATCGTGTGATCCTCCTCCAGTGGCCAATGTGGACAACCATGTTGAAAGTAAAAATGAATTGGTCCCTTCCCCTACTGATGTAGTAACAGATGGAATGACACCTGATTCCAGAGCCTTGGTTCCCGTACCAGCAATGAGTGTGGAGGCACTTGCTGTGTTTCCCATGAACCAGAAAACTAGGCGGTCTGAACTTGTGCAGCGTAGAACTAGGAGACCTTTCTCTGTGTCAGAAGTAGAAGCACTAGTTGAAGCAGTTGAGACTCTCGGAACTGGAAGGTATGTAAATATACTGCTTCTTCCGTCATTTTGCCTATTGTTCTCATTCCTTCCACATTTTAGGGAGATATACAAGTCTGTTCTATTTTTCAATATAGAGAACTTTTTTTTATTCTTATTGAGAGGATCCGGATTTCCAATTATCTTCTGATTCTGCAGGTGGCGTGATGTTAAATTGCGTGCTTTCGAGAATGCAGATCATCGAACTTATGTGGACTTGAAGGTAAGAAATTCATTTGCAATTTTTATCTTTGTTCAAGCATGTGAGATTGTTACCCGCTAGAGGTGTGAATGTGCCATGCCAGGTTTTAAATATCCAACGGGATTTTGAACTTCCAATATGGATAGTCACCAACACATCAGTCGATTTTGTCTACATCGCCGATATGATACGTATCTTGATACTGTTATTTAAAACGATACCATATATGTGAATGGCAGTTATTGCTGGAATATTAGTTGTGGATCTGAGAGAAGAATAATCAAATATGACCTTTGCATAACACAGTTTTCCATGTGATTATTGCTGGTAGACACCCTTCATTTATATATATGTAAATATTCATTTTTAGTACGCCAAGAAAAGATGATCACTGTGGAGATCTTACAAGTTGTTACAAACCTCATTTTCTCGGATATATCTCATGATGTTGCTTGTTAGGATGACCTGACAGAGACCTGTCAGCACATGACAATCCTTAAACTTTCCTGCTAATCGAATATTTTTAGTCTCTGACTTAATTTAGTTTTTTTATTAACACGATTAATGTGTCGATCCGAAAGGAACCACATGGTTGTTTCGGGTTAGACTAATATTTTATCATATAGGTATTTAAATAATTACATAAACAAGCTGTCACCCTATGATGATGAATGATTGTGTGTGCGCGTACGCAGGATAAGTGGAAGACATTGGTTCACACGGCAAGCATTGCCCCCCAGCAAAGAAGAGGCGAGCCCGTGCCGCAGGAGCTCTTGGACCGAGTCTTGGCTGCCCATTCTTACTGGTCTCAGCACCAATCTAAGCAACATGGCAAGCTTCAAACTGAAACCCCCTAAAGATTTCAGACTGCTCAGGAGGGAAGACTTTCAAAAAGGTGCCCAAATGGTTACGGTGTAAAAAAGTTGTGACAGTGAAATTGAAAAAATGAAGTGTAAAAAATTAATATGGTCTCATGTAATATTATGCTTACTTCACAACGATTCATTGCCAGGTGTTGGCTTGTAAATGATTTGACAAAATAAAGGGTATTCTAACAGAATCCATAGTGGTCACTTTGATTTGATAGAGATTCCATTGTTTCACATACCTTTGAAACTCAAAAGGTCTTGGAAGAGAATCAAATTATGAATTTTTTAAAAAAATATTTATTCCTTGGAATCTTTCTTCTTTTTTATATATTTTTTTTCAGTGTGGGAATCTTGCTTGGTACATTATTGGGTTGTCATTATCTTCTTGTCATTTAACCTTGTGGTTCTAATAGCCAAACTGTTTTTTGTGGAGTATTTATTTTTTGATCCATTTTATCCAATCTCAAACTTCATTTTTATCATACAATCAAGTCTCTCTAACTTAATCATGTGGTAGCTACAAAACTTTGCCAACTTCATTTTTATTATGTGATTAGGTTTAGCCTGATCAAGTTTAATTGTGTGGTAGAAACAAAATTTAGCCTGATCGTTGATAGAGATGAAATTTGCAACAAAAGAGAAAGGGACACGTCGTTTTCAGCCCTTCGATAGACTATGGGTTTTCTGTTCCATTTTTTTCCATTCTCAAGCTTTATTTTTTCGTAAATTTGTCAAACAATGTTTTTCTTAAACTAGGTTATTGGTCAACTAAGACATAAAATGAGACAGATAATTTGTTTTTTGCAAATGTAGAACATTTTTTACCCCTAGGAATTTGCCTTTTTCTTTTTACTACAGCAGTGGCTTTATGATTTTTTTTTTTCCTTCAAATGATTTGAAATCTTATTTATCAAGCACATGCAGTTTAAAACTTCATCAAAATTCAAGTGGTTTAGTGAAGTCCTGTTGAAACCACTTAATTTAATAAAATTAAAAAAAAATTTAAAAAAACGTGTAACTGAGAAATAAAATTACGAACATGAAACGACACAAGTTTAAAAAAAACTCCGAGTGTATAAATTGTTAGTAAGAAATTTTCTTGCTCATAATTTATACAAGCTAAGTTATTAAACAAGGCTTGAACTGGATATGCGAGATGTTATATATTAAGAAAAAAATTGCATTCAAATCATCTAAATGCTGTTTATATTCCCTGGATTAGAAGTGCAAAGCCTCATCCATCATATGTATATATTATTTATTTATTTTGGTAAGCAAAGATAAAGACAATGGTACAAATAATTCGTTGCTACCTACGAAATTTTTCTAAAACTATAATTTATAGGTTTTTTCAGAACCAAAGAACATGCATGCATGTGCTTTTCCAGTTAGTGTTAATGAAAAAGTTTAAGCATCCCAAGTGACATGTGATTTGATTAACCAGCGTAACACTAGTCTATATGTCCACATTGGTTTCATTTATCAAACACTAGTCTGGCCATATAGGCCATTTTGTCTTGCTATTCTTCCATCCATAATCTCTTGGGTATTTTTTAAGGTAAATTACACACTTTTTTTTTTAGATTTGAAAAAAAAATACAATAAATTTCATAAGTTTAACATAATTATACTACGTTGTTTAACATAATTATACTACATTTTTATAAAATTTTAATTAAAAAACACTTAATTCCCGTTTCATTAGTAATTTATTAGTTAAATAGATGAAAAATGATATTGTTATATCTTTTGTAATAAAATGTATATTCTATTTTATATATCTTTGTATTTTACACTATATACATTTGTTTTAGTCGAAGATGGGTTAGCTACTATGCAGTAAATAAAGTAGCCGTTGTTGTGTGATCAATGGACCCTATTTCGGGACTCATTTTGATATTCTAAATTGTTTATTTTTTAGGATACATCGAGGAGAATATACATATAAAAAATCAAATTGATAGGTCATCCGTAATCCTTTCATCGAATTATATTTGTATTTAGTTTTATACTTTAAATGACATTTGCCATTCATCTTTTTAGACACAAATGCAATTGATAAAAGAGTTACCAATATCCGATCAACATAATTTTTTTGTAGGCATGTTCTACTCGGTATACCTTAAAAAGTGACGGTTCAAATGATCAAAATGGATCCCCAAATGGTTCAAATTATGATTTTTTTTTTTTTAAGCCTCAAGAAAGGCAAATGTAATTTTTTTTTAAGACATCTCTCGCATTCATGCTTATGACATTTTGACCGTATGTTTCACGAAATACAATGATCACTCACGCAAAATCAGTATTATTGACTTCTATAATCTTTTTAGATAAATCCAAATATAGACAGTTATAAATTAGAGAGAATTACTTAGTGAAGTAGAGAATTATAAAAATATGAGTGATGCAAGCGATTTTATGATAGGGTGCAAGTGAACCCCTTCATGTATGTCTATTTTTGTTTTTTTTTTCCTGTCAAACTGATAAGTAATTCCCTTATAAATTATCAGAATGTTTATTTATTTTCATATACAAGGAAGAATATGGTGATGTTGCTGTCTTGGGCTTGGATTGGAAGTACTTCACTGTGCGTGGGCCCAAAATTGGTCAATTAATATGGAACAATTATTAATTAGTGTCATAATATCATGGGAGGTTATATATACCATGTTCTTGATGAATAAAAAATTATAAAAGATATTTTAAATGGGTTATTTTTATCTCTCAATTACTTAATAAAAGAAGATTAATTTTTTTGCAATGTTAATACTATCCTATTGCCAAGGCTTTTTTGGTAAGTTGGCGTGTAGCTGTATCTTAAGCTACAATGAAAAAATGTTAGGAGTTCGAACTGATGAAATAGTAGCGTCCTTTTAAGTGGTACATTAATTTTACTAACAAATCTAACTACCTAAAATGTTGATTAAAAAATTAAAAAAAAACTATCCTTTTCATAAATTTTTTTGCTATATTATTGATCGTGTTACATTAATAATAAAAAAAACTAATTTTAAGTGGTACACTAATTTTTTGCTATCCTTTTTAATTTTTTTTTAAGTGGTACACTAATTTTACTAACAAATCTAACTACCTAAAATGTTGATTAAAAAATTAAAAAAAAAACTATCCTTTTCATAAATTTTTTTGCTATATTATTGATCGTGTTACATTAATAATAAAAAAAACTAATTTTAAGTGGTACACTAATTTTTTGCTATCCTTTTTAATTTTTTTTAAGTGGTACACTAATTTTACTAACAAATCTAACTACCTAAAATGATGATTAAAAAATTTTAAAAAAAAAAATATCCTTTTCATAAATTTTTTTGCTATATTATTGATCGTGTTACATTAATAATAATAATAAAAAAAAAACTAATTTTAAGTGGTACACTAATTTTTTGCTATCCTTTTTAATTTTTTTTAAGTGGTACACTAATTTTACTAACAAATCTAACTACCTAAAATGATGATTAAAAAATTAAAAAAAATATATATATCCTTTTCATAAATTTTTTTGCTATATTATTGATCGTGTTACATTAATAATAATAAAAAAAAACTAATTTTAAGTGGTACACTAATTTTAAGTGGTACACTAATTTTTTGCTATCCTTTTTAATTTTTTTTAAGTGGTACACTAATTTTACTAACAAATCTAACTACCTAAAATGTTGATTAAAAACTTTAAAAAAAAAACTATCCTTTTCATAAATTTTATTGCTATATTATTGATCGTGTTACATTAATAATATTACAATAATAAAAGCCATCTTTGATCCCATAAAATAAAAATTAAAAAAACCAGTTTTTACCCCGACCCTGATCCTGACCTCGCGAAGCCAGTGCATTATTGGATTAGTGGGTTAACAGTTGGGTAAAAATTGGTAGATGGAGCCCCAAATTGGACCGGACCGCCTAGCATTATTAGTACATATACAACTCATAATTATTAAGATGTTACATTGATGAGTATAGCTCCATTCATATTTATAGGAAAATAACATAATGTTACGAATCCGATTTATTAGTCATCATTTTTCTATGTAATGATTTTATTACATATTTTTTTCTATCATAGAAAGGCAATAATCTAATTGAACAAAATTTAAATAAAATTATATTACAATTTTACATATTGAAACAACATTATTTTCTTTTTTTAAACTTTAAACATTAGATTCATTATAAAGAGTCTTCCTTGTAATATTACATCTTTTACTATATATATATATAAGATTTTATTTATTTATACGCCTTGTTAATAAGTACTTTACAAGTATAAGAAAAAAATAAAATTAGTGTAGTAGAATTCAATATATTTTTTGTTAGTTTATAATATTTTTCAGTCATTTTCAAATATTTTTTATATTAATTTTAATATTAAGCGATGCATAAATTTGTATTTATTAATTTATTTATTTTTGTTTTGTCTTTTTTGGTTACGATGGGTTCTAGAAGAAATAGAGAGGAGACAAAACCGATATATGGTAATTAATGCAAGAGGCCCGAGGCACGAGAAGTGGGCCAGTCACGCTCCGAAATTGGTGAGAGGGCCTACCAAAAATAAATAAATAAAACAAAGGAGCGGTTCTACTAGTCTTCATTTGGACCGAAGATTTTTTAAAAAATCGATTAAATTGATTGAGTTGGACTAAATCAATTATATTTTGTTTATTTTTTAATAAGAATCAATTTGTGCTGTTTTTGAATTTGAATTTTTTTAATTTTTGATTTGGTATCAATTTAAGTATCTTATGCACTGATCTAAATCGAAACCGACCGTTTCGACATATATAATATATATATAATCTAATAATATAATGATATTAATAAGTATAATAAATTATTAATCTTATCATCTTTATAACTTAAGTTTGTAAATTCTTATTATATATAATCTTAACTCCAACTCATTATTCTTGAAACGTTAGTATTTTTAAACTTTTTTTTTTGTTTTTATTTTTATTAATTTAGGAATTAAAAAATATATATTAAATGGATAGATTGGATATGTTTGAAATGCTAGACAAATAACTAATTTAATATTTTTATATAGATTAATAATTGTGCATAAAAGTGGCTCAAATTTGAAAAATCCTAAACGATTAAACCGTACCAAACCGAACCGTTTCAATTAGTTCAGTTCGGTGCGGTTTGATGAAAGAAACGGTCTGTATCGGTATTCAAAATAACAAAATCGACATTATCGATTCGGTGTAATTTTTTACCTAAATACCGACCGTACCGAACCAATTACATCCCTAGTTGAGACCTTTTTTACTTGACTCCCATCACTATGTATTGAAATTGATCAACCTTTTGTTTTTTATTTTTATTTTTTTTTTTCTTATAACTCACTAACATGTGTCTGTGGAGATTGTAAAAGTCAATTAAAAAGGAAGTCTCTATCATTTCTGGATAACTATCATGACATGCGGGACTCATTAAGATCTCATTTTAATTCGAATTATTTATTTTATTAAATATTTTATATAGGTTATCTATAAAAAAAAATAAGTCAATTTAATATTAGTAATCCTTCATTTTATCTTATTTGTACCCAAAAAAATAAATGCTTTGTTTTAAAGATACCTTAATTTTTTTGGGATTAAATTATGTAAAATAAAAAAGTTACAAATATCGAATCAATACGATTTTTTTTATTATAAATGATATACATATAGAGTAATGCTAGAGACTCCAAATATTGTATCAAAAGTTTTACCAAATGTCTCACATGGGTGTAGGACCCACACAATATAAGTCCCACACCCATGTGAGATATTTGATGAAACTTTTGATAAAATTTTTGAGGCCTCTACCATTTTTGATACATATAAGACCCTAATAAAAACGAATAATTTAAATTATTAAAACAAAACTTATAATAAATTCCACAAACCCTAATAATCATCTTCAATCTAAACTTATAATGCATTTCACAAACCCTAATAATCATCTTCAGTCTAAATTTAAACGGGAAATTTCCTCTCTCTCGCAGATTGAGAAGAGAACGCATGCATGTGCACTCCGACAGTATCTTTTAATTTACCCAAACAACCTTTAAAATAATAATAAAACTCATGGTGAATTGGTAAAAAGGTTAAAAGTTTAAGGATTAGCCTAGTATCGGGGTGCATGTTGTGCTATAAGACACAGCGAGCGATACTGTATCAGTCAGTGGGGTTTATTCTAACTTTCTATTGGAGTTGAATATATCTTTTTAATGTTCAGAGCATCTGAGGTCTTAGGTCTTGTTTGGAAAGCGATCGATTTAGTTAAAAAATTATTAAAAAAATTAAAAAATTAATAACTTATATCAAAAAATTAAAAAAAAAAAATTTTTTTACTTTTTACACATCTTTTCGTAAAAAGTCAAAAAGTTATCCCAAATATATTAGTTTTTTTACATCATATTTTAGCCAAAAAATTAAAAAATTATTAAAAAAACCTGTTCCAAACGAGGCCTTAGTTTTGGTCGTGACATAGGTATAGTAGTGTTTTTTACAAATGCGCTATGGTTGTTAAGAGATAATACTCTCTAGCGAATATGTGAAGTAATTTATTTACATATTCATTTTAGGCATTAAACTAAGGAGAGGTTATTCTAATCTTATGATGATGATTTAAGTAATTTATTTTGTGAGATCCGTTCAATATGTTATTTATTATTGATTGAATATCAATAATCATGTGTTCAAAATAATTTTTTTTTTAAAGAAAAAAGTGACAAGCATGATTTTGAAAACAAATTGTCTATTTTTAAATATAAATATAATTTGATAAATTTAATTTTTTAGATAAATAATCTCCTAAATAGACCTTGCAATATGAATCACTCGGATTCACATGATGGAACTAGGAGGGCCCCAGATATAGACAACACCACATGTTGCGCTCATAGATTTCTTTATTCGACATTTTATATTTGAATTTGAGTTTTATTGCTATGTAATTTCTCTTATTCCTTTTTTTTATCAATTATTTAAAAAAAATACATAATTAAAGGCATTAATTAATAAAATTTAAAATAATTGTACATTATTTATAACAAGTGCTTTCTCCTTTTTTTTTTCTTTTTTTTAATTAATAAGGGTTTAATTATAAATATAAAGACAATTATATTAAACTTTATAAGTACACTCTAACAACACATGACTAGAAATTCCATACAAAAAATCATTCAAGTTAAAAGAAGAAATAAATAATTACATAGAACTCCTATAATAAAAAGATAAATTAACAAATTTTATAATTAACAAGGATGAATCTCCTAACCACTACAATCATGCCAACAAGAATGACTAATTGAACTAATCCAATTAATTATAACACTTGTGTCTAAAAAATTGATAAAATAGTGATCTCATTTTCCAAAATATTTTCTTTATCGTGTTTAGTTGGGAGATTTGAGGAGGAATTTGGAAAGAGAAATAAAAAAGGTAGGTGAAATGTGAATAAAAATACATATATTTTACCTTATTTCACACACCTTTTTTCTTTCTTTTTTTAAATCTCTCCCCAAATCTCCCATCGAAACACAGTATAAATGAAAAGAAGTCAACTCCACACTATCTTATCATCAGGGTAATAAGAACCTGGTTCACATTTAGCTAGGGGATCTCTTCAGATTTTCCACTTTACTTTCAGTGATTCTGATTTGATTGGATGCTCTTATGGGTTTTTTTGGTCCACAAAAAAAGTAACCTTGGCATGTTCCTCTATCCTTGTCTTTTTTTATTTTTTTATTTTTTAGCCAACTTGTCTTGTTTCTTTTGGGTGCAAGTAAACAAGCTAGTTATACTTTTGGGACATCATAATGATAGTTCAACAAAACTACTGGTCTATGAAAATTTATTTCAAAAATATTAATTTAAAATTAATGAAATATAAATTATACTTATAATGATTGTAATCCATTGATTTATTGTTTGTATAATTTTTTTAGATAAAATTTCTGAATATATAGTGTTGTTGCTAAAATTAATAATGTGAAGTTGAGTGAAAATTTTTAATTAAAAAGAAATTTGTGGGGGGAAAAAAAGAAGAAAATAGAAATCTAAATAAAAAATAAATTAAAATTGTATTATTTTATATTTATCTTTTCATTTTTATTTACAAATCCCTCTTTTAAGTCTTAAATCCAAACAAAGGCCCTGTTTGGTGCAGCTTAAAAACTGTTTATTTCAGCTTTCAGCTTAATTTAAGCTATTTTGATGTGTTTGGTTTAGCTTATAGCTTATAACTTATAACTTTTTGGAAGTCAGAAATCAACTTATTCTTTGAATGGGGCAGGAGATGCTTAATTTATAAGCTATAAGCTGTTTAAACATAAGGTATAAGTACTTTCCCACAGCGCTACCAAACAAGGCCAAAATCTCATAGTGTAAAACTCACTTCTCTGCTTAAAAACACTTTGAGAAATTGCTATTTGCTGCAAGAAGAATAGTTGTTTCCATAGCAATTTTCGCTTTTATATTTTTTATGTTTTTCCTTTCCAAAGCAATACTATTGAGGGGTGACTTTGACCTCATGGCTTCAAAATTTTACAATAAGCCTTAAATTTTAAAGAGAAAATCTCACTTACCCCTCATGGCTTCCTATGTGTAATTATTCTTTTTTATTTGAAAATAAATACATAATTTTCTGTGCCTACTAAATTAAAGTGCACCATAAGATATCCTGTTCAAGTTAACAGCAAATTTGAAATACATGTTTGGTCATAAGAAGTTTAAGTGACTGTTGTGGTTACTAAACTAAAATACACCATAAGTTATTCTATTCAAGTTAACAGTAAATGTGAAATAAATGTCAAGGAGAGCACATGAAGTGAGCATAAGGGATGAAGTGCATTTTGAGTTTCAAAAAAAAAAAAATGTCCTTTATTTACACAATGAGGTCATTTATGTATAAGGATATTTTAGTTTTTCTAACTAAACGATTATGATACAGACAATGTACTTTATATGAGTAAACAATAATATCCCTTTTTCTTATGTATTTTTACATCAGAATATCTACCAATCCAAAATTATTGTCAAAAAATCTACCAAGAGTGAAAATGTAAAGTTGAGATTAGTTAGTGTTTTGTTAGTCCATATTATGAATGAATTTCAACCATCTATTGATTTTTCTGAATAAAATTCTCAATCAAAAATTTTAAGTTTGCAGCATTACTATTTTCACATGGCAATTTTATTAATTAATTGAATGGAAAGGTAAGAAAGTGACACATGAAAGTGTTGACAATTCCATAGTTTTTGAAAAGTTGCTATTATTCCATGTGTTTGGTTTTAATTTTCTGGATACAATTTTTTTAAAATTGAGTTTTTTTATATTTATTTTTAGTGAATATTTTTAAAATTGTACGTAATTCTTTTTAGTTTTTTAGTTGCACCTTACTTAGATATATTTAAAAAATAAAATATTCGTGAAAAAATATTTTAAAAAATCAATAAATACACAAGAATACAAAAAATATATTGAATTCTCATTTTTTTTTGGTATTTTTGGTATTTAGTGAATTTTCTAAAGATTTTTTTCAAAAATATTATACTTTTTAAGTGTATTTATGTTAGGTGTATCTAAAAATTAAAAAAAAAAATTGCTTAGAATATTTAAAAAAAATTCAGTGAAAGCAAAAAAAATACAAAAAACAAAATATTTTAATTTTCTGAAAAGTAAATTCTGAAAATCCAAACCAAACAAGCTGATTATTCTTATCGAAAGAACAAATTAAAAATTAACCTTAAGAATGTGACTGCTTTGTCAGCAATGCACGCGTGCATGTGAATAGTAAATTTTTATAATATCAAATTCCCTCATCTTCTAAATAATTAAGCTACAATTTCATTAACCCATACAAGTAATCCAATGATAAAAGGGGTTTATATTGGGATGAACAGTAAATTCAAATATCTTATGTTTGATTCATCTTAAGTTGGGTTGTTGCATTCAATTTTAATTAATGTACTTGGGCTGGGCGGCCGTGACTGATTACGAATTTATGTGTTTTTCGTGCAATAGTGATTCAATGTGATTTTAAATTAGAGAAAGTTTCTTAGAAAATAAATAAATAAGTAAAGTTGAATAATAAATAAGTAGAGTTGAACAAGTTGAATTTATTGTATCTAACACTGTATTTAGTTTCTATATTTTTAGATTAAAAAAAAAAATGGTACAATTTGAATGCATAAGAGATTAGGAGGCAATGTATGGTCAAAATGTTTCTGGGAAATAATAAAAAGAGGGGCATAAACCTTTCACTACCACGAGTGTGATGGAAACCAATATTAAGGCCAAGTTTGGCATACATGAAAAAAATTAAAAAGTCAAAAAGTTACTCAAAAAGTTAAAAAGTTAATACTATTCATCAAAGTCAACAATTACGGCTGCACAACTCCCAATACTAATTTTTCCCTCACAAATCAATTTTTACAATTTTTTATTACACATTTTTCCATAAAAAGTTAAAAAGTTAACCCAAACATCCATATTTTTTTTCTCAATTTTTTAGTCCAAAAAGATAAAAAGTACACTTATTTAGGATACCCCAAACAACCCTAAGTTGAAAGACATCACTATCTTCATATGAAAGCAATACAAAGCTACACACTTGATTAATAAATATAGCATGTTATAGAAGTAAAGAAGAAAGCTACAACTAAGAGATTTTTTTTTTTTTTTTTTTTTGGTTAAATATGAAAAGCATTTATATTAAAATAAAACAAACATATAAAAATAAAAATAATAAGACCTAAAGGTCCAACCAAACAACAAACTAATGCCAAGTTTGTGAAGACTAAATAAGTGCACTTTTTGTCTTTTTGGACTAAAAAATTGAGGTTGAAAATATGGATGTTTGGGTTAACTTTTTGATTTTTTATGAAAAAATGTATAATAAAAAATTGTAAAAATTGGTTTGTAGAGTAAAATTTGAATTGGGAGTTGTGCAGCCGTAATTGTTGACTTTTGATGAATAGTGTTAACTTTTTAACTTTTTGAGTAACTTTTTGGCTTTTTGGATTATTTCAAACACCCCAAACTTGGCCTAAATTAATAATAGATCATATGTCAGAAGTAATTAAGCAACAAAGTAAGGCCCCGTTTGTTTTGGAATATGAAAGGGAGATTGGGATTAGGATAGCTATGGGTTCCATTTAATATACTGTTTATTTACAGAGTTGAGGAAGAGACTACTAAATCGAAGGGCGGATAGGACTTGCAGATGGGATTCGAATGGGTCTCCAGGACTTGTATTAGAAAAATAGTACAGGACTAGAAATTTTTTATTTTTATTTTATTTTTTACATGTCGAGCATTTTTTTTTTAACATTAATGTTTAATTTTTTGTATTTTTTGTTAAGTAAAAATCATTATTTTATTTTATTTTTTTTATTTTTTTTTTTAAAATTTTTTTACATGTTAGGCATTTTTTTTAAAACATTAATGTTTAATGTTTTTGTATTTTTTTATTTGTTTTATTATTTTATATTTATTTTATATAAAAATAATTTAACAATTCCTACACTAACAACTATTATCAAAACAAACACAATTTTACTTAATCTCCTCACTATCAATCCCCTCACTAACAATCTCCTCACTATTAATTCCCTCACTATCAATTCCTTCCATTCTACCTCTAAAAACAAACGGGCCTAAGACCTACTATGGTTGGTTCATTGAGCATGATCCCCCACCATCTATTGTTGTACATGAGAGAGAGAGCATATAACTTAGAGGTCCCCCCCTCCCCCTCCCCCTCCCCCTCCAAATTGCATCTCTTGGCCCCATTGTTTTGGGAGATAGAATGGAGGGGATTGATAGTGAGGGGATTAATAGTGAGGGGATTGTTAGTGAGGGGATTAATAGTGAGGGGATTGATAAATTATTTTTACATAAAATAATAAAACAAATAAAAAATATAAAAATTAAACATTAATATTTTTAAAAAAAATTCCCAATATATAAAAAATAAAAAAATTTCTAATCCTCTCACTATTTTTCTAATACCATCTCTACCTCCTACTTATCAATCCCCCTTCCTCCTCCTTATTAGTCCCAAGGGATTACTAGTCCCCTCCCTATCTCTCAAAACAAACACCACATTCTCAATCCCCTCCTCACTATCAAACCCAATCCCCTCCCTATAATCCCAAACAAACGGGGCCCTTAGGTCTTGACCTGTTTGGTCATTTTCTATGATGCCAACAGTGCAAGAGAGTTACAATTGAAATTTGGAAAGTAAATTACACAAACTTTTGCTCTACATATTTCTCTATTTTGATTGTTGGATGGCAGAAGGGACAACAATTGGAAAGTAAAACACATTTTACTTAGAGGTGGTACAAGCCATGTTCTTCGAAATTATAGAAATCAATATATGAGGACATGTCAAACATGTAAAAAATTAAATTTATTAGGTAAATGATAAGTATAATTTTTAAAGTAGATTCTCCATTATTTAAAATTTAAAAAAAATTAATCGGATCATGAGATATTATTATTCAATAAATTTGATTTCTTTCATAATAATCTATTTGGAATCTTAAAAATAATTCGAATCATTGAAGTGGATTCATAGAGGTCTAACAACACCCTCAAGTAGAGATTACCAATCAAAGAGAATCTACCTCTTTAATCAAATTCTCAATGTCAAGTAGATCTTACGCGCTTCATTTAAATTTACATAAAAAAAAAATAATTTATTAAATGTACAATCTCTTTCCCTTTCTTTTTTTTACAAATTTCTCTACAAATTTAAAATCGAAACATAACATTAGTATACTTTATAATTGGTAATGGTAAGAGCGGACATCGATTGGGCTTGTCTTGAGTCAAATTTTGTACCCAGTCTCGACCTAGCTTGATTTTAGGCCTAAAATTTCTATCACAACTTCTGCCTTAAAATTAAATTATAATATCAAGCCCGCCAGTGCCCACCGCTAACGTCGACTAAGGGGTTGTTTAAAATGTTCTAAATAAGTGTACTTTTTGACTTTTTATGAAATATGGATTGGGTTTGAAGTGATGTGATAGAGAGGTGATGTGACTTAAATAAGATGATGTGATTTAAATAGGATAGTGACTTTTTGACTTTTTATCTTTTTTCAGATATGCCAAACTTGGCCTAAGTAAGAGACAATATTGGTACCATCATTTGCTTTTGAGTAAATTATAAATACATTTATGAGGTTTGTTTATCATATAGATTATCCTATATGATTATGAAATTTAAATTATGTCCCTTCAAGTTTATAATTGCATAACAAATGACAATTTTATTAATAAATTATCAAGCCAATTAACAGTTTTTAATGATATCATAAATATATTTCAATTAACAATCTAAGTAATTTTATTATTATACAGGAGAGTATTTATAAATTTTATTTTTTCTGTTAATTTTTTTAAATAAAAAATTATGATAATGAGGTATTTACAATTTTTAGACTTACAACGAGACTATCTGTATTTTAACAAACCTCAAGATGTGTATTTATAATTATCCCTTGTCTTTTTTATACAACCTCATTAATTAAGAGCATTACATACACGGGATAGGTTCCTTTCGATACCTTAATCTCTTCATACCTCTCCGTACCCCTCTTGTAGGTCTCAATTTGAACCCGCATTATGATTTAAATCGTCTATCTCATAATTTCGTAATAAAGGTCATTCATACAAAAAATAAGTTTCCTCGGAAAATTATAAATACAGAAACAAAAAATATTTTATTTTATAAAATGAATGGTTTAAGTTTACAATAACATTTGTTATTCATTTTATAAAACAAAATACGATTTTTTTATGTTTATAATTTTCCAATAAAACTCATTTTTTACATGGATGACATTTTTTATAAAACTTACGAGATAAACGGTTTGGATTATCGATATGTGTTCAAATTTGAGTCTATAAAAAAGGTATGAAAAAGTATTGAGAGATGAAAATACAAAGAGGAGCTTATCCCTACATACACATGCAATACTTTGTTCTCAATCCTTACACTCTGTTTAGGACAAAATAGGTGGAAAGTGAAAGAAAGAGAAAAAAAATTAATTTCTATGAGTTTGTTTAGTTTGAAAGTGGTAGAAAATATAAGAAAATTAATTTTGTTTTCTTGTATAATCTATATTAGCATTGTAATTAATTTTTTATTTCTTGCAAAAATACAAGAAAACACAAAAAAAAAATTGAAGGACAAATTACACTGATGGTTCCTATAGTTTGGAACTCGTGTCACTTCGGTCCCTAACTTTTCAATTGTAATACATTTAATTCTGAATTTTAAATCTTGTTTCAAATAAGGACAATTGAATATATCATTGCTCAATTTGAAGGGCAAAATTGTCAATTTGATAAAATATAAACTAATTTGACAAAAATAAATGTCAAATAAATATTTTTAAATTTTTAAAAATTATTTCTACATACTAAAGATAAAATTCTGTAAAATTGATAAATCTCTTAGACATTTATTTATTTATTTTTTTACCAAATTAATTATTATTATGTATTTCGATGATAATCATGTAATAGGTGGTTGTTTTTATTTCATTAAATTAGTTTCTATTTTTCTAAAAGTCAAATATGATGACAACTTTGATATCATTATTAAACCAATCCATTAAATCAAAAAATTCAAAACTAAAAATAATTCATATATTAAATATATTGATTACACATTAAAATCCTAACAACCAACCATTACATGATCATCATCCAAACATATAATAAAAATTAATTTGGTAAAAAAATAAATAAACATCTAAAATATTTATTAATTTTACATAATTTTATTTTTGGTTAGTAGAAATAATTTTTTAAAATTTAAAAATATTTTTTTGACGTTTATTTTTGTCAAATTAGTTTATATTTTATTGAATTAACAATTTTATCCTTAAAATTAAGTAATGATATCTTTAATTATCTTTATTTGGAATAAGATTCAAAATTTAAGGTCAAATGTGTCACAATTGAAAAGTCAGAGACCAAGATAACATGAGTCCCAAACTATAAGGATTGTTAGTGTAATTCGCCCAAAATTGAATGTGTGAGTTATCTATAAAATTTTTAAATTTTTCTATCTTTGTCTTACAAATTTTTTATTTTAATCAAATGCTTGCAATGAAATATATTTTCTTTTCTATTTTTTTTTCACTTTATTTTCTTTTACTTTCACTTTCTATCAAATTTTCTTTCTAATCAAAATTTTCATTTTTCTTTTTCTTTTTTTTTTCTTCCATTTCATTTTCACTTGTAAATTCATGTTGTTTCAACGTCTTGTAATTATCATAGGAAAGGTGACAATTACAAGTTTTATCATCAATTAAATAGAAAGTAAATGATAATTTTCCCAAGATCAATTTTATTGTGTTTTTAGTGTTTTTATAATTAGTTTTTTTTGTCTAGGAAAGCATAAGATGCATCATAATATTAACGAAAGTGCAAAAGTGAGTACATCATTCTAATTTTAGTTTGTTCATACATGAACTCATCGTTCTAGGCAGTAAAAATAATTGGGGAAATTAGATATAAGTAAACATTTTAAAAAATAATTGCATATTTATAAAATTTATTACTAATTTGTATTAAATTGTCCACTTATTGATATTTCCCAAAACAATTTAAGAGCTAGTTTGGCGGTTTTGGGAACAACCTAAATAAGTGCACTTATCTGAGTTATATCACATCTTTATTTTTTTAAACATTTTTTCGTAAAAAATCAAAAAAATATACTAAATAATAGCAATGTTTATCTTTTAAATATCAACAGTGTTTATTGATTTTACCTATTTGTTTTGGAAAATAGATTAAAAGCTAATTTTTTGATTTTTTTCTTTTTAAAAGTGTAAAAAAAATAAAGAGGTAATGTGACTCAAAAGAGATTAAAAGCTAAAAAGTGACTCTTAACCTCTTTCTCAAAGAGCCCTAAATATCAATAATTTTACGTTTATCACTTAAATATTAACAGTATTTTATTGATTTCACCTATTTAATAGTTTTTTAAAAAAAAAAATTAATATATATTTCTATTCATATAGTTCAACTGGAAATGATTGTAGAAATTACTAATCATTAAATCATAATTTGGTGGGAGAAAAGATCATTTTAGAATTTGGATAATTTAAATTATACAAACAAAATCCATTAAATTCGTTATGAGGTGTAATTTGTTCAAAATAATAAGAAAAATGAGTACTTTGTTGTATAATTTAAATTGTTCAAATTTTGAAATTTATATTTTTTTTCATTAAATTAAGCTTCAATAATTATTAATTTGTATAATCGCCTCTAATTAGATCAGTGAACAAAAATTAAATATTTTAGGGAATAAATAGAAGAAATTCATAGTTTAGGAGATAAAAGTCAAATGAGCCTTTAAAAAAAAATTATTCGTTTGGCAAGGAGGTTTGGGGCTATTTTAGCCACAAAAGATAAAATAGGCTATTTTAGCTACAATAAACAAAACATCACATCCAACCTATAATCATTGCACTCTTCTCTCACAAAAAAAGTAAAAAAAACCCAAAAAGTCATTCCCAAACTAAACTTTTTAGCCCAGGCTAAAATAGCCAAAAAAGTTAAAAAGTCAACCTACTTTCCAAACAAAGGCATATAATAAAGTTATTGTTAAAAAAAAGTGATGTATTTGATAATATTTAAAAATAATAATTACTAAAAAAGTTGAATGGCTCCTTTCTTGTTTTTTTTCATTGTTAATTTTTTAAGTCGAAAATAAACAATATTTTTTTTATTTTGACTTAATTAAAAGAAAAAACCAAAAAGTAATTATAAAAGCTAAAACTATACATAACATAAAATAGACTAGGATTCTCTGCCATAAATACCCATTTTCCCCTTGCTTTTCGTATCGTACAGACGCATTCAGATCAAATCTTCGTGTAAATTAATCAAAAATTTAAAACTCATTAATTTAAATAAAATAAAAAACATGTACAACTCACTATTCTCCCTTTATTTTTTAATTATAACGAGAGAAAAATTAGAGTGGTTGTTATGTGTGAAGGACATCAGTACTGTATCTTTGCAAAACATATCTAAAAAAAATTAAAATAAGTACAGTTTTTTCATCAAATTATATTTATGTCTAAAAAAATGAATAGTAAGTGTGTTTTTAAGAGTTTTTTTTTTTTTTTTTTCTTTTTCTTTTTCTTTTTGGGCAATTTTTGTATTACAAAAAAAATGTTGATTTCTTCTCTTTTTTTTTCTTACGCTGTATTTGGTTGAGAAATTTGAAAAAGAATTTAGAAAGAGAAAGAAAAAAATGTGTGCAAAATTAGGTGAAATGTAAACATATTTTATTCATATTTTACCTACCTTTTATTTTTTTCTTTCTAAATCCCCTAACTAGCGTCAATTTCTTAACTTTTTGAGAAATTTAAAATGCGAATTATAAAAATAAATAAAAATTTCTTATTTTACTCCATTTGTTTCCTCTTGCAAATTCTTTTCATTCCAAATCATTCAATCCAGATAGATTGTTAAGCCTTGTTTGAGTAAAACTATCTAAGTGCACTCTTTTTGCATAAATACATTTATTTGAGTTACATCAATTAACATCTCATCTCTATTTTTTACACATTTTTTTTATAAAAAATCAAAAAATACATTTACTTAAAACATTCCAAACCAACCCTTAACCTCCAACTAATTAGTACTAATGGGAGCTTAAGCCATTGGTAAATCCGCACTCAGATTGGACGGTCGATATTGCACCCCACGCCACCCCCCAACTCCAATCCTCAGACTTTTCCTCAACAAAACAACATTAAACATTACGGGCATATTTGGTAATCATTCCGTTTTTAATTTTCAATTTATATCTATAAAAATTTTAAAATTTATTATAAAAACTTGTTTGATAATTTTTTTGATTTATAAATAGCTGTTTCAGTTTATAAATTTGAGAAAAAAACGTAAACTCATTTTTTGAGTTTAGGTTTTCAGTTTTTTTTCAATTAATTTTTTTTTCAAATAATTTATTTTAAATTATTCTTTTTCAAATAATTTTTTATCAATTAATTTTTTTTTCAATTAATAATTTTTTTTCAAATATTTTTTTTTCAATTAAATTTTTTTTTCAATTATAATATGTATGATCTCATTGTCATAAATAATAAAAAATAAATATAAATATTTTAACCCTGAACAAATATATTTTTTAATTTATGTTTGTAAAAATAAATAAAAATCAATTTATAAAACTTTTATAAACATAAATCAAAAACATAAACGTTAGCAAACGCTGCCTACATAAACCAAGCCCATTTCCAACTTCCAACGTTCAAAAAAAAAAAAAAACCTTCCAACGCTCCCCTCTCCCCCCCTCTCTCTCTGTCTCTCTGCTGGTCTAGATCAAGTCAAGTCACCGCTCTCTCTCTCTCCCTCTCCTTTTAGCTCAGGTATTTCATCTTCTTTCAATATCTATACTTCTTCTGTATTCATATATATATATATATATATGTGCAGTTTTTGTTTTTGTTTTTATTATATATATTTGTAATAAGCAGAGTTATTGATGATAGGTTTTCAAAGAAAAGCCCTGCTTGAAGCCTCTTCTTTTTTCATATTTGATGCAAATATGCTCTCAAAGTAATTGAAGTATAGCACATATTTGGTGAATATTTGTGGGTTTTTAACTTTTATCACTTTGTGTTCGTTTCCTTTGATTGCTGCTCTGCCCAATATACTTGTATTCTTGTTCCAAACTCTTCACTCCTTTTGTCCCATTTTTAGTGTCACTTTGATGCACGTTACTTGTTTTAGGGTTTCAATTTCTGGGTATTTGATACATTGTGCCTTTGACAATCTTATTTTGTAAACTAGCAGATAGATCGGGGAAGATATATATATATATATGGGGCAAAGAGAATCTGGTGTTGGAGCTGTAGTTTTCTAAGGTTTTGGGTATAATCAATTTGACTAGTTCTTGTAAAATAGATTGTCATGGATAAACAATTGAGAGGCTATTATGGTTCAGTGAACAGAATCAAATATGAAGAAGAAAGCGATTCGAGCCTCTCAGATCGCAGTTTTATCACTGGGCTCAATGTTGGTGGTACATGTATGGATCAAAATTTCTTCAATCTTTCTCCATTTCCACCTGATCTGAACCCAGGTGTCATCTCGCCTTCTGATTTTACCACTGAGAGTGATTCTCATGAGGATTGTGATTTTAGTGATGTGGTTCTTAAGTACATAAACCAGATGCTCATGGAAGAAGATATGGATGAGAAGACTTGTATGTTTCAAGAGTCTGCAGCTCTCCAAGCTGCAGAGAGGCCATTCTATGAGGTCCTCGGGGAGAAGTACCCCCCTTCTCCCAATCACCGTCTAATTCATTACACAGATCAAAATATTGAAATCCCAAATGAAATTGATGCTGAGCAATCATACTACGGGGTTATTGGGGATAAGTATCCCTCTTGTCCTGATCACTGCCTAATTCATTATGCAGATCAAAATATTAAAATCCCGACTGAATTTTACGATGGCAGTAACTATAACACTAGCAGCTGTAGCAGTAGTAGCAGTGTAATGGGTCCAGGTTTGAGTTGTGATAATAGTGAGAACGAGTCTTCTCCGGTACAAAGTGCGGTCACAGATCTTGGTTCACAGTCCATTTCTCAGTCGTCTTTTGGCTCATCTAATAGTACCTGTAATGCCATAGACGGACTCGTGGATTCACCCGTGAGTAGTACCCTTACAGTTTGTGATATTTTCAATGATAGTCAGTCTGTCTTGCAGTTTAAAAGAGGGGTTGAGGTAGCGAACAAGTTCCTTCCTTGTGGTGACAATTTGTGTCTTGATTCGGGGAGTAATTTAGTTAAAGAGGCAAAGAAAGAGGTGAAGGGCATGGTCGTTAAGGTTGAGAAAAAGAACGAAATCGAATATTCTCTTGATGGATCAAGGGGAAAAAAGAATCCTTATCACGAAGAGTTGGATTTGGAGGAAGGGAGGAGTAACAAGCAGTCAGCAGTTTATGCTGAAGCCACTGTGAGATCAGAAATGTTTGATATGGTTTTGCTAAATGGCGGGAAAAGCGAATCAGCTCTTCGCAAAGCGTTGCAGAATGGAGTGAACAAAAATATGCAGCAAAATATTCAACCAAAAGGGTCTAAAGGTGGGAAGGCTCGGGGTAAGAAACAAGGAGGTGAAAGGGATGTGGTAGATCTTAGAACTCTCTTAACGCTTTGTGCTCAAGCTGTTGCTGCCAATGATCGAAGGAGGGCAAACGAGCTATTGAAGCAGATCAGGCAACATTCTTCCCCTGCTACTGGGGATGGGATGCAGAGAATGGCTCATTATTTTGCTGATGGGCTCGAGGCACGGATGGCTGGCTCGGGAACCCAGAGTTACAAGGCGGTTATTACCAAACCAACATCGGCTGCTGAGATTTTGAAAGCTTACCATCTGTTTCTTGCAGTTTGTCCATTTAAGAAGCTCTTTGATTACTTTGCAAACAAAACAATTATGAACGTATCCGAGAAAGCAACGAGGCTCCACATTATTGATTTTGGTATTCTGTACGGTTTCCAATGGCCTTGCCTCATTGAACGCCTCTCGTCTAGGCCTGGTGGACCTCCCAAGCTTCGAATTACTGGGATTGATCTTCCGAATTCGGGTTTCCGACCAGCAGAACGGGTTGAGGAGACAGGCCGTCGCTTAGCTGATTATGCGAAGTCTTTCAATGTTCCATTTGAGTTCAATGCTATAGCACAGAAGTGGGAAACAATTCAGATTGAAGATCTCAAGCTTGATACGGATGAGGTGCTTGTAGTCAATTGTCATAATAGATTTAGGAATCTACTTGATGAGACTGTCATGGTGGAGAGTCCAAGGGACATTGTCCTGAACCTGATCAGGAAGATAAATCCGGATGTTTATCTACATGGGGTCATAAATGGCTCATATAATGCTCCCTTTTTTATTTCACGTTTTCGGGAGGCTCTTTTCCACTACTCTTCTTTGTTTGATATGTTGGAGACTAATGTACCTCGTGAGATTCATGAGAGGATGTTGCTTGAGAAACAGATATTTGGATGGGAGGTGATGAATGTGATTGCGTGTGAAGGTGCGGAGAGGATTGAGAGGCCGGAGACGTATAGGCAGTGGCAGGTGAGGAATCTGAGGGCTGGATTTAGGCAACTACCTTTGGACCGGGAGATCATGAATATCGCCAAAGAAAGGGTGAAAACGTGCTACCACAAGGATTTTGTGATCGACGAAGATGGTCCTTGGATGTTGCTTGGGTGGAAGGGAAGAATAATTAATGCACTTTCTTCTTGGAAGCCGGCTTACTAGAAGGCACGTTCATTGCAACCTGTGGAAGGGCAAGGTTGTGGGTTGGCACGATGCTTATCTTGCTCGGCATTTTCCTTTGTGCTCTAGTCAATTTTGTTGTCCTATTTGGAATTGGAAGCCGAGGTATTGACATCTCTTTCTCTCTCTCTCATTTGTGTGCACACACACATGCATACAACCCCATATAGATCTTGCATAGAGGTTTCTACACTGAGAAGCATGGACACGGATACTACACAGACCTGCCGACACAATAGTTTTCAAAAAATGTAAAACATGACACACGGGGACACAAAATATATAGTTGTATATATTTATTCATATATATATCATTCAAAATTAATAACAAAATGCAACATAACGCAAACTTCTATACATATATATATATTTACATTATTTTTCTTTTTATAAATCTTGAGGCCACCACTTTGTGCATTATGCCAAAGGTTAGGTGTGTACTCAATCTTTTTTCTCTCAAACACACATTAATGTGTACTAATTGGGCATTATTTATTATTTATTTTTTTTCTTTTGTAAATGTAGCTTAGGTTATTTTGTTCAAATTTATAATTAGTTTTATGTATGTCTAATCAATGAATGTGTGTTTAAGTGATAAGATAGATACGCGTGTCCTCCAAGTGTTTGAAGAGTGTCCGGGTAACAAACAAAAGTGTTGGTGTTCAATATTGATATGCCACTTTCTTAGAAGTGTCCATGTTTTTTAGGATCTATATCAGATATACAAACTTGATCTTGATAATTGCCCGCTGTGCTTTCTCAGCAGGTGGAGTGGGAGTAGAAGTGCTGCCTTCCTACTTTGTACTAAGATGGATCAGGAAAGCAATTAACAGGTGCCATTAATCACCAATTTGATCGAAGAATGAAAAGCAATACATCAAGTAACTGTGTTGCCCTAATACTTCCAGATAACTTGGAGATGACTTTATGAGCTTTTGTCAGTTTTCAGACAAAAGTAGTCAGTTGGTAACATAGACAGAAGCTTTGTCATACAAAGGTCCCTATATTTGATCAGCGAATTGCGCTTAGGTCAGTCTTTTAACTGTTTTGTTGAAATGTAAAGTGGGCTTTTAGATTAGATGTTGTTCATATTCTTCTTGTTGCTTCTGAATATAATGATCATCTTGTTTCATATTTCTCGGAATTAATATTATTGTTAATCTCGTAATGTTGTTGACACCTGTGCACATATTTCTTAATTCTGTATAAGCGTGTCCCTAATCATTTTTTTATTTATTTAAAGAATGGCGCACATCATGGATTACGATTAAGTTTGGTATAGCATGACCTTACTTGCTGTGATTATTGTATAGTTGTTGCTTTAATAGATGACTTGGGGGAGGAGGGTTTTGATTTGTTTTTTGCATTTTGACTTGAACACATGTAAGAAATTGAAATTAGAACCACCATGACATTTTCATGATGCATGAAAATAGAGAATAAGAAACTAGGATTGAAGAGTTGACATAACAATCTGACAAACAATCAGATGGAGATAGTGAGAGAGCTTTGAATTGCATTTCATGACATTGGAAGTCTACTTAATTCTGCAAATTATTTCTCTATCAAAGCAACAGTTATGCCCGATTAGTTTTGCTTTATTATTATTATTATTATTATTTTCAAGCAAACTCGAGGGTTCAAGCTTTGCTAAAGAATATTGTTGTTTTTCGTCGTTTATTATTGTTTTATCATAAAGGAAAACAAATCTAAGCAGAATAATGGGAAAGAAAGGACATTTTTTTTTGCATATGTTGCAGTGACAAAGGGCAACCTACGCATGCTTACCAAATTATTGTATGGAAAATGTACAAAATGTGAAGTTGTGTTTGAATTTATGGATTTGAAATGAATGTATTTGACATCGATAATTTAAAAATTAGTCTTCAATTCAATGTATTAGATTTAGATATTAAGAATAAATTAAGAGCTTTATATTTATGAATTTTAAATAACTTGGTAAAAATAATTAATTGACAATTTTTCATAAAAGATTAACATGTTGACTGAGTTTATGTCATATCGAATGGTAAATGCAAACTATCAAATCAAATGACAAATAGCAAGCATTACATTCCTCTTAATACGGAGGAAAATGTTACTATACACACATATATCATTTATATCTTTAGTTATATTATTTTTTTAATTATAATATTATTTTAATTACGACTCGTGAAATTTTTAGTTATACATTATATAGTGTTTGGTTATGATTTTTTAAAAAATAAAAATAAATTATGACTCAAAAAATTTGAAATTATGCTATTTTTTCTTAAATTATAATGCATATACAATACACATATTTCCCAAGAAAATGCTAATACAAAGGAATGTAGAATACTTTTTGCATTTAAAACAAAAAAAATATTTTCTCACCAACTCATCTAATTTTAAATTGATCACGAAAACATGTTATGTTTATTTTTATTTTCTAATCTTGTTAATATTAAGGGGTGTTTGATAATAAGATTGAGCCCTTAATATTAAGGGGTATGTTCTATCAATTAGACTTATTTGATAATCATAATTAATATCATTTAAAAATTTAAGTCTCTTTTAAAATATAGGTTAAAATTTAAGAAAATTTTAAATCATATGAAACTTATTTAATTTTGACTGAATTTATAAATACTAAACATAAATATCGATATACACGGTTATAAACTCACCACTGCCACCACCTCTACTGCTACCGCCTCACTGCCACCACTACCATACCACCATCGCTGCCACCACATGACTGCTACTACTGCCATTACCACCACAACCACCACCATTATGCCACCGCCATTACCATCACCATGCCACTGCCACTACTATCACCACATACTGCTACTGCTACCGCTACCACTATCGCTACCACCGCCACTACTATCATGGCATCACCATCATTACTACTACTACATTTATCACAATTGTCATTATTACCATAAGTACTACTATAATTTTAGTAGCATTACTATCGTTACCACCGCCACCATCACAATATAAAAATTGAAATATATAATTTAAAAATAATAAATTTTAAATTTGATCTTATATATATAAAACAATTTATTTTTAATTTAATACTTAAATTTTTATCAAATAATTTTTTAATTTAAAAAATTCAACATGCAATTTTTAACACTTAACTTTCAACTTTCAGTATTCAACTTTATTAAACATGGGAAAATTACCCGTAGGTCCTGTTTGAAATATGTGTACATTATTTAATCCAACAACTTTTTGAGTGGACCCAAAAGTCCTACATGTTTTCCTCTCTCTTTCTCTACGTTTTCTCTCATTCTTCACATTTTCCTCTTTTTTTTTTTCTTTTTTTTTTTCTGTGTTTTCCTTTCATTCTCTTTGTCAAGTCCGACAACCGGTGATTACACCTTCCTTATTCTCTTTTTCTTTCTAATATATAGTTACCGGTGACCGACGACCACCATTGATTAGGGTTCACCGCAATCATCAACCACCGATATCAACTCGTTATTTCATTTTCACTGATGACAAAGAAGATGAGTAGATCTACTCAGATCTACGCAGATCTACATCAGATCTGAGTAGATCTACATGAGATCCGACTAGATCTAAATAAAAAATAGTTGTTGGAGTACAATATTCTTTCTATATCTATTATTTCCTTCGATTCTCAATTTTTCTACCTTTTTTCTGTTACACACGTCTATTTTTCTGTTTTAATGAAAAAAATTTCAAGTTCTAAATAAGTTGTTTTTAAGTTTTAGTTAAAGGCGGTAAAAACTGCAAAATTTTATAGTTTCAGCTTTTTTGGTGCTGAAATGAATCATGCTTTAAAACTGTAGAATTTTGCAGTTTCATAACATTTTTTAGAACTGTAAAAGTTTGTAATTTCATAACATATTTTTCCAACTTAATAGAATAATGCTTTGAAACTGTAACATTTTATAATTTTAAAACTTACTTTTCAGTTTGATCAATATTACAGATTGTTTGCTTAAACCCTACAAAAATTGAAAAATAATATATACTTTTTCCTATTGTTGTTTGTTGTTGTTATGTTTTTTAACTATAATTTCTTCATTTATTTATTTATTTATTTTTTTGTGGGCAATATTCTAAATATTCCGGTGAGTCTCCGATGATGTTCTTAACATTTTTCAGTAACGTTCAGAACACTCCGACGAACTTCCGACAATGTTCAAAACACTGGCAAACTTCCGGTGATGCTCCGGTGACTTCCTGATGATATTGAATATTTTGGTGAGTTTTCGGTGAGTCTGACGGAAGTCGTTGGATATAGCAGCATTTTTAAAGTTATAAAAAAAAAAAAAAACGAACTTTTGATCACAATTAAAAATATGTAGGACTAATTGGTGCAAGTATTTTATTTTGGGATTAGATATTTTGAATTTGTGTATGATACTTATTGGTAAGTGTCCCATTAAACATCAACTAAGACCTTAGTTGGAATGGGGGTAAGAAGTGAGCTTCTTTGGATTGTTTTAGGAAGATGGTTAAAAATTAGTTTTTTAAAAAATTTTAGTTTCGTTTAAAAATATGTAAAAAAATATAAAAAATAATGTAACTCAAAATAGATTAAAAACTTTTAACAATCTTTCCAAAATAATCTTTTGATTTGGGGGTAGTTTGGCAACGCTTGAAAAAGCCAAAAAGTTATCTAAAAAATTTAAAAGTTATCACTATTCATAAAAAAAAAAATATTAAAAAAATAATATACAAATATTATTACAAATTAAAAAAAAGGCGCCAAGATTAGACATTCCGTGATGGGCCAGTCAGTGACATGGGAAACAAAAAAATTATAGTAAAACATTCATTAAATTAGATGGTAAAGTTGGGTCCGTGGGGGCCCACCATGGGTCCCGTTTTGATAATCTGAACTGTGCAATATGTAGAACTAGTCTAGTACTATATGCCTGTAAAAAATCACGTCTATCGGATATCGCTAATTAGATGATCAAATCAGTTTTGTATAAAAATGGATGGTGTTATAGTTAACAGTTAACCAAAAAAACTAACACGATCAGATAGCTATCGATATTCAATCAATGTGATTTTTTACAAGCATGTAGTACTCGACGAGTTCTACATATTGAACGGTTCTGATTAGAAAAACGGGACCCGTAGTGGGCCTCCACGGGCCAAACAACACCATCCAATTAAAACCCGAGAAGTAGAGAATATTTTCTCATCGACTCATCCTGCCAGTCACCACTGCCATTCCGTACGGCTCCTACCCAATATTATCTTACACACTTATTTATACAATTTTTTAATACACATTTTTTTATAAAAAGTCAAAAAGTTAACCAAATATCCATATTTTTTTCCTCAACTTTTTAATCTAAAAAGACAAAAAGTACACTTATTTAGGACATTCAAAACAAGTCAAACATCTATTTGTCATTAAAAACATTAAATAAACCAAAAACTAAAAAATCAAAACACACGTGAATTTTCACTCAAAAAAAAAAAAAAAAAAACTTTTAACAACTTTTTAAATATGGCAATTTTTAAAATTATAAAAAGATTAAAAAAGTATAAAAATATTTGAAAAACAAAAATCCCTCGAAAAGTTTTTGCCAAAAACAAACTGAGTTAATATTTAGGACTTACAGTAATGAAAATGTTTTGGATAAGGGCCTTGCTACATCTCCTAATTTTTGGCCCCCTAATACCTCTAAATTTCAAACCAAGGCAAAAATAAAAAAATAAAAAAAAATTGATGTCGTTTTGGACATTAGGGAGATTAGGGGGGCATTTTTAGGGGGACAAATCATTTTCCTTTGGATAAAATATACTTCCAAAATTTGTTTAAAATACATGTTATCCTACGGGATTTTAAAAATTATAGATATTTTATTGTTAGAATTTTTAAAATTTTTAACTATTCTTTTATATAATAGTAAAATTATCTAAATTATTAATTAAAATATATTTCTGACATCATTAAATACTGTTAATTAACTTGATGATTCATTAATAAAAGAGTAAATTGTTATGTAATTAGAAACATGAAGGAATGAAATGTTATTTCTAAAATCATAAAAAAATTCATATTTTATAATTTACCCAAATGTTTTCAAGGAATGCAAAAAAAAAAAAAAAAAGGAAAAAAAAAAAAGAAGTGAAAAATCTTAAAATACATCTAGGTCCAGGGGTGCAGTTCATAAGGGTTTTTTGATTGCTAAACCATAGAGAGAGAGAGAGAGAGAGAGAGAGAGGATGAGTGGGGCAGGAACACCCGATTTCTTCTACAGAGAAGCTCAGCGCCTTGGTTACGTTGCTCGCTCTGCCTTCAAGGTCTCTCTCTCTCTGTGTGTTCTTCTATGGTTTTTCTTTTTCCCTTTTTATGTAACTAATTATTGGTTTGTGTTGCAAGAGAGCAGCTGCTTCAGATGCAGAAGCAATACAAACTCATCAAACCCGGTTCTTCCATTCTCGACCTTGGTTGTGCTCCTGGTGCCTGGCTTCAGGTCTCTCTCTCTCTCTGATCTTTGTCATGTGTTTTGAGACTTCAAGAATGTCATTGCGTTCATGGGTTTTAATTTGTATTACTTGAATTGAACTCAGGTAGCTTGTCAGAGCTTGGGCCCATTAAAAAATGGTGGTGTAGTTGTGGGCATTGACCTCAAGGTGATTTTTTATCACTAGAGACACCGTTTGATTTGATTATTTGGTTGTTAACTCAATTAGGTTTGTTTGTGTGTGTATTTTAATAGTAAAGATTTATAGGAAATGGTTTTCTGGGTTGTGTTTTTTTAAATTTTGGGGAATTTGCAGAACAGAAGGTGAAGGTCCCTTCTCTTCATTGTGATGCTAGGGTTCGCACGGTTTGTGCTGATGTCATGAACCTCCCCAAATGCCAAGTTAAAGCACTCTCTCCTCAGGTATAATAATCAATCAATGAATTATGAATAATGTGTGTTGGTACATGCAATGCAATGCAATGCAATGGGTTAAAAGTTCTATTCTAAACCTCATTTTATACATTAATTTGTGTTTTAAATTGTTTTGCATTGACGATCAACAAGAAATCTTATTGTTTTAGGCATTTTGGTATCGGATTCTTCAACAAGGCATTGTTGCTGCTTAATTGACAGCAAACTTAATTATACCCCAGACACTATGGTTCTCCATTCCCCTATCCAGCTTGCGAAACGTAATTTAAATTACTAAGTCATTTGTTGTTGCTTTTGCCATTATTCGTATTATTAAGACACCTAATAAGGTTAGAATATTGTAATTGCTTTTGCAATGATTTAATTATTTTTGTCCCTAGAACTATTAATGAGGTGGAGCAGATGTATTTTATAGTGCATTTTGATCAATGTGATTATCTTTCATAGTATATGTCCTTTTTATGCTATACTTCATGCTTTATGGCCTTCCTCTGATACCTTTATTTCTTCCTTTCCTGGTGCATTTCTAGCATTGTGTTCATATCAATGTTATCAATCCCGTACCATTCCAGCCGGTATGTACCGTTTCAAAAGCAAAACGGTACTACATAGTCCAATTCCGTTTCGCTTAAAAGACCAGCCAATACTAGCTGGAAAACATAATACCGGGTAAATACCGGCCAAATATATACATATTTTTTTGTGTAGAGTTTGTAATATTAAAATGGTAAAACTCATGTTCCATATCTCTTTGAAATATCTTAATTTGTGTTATTTAGCAGACATAGTATGCTTTTAAGCCTCTTTTACATATAAATTTATGATTCATGATATGTATTGTTAAATTATTTATTGCTAAACAGTATTTTTAATACATATATAATATTTTTGTGATAAATTCGAAATGGTATCCGGTAACTGGTACCGGTAGGTATCATTCCAATGGAAAAATGGTACCTAGTTCGGTACAGTATTAACAACTTTGGTTCATATTATTGTTGATGAAAAGAAATTTAATGTAATTCTCCATGCTCAGTCCTCGACAATGGCTTGCATTCTCATAAATTTCTCAGTTGATTTATACTTCTGCCTTATCCCCCCTTACTTTCCCCTGCTTCTTTTCCTTAGGTT
>CM069903.1:156895112-156980112 GCA_036172215.1 Camellia granthamiana | reverse complement strand
GAAGAGAAGGAAAGGAGAGAGAGAGAGGCTTTACTAGTTTTTGAAAGTGTTTTTAATTGAAGTATTTAGGTTGGTGAGGAGTGTGTGACAACGGTCAATTGTGTAGAGCAAGCTGTCTAATGGGCGCTGGATATCTCTGGGTGTGCCGCGGTTTACTTTTCCAAGTACCAAAAGTAGCCGTTACTCTTGGATTTGTGTACTTGTTTCTATTTCTATAGAACAATGCTCGGTGAGGTTGTGTGCATTTAACATTTCTCACTTTTATATGATTGTGAATATTAATTTTTTTATTAATTATGATAGAAATTCTCACACATGCATAATCTTTATAATCTTCGCTTTTATTTCAATCACTCATAATGTGAAACTCGTACATACGTCAATGACTAAGATCAAATTAAGAATCATAAAATCTCCAAAAAAAAGAGTCCCAAACATTTCTCTTTTTTTATTCGTCCCTTTCATTTAGGGGTAGAGGATGAGTTTAGTTCTCCTTCATTAATCATTTCGTTGTGGTACTCCTGATTGAATTTATCATATAAGATCAAAAGAAAAAAGTATAAATACTATAGGGCATGTATTATATATATTTTATAAAAAAATGATATAATTTTATTTTTTTTAGTCATAATTTAAAAAAAGAAAATCATAACTAAATATAATATGAGACATAAACTAAAAAAGAAAAGAAAATAATGTTATGTCATAAATAAAGAAAAAAAAATTGATCATAATTAAAAAAGAAAGTAACATAATTAGGGATGCATATGGTATACCCTTTTCAAATGTGTATATATTAAAATTTTCCAAGATTAAAGAAGATTTTTTCATAATAAATAGAGATGTAAGAGGAAGAAATGAGAATCACCAACCTGTAAGATTTACAATTTATACTATATATCGGTGTTTTATTATGTGAAAATATTATATTCACTTGAATTTACCCTTTTGTCGTATGTCGTGGATCAAGATCAACTTTGACACAAGTGCTGTCGGTCAAAGATTTTAGATAACTATTTATAAGGAATTTGGATGATGATCATACACATAGTTATGATTAGTTTTGTTAAATAAGTCTTCAAAATAAGTATTAATCCCTAGAGTGCTCAGTTGATAAATTCACTTTTGAATTTTCTTTCCCTAAAAGTTCAAGCGTTAAAACATTACGTTCATAAGGAGAAGTTTTGCAAAATGACCAAAAATATCCCTTTCAATGCATACACACATTGAACAAGAAATCTATCTATTTAACCTTCTATTTTATATTATCTGTCTAAATTGTGACACATATATATAAATAATAGGATAAATTACACTCACCTCCCCCTGAGGTTTCTGACAAATACAGGAATCTCTCCTATGGTTTGAATAATTACATAAACTTTCCTTACTTTACCTGACATTCTCTAGATTCCCCCATTTTGTAACTTTTGTTAGCATAGATAATAGAAAATGCTGAGGTCATCAAAGATAATCCTAAAAATGCCAATAATGCCCTCGGGGCTCTTGAACCCAGCTATATATACCAAAGGCAATATTTCATCTTCAGAACCAAGCACAACACATAGAACTAAAAATAGATAAAGCACAAGACAGAGCTCTACAACCCAACACAACACATGTATGCTACCATTCACATTCACATTAAGTAATTATTTAAAAAAAAAAAAAATCAAGTCCACACTTCACAGTCCAACACAAGTCACAAATAGAGCACAGTCAAGCACAATGACCAATTAAATCACATATTCAATGCGTTAATCCAACCGTCATATTTAATGACATAATCCAATTGATTAGTTTCAATTTACCTAATCATCATGCAGTTTCTACAACAATCATGGCTATCCTCCACCGATAGCCCAAAACAGTTATTTCTAAATAGATAAATAAATCTATCAAACAGATAAATTATTAACTTTTCCATATGTGAGTGATCTTTCAATCGAACTACACCATTTAATCACAATTTCCCCTAATTTCATAATTCCCAAACCAATTTCATATTTCCACATTGGTTTCACTACTTAAACAAATAATTTATATAGTGCAAATTAGGGCATTCTTTCACTTTTCTCAAATGTTGCTCCCAAGGCCAAATTTCACTCATATTACACAAACAACCCCATTTTCAAGACCTCACGTACACATATGGAGTCCAAAGTAGAAACCCCTCTTTTAAAATCTTCAAACTCAAACCCCACTTCACCCAACTTCCCAAATCCCACCATTTATACAAAATGACCAACATCTATGTTAAAACCCATATAGGAGAGTAGAATATCCCTACCTCAAGAAGAGAATATGACCCGAGCAAGAGATTAGCTCCAAAGATGACGAAACCAACTTCCACTCGGATGAAAATGGAGATCTTGAAGAGCTCAAACTTTTTATCAAAGAAAGGAGGTGAGAAGATCACTAGATCTAGGTCAAAATGTAGAGAGAGAGAGTATTTTAGAGAGAGAGGCTCTCAACTTAGGGTTTTGGAAAGTTTTAAAGAGAGAAAGGACAGAAAAAGTGATTTAAAAAGTCACTTTCGCGATCTGATATACGTACAATCTGCTCGAGCGAAGAGTTTGACGCTTGAGCGTCAGACACATAGATTCGACCCGCTAGAGCGCAATAAAGGCCGTTCGAGCGCCAAGACACAACTGCAAGGCACTACCCGCTCCAGCGCAATGAGACCCGCTCGAGTGTTGAATACACTCACCCAATATTTTACAAACTTCAGACAGTCGCTCAAGCGCCAGAGGGGTTGCTCGAGCTCAGACCCGCTCGAGCGTAAGAAACACCGCTCGAGCGTGAAAAACACTTTCGCAGTAATTTTTTTTGCAGACACACAAAGTACTGAATGATTGCAAACCACGCTCGAGTGCAAGAAGACCCGCTCGAGCAGAAAACCAAAATTCTGGGCAATAAGGTTCTAAACCAACAACTAACCACCCTGTTTTGAACACGCCCAAGACATTTCAAAACTCAAATTCAAAGGGTAAGAAGAGGAAAAGACATAAACAATAACATTAAACCACAAGACCCAAGTTTGGAATACCGAAAAGGTCGAGTTAGAAACTGGGATCGCTATAGCAATGATCATGAATGTTATATTATGTTTGATTTCCTTGATGGTTGCTCTGAAAATGTAATAGGAATTGCTAGGACTTTAATGCTTTTGTAATGTTTTGTAAGAATGTTTTGTAATGGACCTTATGTGATCATCAATAAGTATGATGTAGTTGTTTGACTATATATCATTTCATTACATTTCCAAAATATAAATGTAAACACCAAGTGTGCAGTATACATCATTCCATTACATTTTGTACTAGCTGCTATGTCCACTAGAAAAATACAAAAAGTGGAACATTGTCTTCATGTTCTATGCTTACTATTTCATGTCTACTACAAAACTACAAAAATTGGAACATGATCTTCACTACCTGGGCACTAAAGCAATATGTATTATATACCTTAAAGTTATGATAAGTACTTGTACCAAAAACATCATCATCATCATAGCTAATTCATCTGCAAGAAACAATGAAACAAACAAAAAGAATCACTGTTAGATGCATGCTATGTGAAAAAAAAAACTTATATGTGTATGTTAAAGTATTGTAATAGGAAGACTAAACAAATATGAAAACTTACACTCAAACATGCTTGGCATTGGCCTTGCCCCTACCTCTTCCAGTTGATTTTTTCCTCCCAGTTGAAGTGTCCCTCCCAGATAAAGTGCCTCTTCCAGATGAACTGCCTCTTCCAATTGAATTGCCCCTCATAGAACCTCTACCCCTATCAGTAGTGGTGTCATTGCCCCTACCACCAGTTTTGCCACTGCCACTAGCTTCACTCCTTATTGGACCTCTTTGGCAGGTTCTCCTATTGTGTCCAAATTGCATGTACCATTTGCATCTCAATGTACTAGACCTCTTGCTTTGACTTGTTCTAGTTGGAGGCTCATGAGCAACCCTCTTCCTAGCATTCCTTGGCCTTCCTGGCAATCTTTTTAGAGGTAGAGGTTGTAAAAGGTCCCTTGGTATAAGTGTTCACATGGTATGGTCTTAGATGGGATGTATTATCCCACCATTAGTTGTCAAGTAAGTTTGCTTAAAGTAGTATGGGTGGACAAAATCTTCTAAGGTCAATCTACTATGAGAAATTGCAGCCATAGCATGTTTACATGGGACCCAGAAATTTCCCACTTTCTACATACACAAGTCATCATGCCAAGATGGACAATGTGATTCACCTCTTCATTATCCTTCACCTTATACTCTTGACCTCCTACATACTCTACTCTACTCTGCAATACCTTGACTATTTTAGTATGACCTGAAGTTGTTTCTTAATGTTCAAAGTGACATTAGACTTCCATTGTAGAGCCTTTTGATATCTCAGGTGCAACTTGCCTATCAACTTGCACCTTATGTTCTCCAACATGGTTAAAATAGGCTGACATCTCATATTTCCCAACCAATTGTTGAAGGACTTTGTCATGTTATTTGTGATGCGATCAGTCCTTATTCTACCATTGAATGCATGCCTAGCCCTTCCTTTAATTGGCACTTTTTGCAACCATATGAAAGCATCATTTGATATATCCTTTATGGCTTGCATAGCCTACTCATACTCCCTCTAATTATATGCCCTTGATGCATTCCATAATTGCTTCCTCAACATCAATCCAGGAAATTTTGCTCTAAAATTGTTGAATATGTGCATATAACATCTTCTATAAGTAGCCTCTGGTATAATGTCACTCACAATCTTGTCAAGGCCCTATACACACAAACAATGAAACATTAGTAACCGTTACAAGTATAAAATTAGAGGATAATGCATTATGTAAATAAATTAGTTGTTCAACAAGTAAGTAAATTACCTTTTGCTGATCAGACATGATAGTCCATGGCCTAGAAGGCAGTGCATCTTGTATGACTATTCTCAAGTTATCCAAAAAGAATGTCCAGTTGTCCTTACATTCACCCTCCATTACTGCTAATGCCATTGGAAACAAACCATTATTTCCATCTAAGGTAATTGCTGAAATTAACACTCCACCATAGGGACCTGTGATGACCCAGACTTGCTAATCATGAATTTAATTAATTAATTAATTATGTGTTAAATTCTAAATGAGATATGTGCCATGTGATTTAATTGGTTCATACCTGTCCTAATTGAGAAACTATTTGTTGTGAGCTCGGCTTTGAAACTAAAATTAACAGCCTTAATGGGTTCAGAAATCGAAATTGAGTACATGGATATGCTAATGGGAATTTTTAGAGCCACTTGGGAAGTTTAATTGAAAATTTATTTCGTCTCATTCGTTAAGGTGTGTTTGGGTGGTTTAATTGCAACTTTACACTGCAAATTGAAGGTCGTAGAGGTTTCAGAAACTAGAATGAAATACATAATTATAATTAGCATGATTTTTAGGACTTAATATGAAGTTTTACAAAAATCTAATTCAGAATGAACTAATTTGATTATATTAATTTAATTATGTGTTTAAATTTAATTGTGATATTATGAACATATGTGTATGGATATGAATACATTATTTGGAATTTTTAGAACACTATGATAAGTTTAATTGGAATTGATTTAGTTTACTGAAATTGTCTCTGAACTAACTGAGCCTTAATTGGAACTATTCTGAGTAAATTGAGTTTTATGATAACTTTGATTAATTGTATTTGCCCAAGATGTTGCATGATTAGTACCTAATTTAGCTCTATTCATGATTTAAAATTTGATTAAGTGTAGTAAGTGTCTGGGCATTTTGTGATGGTGAGTGTAGGAGATTAAATTCTGGTGGGCATATTGAGATCTGGGTGTATGTGCAGAGAAATCAGTGTGGGTGTGTAGATGTGACTACACATGTTGTGCAATTCAAATGTAAGGGTGTGTGTATAATCTGATGCTTAGAACGAATGTTTTTATTCCTTTGGTTCATTGTGTTGAGCATACGGAAAGAGAGAGAGGGAGAGAACTCATCTAGAGAGAGAGAGCTCAAGATTTTAAAGAGGAAAAAGAAGAGAGCTAGGAATAGACCATCCTATAATCTGAAATTAAGCTCTAGGTAAGTGTTTATTTATGAATTAGACTCCTCATATCTTTGGATTTAAGGAAATTATGGAGTTAATGGAAGAAAGAGCTCATAGATGATGAATATGGAAGATTAGCTCACATGTATGAACATTTATGTGTTCTATTGTTGAATTCATGGAACTAATTTGGTCTCTTGCATATATTTTGTCATAAAAAGTCAAGACATAGTTAAATTCCTTCATGCATGGCATGGACTCATGACATTCTTGTTATATCATGTAATTTTTTGCATGAACTTCATGGATTCTAAAGTTTTCAAAAAGATTTCTTGAGCTATGAAATTGAAGAACATCATTTCTTGCATGGTTTTATAAGAATCTTCAAAGTGTTGGACTTAGAACTCATATATGTATGATTTCATAATTTTCTACTTTAAACCCAAAAGTTTGATCCTTGCATGGATGATTTTATGAAGATTTATTTATGTACTTTGCAATTCATGCATGGGTTTTCAAGATTGAAGGAACATGTCATGGATTTTGAGGATTTAAATTTAATCAAGAAGAAATCTTACATGTTTAAAGTAGGTCTTGAATAATTAAGGAAGAAATTGTAGACTTTGGGCTTATCTCTCCACATGCATGGCATTGATTCATGAAAATATGTTCATAAAATTGTTTTTCTTGCATGGTTCTTGAAATTGGAAGAATAAACTCCATGAATTTCAAAGATTGGAACTCTACGGTGCATGGATTATGTTTTTGCCTTGAAATTCAAGGGTTTGATCTTTTCCCATGGAATTAAGCTTCAATTTGAAGTTATGATTTTATTTTAAGTTAAACATGTATCATGTTATGTGCATTGTAATTGTAGGTCATGAATCGAAGACCGCATAATCGTTACTGAAAGCCCACTGTGAGTAACATTTCTGTAAAGATATGTTTGTATGGTATATGTCTAAACTGTTATCTGATAAGCTATGGTTTCTGAAATGTTATTTTGATACGTGAACAAATGTCCTATTTTGCTCTATTATGGCATCCACAGATAGTCCTAAGTCATGAGAGGCGGCATATAAATTCGAGTCCATGACATATATGTGATACGAGATCTCGTTAGCCACATCATTGTGGCGATTTGTGTTTAATCGGTATCCGGAACCAATTACTCTAGTCGGAAGATGATATGTGATATGTTCTATTGGATGTACCATTATTATGTTATGATTTGAGACTGATATGATTGATATGTATGGTATGGTTTTATGTATACGTTATGATGTGGAATTCGCTCACTTACCTCTTTACTTTAATGTCATTCATTGGGTTTTAGCTCACAGTTTTTATGTATATGCATAGGTGATCATTTTGGAAGACAAGTCTAGAAGAGGTCTTTAGTCGAGCCATCGTTTTGAAGCCGACCGATTTGTTTTGTATGCCTCTGAGTTGGGGCTAGGCCTGGAAGGCCGTTGTCAAGTTTTTGATTGTGATGTAAACTTTTGTTATGTGCATATGTTATGTATAAAATGTTAGGTAATAAGTTATGTATTGAATGTGGGTAAATTAACGGTTTTTTTTTTTTTGCATGTAAATATTTGTTCATATAGATGCACAGCTCATCGAACTAGTGGTGCCGTTATATATTGCTTCGGCTAGCCCCAATTGTTTTTTTTACTTGTATAGGAAGGCCTTTGGTAATATCGGATTAATGGCCGGTTACGACGCCAAACTTATATAGGCGGGTTTGGGTCGTGACAGGACCCTTCTAGTGACAACCATTCACCCCTATGAAGGGCCTACATCCATCCATAAACCCTTTTTCATTGCCTCAAATGATATGAAGATTCTTTGGAACAATGGATACTGAGGAATAAGAGTAGGGTCTGGTTCTTCTCCATCTTTTGAGACTGGGGTAGGAGGCAGCTCATAATTTATGACAGCTAAGCTACCAGGGTTTGTTTTCTTAATTTCCTCAACATATGTTGGCAGCAATACATACTGGCTGCCATGATCACCATCCAGCTCCTCCTTGCACTTCCTTTTAGCTCTATACAATTGAATTCTTGAGGCCTCAATCCTATAAAGTTTGTTAAGCTTCACTTGCATAGTGTCTAACCCCACGTGTGAATTATCCTTAAAACTATCAGCCAATTTCTTGGCAATCCAAGTTGATGTTACTTCACTATTTTGGTTCATCTTACTACATGTGTGATTAGGTACTAAGGTTTTGATCTTATAAGTGATCCCATTTGGAAGAGGAGATGCATGAATTCTCCAAGGGCATCCCTCAGCAGCACAATGGACTGTCACTCTGGCTTTTCATTTCTGTCCCTGACTATCTTGAAACCAGTCTGCACTATATAGTCCCTCAATCTAGCTCTGAAGCTATGCACATCTGGAAAAATCATTCCCTTTTCCAGTACAACTTCTCCTTCTTGATTCAAATATGGCTCTTTCCCACTGTAAGTACTATCAAATTGGTTGCTTGGATACCTCATCTCTTCATCATCCATCCAGTCTACTTCACCATCAAATTCATCATCACTACTAGAATATCTTACTTCATCATCATCAGATTGGTAATCACTAAGTCCATCATCTTCATTAGACTCTTCATTATCTTCATCACTCAAACTAACAGTGCCATTTGATTCAAGTTCACCATCAACACTTGCATTTCAATCCCTATCCTCATCACTAAACCCATACACATTGTCCTCATGGTACTCTTCATCTACCTCTACAGTATGCACTCCATGAACTCTACTATTTCCATCTCCACCATTGTTATCCCCAACATCATTTCTACCTCCACCATCTTCCTTTCCAATACAATATGCAATATCTATATATAAGTTAATTGTTTTTACTCCTACCTTGCACATAAAACATATCCAACATATCAAGATCATTTTCTATTAATCTCCTATTCTCAATACTAGGCATATCACAACGCAATGTGATAGCTATTGCTTCACTACAATTAATGTGAGAGAGAACTGTTTCAGTCACATCCTTCAAGGCATCAATGTAGCAATACATATTTGGGTCCACATCATATATTTTGCCCACTTTGCCTTTGTAATTGATGATTAAATCAAAATAAGGGAATGCAGCCATACTGTGATCATAATGAGTAACAATTAATTATAAAAAATACTACTCCATTTAACAATTATTCATCCAAATGTAACAAAATTGAACTAATATCAGGTTACATCTAAGAAAATTCATAAGTAGCAAAAATAAAAAAAGAAAGCCCCAACTTCATAACAGAAAGAAATAAAAGCCCCAAATTTTGCAAATAAACCAAAATCCCTAATTTTCAGTATTTCTTATAAGATCAAGAAAAGAAAACTATTTCTAACAATAAATTTACAATCAGAAGATATAGAATGAGAAAAAAAAAACTAAATTATAGTATTTCTGACAGAAAATTAACAAAATTAACAAAAACTTTAAACCCATACAATCAGAAAATTACAACAACCCAAAATCTAACAAAAGTCCTAAATTACACTATTATTATACTAATATTTAACAAATTCCTATTTCTGAATGAAAAAATTTGGACAAAACATAAAAACCCTACATGTATATTTTTGAATCAAACCCTTTAGACATACATTTCAATAACCAAACCTATACAACCAGAAATTTCGTAAAAATGAAGAAAAACCAAACATAATCATAAACCTTAAACTCAAAATTATCATAATCGAAGTATAAAAAGTTCGAAGTCTTACCTGGAAGCCCTAAACAACTTGTCACCAATCAATCTCTTTTATATTTTGTCCTAGCAACGGTGATCGAACCAAATCCAAGAAATTCTTCGTCGTTTCTTCACTTCGATTACTCTTCTTCCAAGATTTCGTCTCTCTCTCTCTCTCTCTCTCTCTTCTTTCTCTCAGAAATTTGACTATATTTCAGAATAGAGAGTGATTTAAGGATTTAGCTAGAAAGGGTATTGTTGTCTTTTCATCCTCAAAAGCAAGGGCAATAAGGTCATTTAGTATATACAACTAATGTCGTTTGTGCCAATTTAATGAGATGGGAGAATCTGGAGAATATCAGGTAAAGTAAGAGAGGTTTATGTAATTATTCAAATCACAGGGGAGGTCCTTATATTTGTCAGAAACCTTAAGGGAGGTGAGTGTAATTTACCCTAAATAATACTAATTGCTCTAGAGTGAGAAACTCTCATCTCTCTCTCTCTCTCTTTCCTTTTCTCTTTCTACGCCCACCATAACCTCATCGTCACTTACTCTGTCTCCGCACCTTTTCCTCTCTCTCCCGCTCTACCTTCACCACCAACTACCACCAAAGCCCTAGTCGCCAAATCCACCTCTACCTCCACCTCCACCTCCTTGTCCGCCACTGACGACGACGACCAAGCCTTAGCCAGTCTTGAGAGTGACTTCGTTGCTGGAAGGTCTCCTCTGTCAAATCAAACTTTCCAGCAATACTGGTGGCCAAAGTAGTAAAAGGATCCTTTGTTGGCTTCAAAGTCCTAGAGAGCTACAGCGGCAGACGGTGATGAGGTTTTTGGAAGATCTTTGCTCTGTGAGCAATGAGGAGAGAAGTGCGATTGATGATGTGTATTTGCCGGATCGGAAGTCTAGTTGGGTGGGGAGGGAGGGTTTGGATTCGGCAGCGACGCACGGTGACACTCTTCTCACCTTTCCAAAATACTATCCACTATCTTCCCGACTCCAACTCTGCTGTTTGATCTGGACCTCCACGCGATGCCGACGATGCATACATACATATGCATATATATAGGGCAAACTTCACTTTACCCCCTTGTGGTTTGGACCGGGTGCGGTTTACCCCCCTGACATTCGGAAATCACCACATAGCCTCTTTGTGGTTAATGGACTAAAACGCATAGTTAGCTTTTCTGTCTAAAATAACATAATGTAAAAATCACGTGCCTCTATAGAGAGTGAGTCCTTTTTTATGACAAAAATACCCTTTCTACCTCTTCGAATTTACAAAAGATGCCATTCTATTTTCAACCTTCTTTTTCTTCACATTCTCTCTCTCTCTCTCTCTCTCTCTCTCTCTCTCTCTCTCTCTCCTCCCCTCAAACCACCACCTATATCCATCCTCTCTCACAAGATGAACAAACGCATCTCTGATCATGTGTACATATATATATATATATATTTGTATGCATATACAAATCTAAACCCATTTTAATTTATTTATTTTTGATTGAAGAGAACTGAAATTCTTCCCATACATAGACATATATATATATATATTTGTATACATATAAAAATCCAAACCCATTTTATTTATTTATTTTTTTTTTTGATTAAAGAGAACTGAAATTCCTCCCATACACACATATATATATATACAAATCCAAATCCAAATCCATTTTTATTTATTTTTTATTTTTTTATTGAAGAGAACTGAAATTCCTCCCATATAGCTTGTAAAATGCTAACGAAGTAGAGAACTTCATCTATAACCCCAGCCACTTCAGAGCCATCTATTCTTGATTTATTCAAATCATAATTTTTTCAAATCTATTTTTGGATAAAAGATTAGGCTTTTGATTGGGGTTTTTTTCATGATTTCTTTCAAATTAACATTATTTTGATTAGCCTTTTGATTTCTTTCATGTTTTCTGTGTTGATTCAGAGATGATTATTATTGACAAAAAAAAAAAAAAAAAAAAATAAATAATAGAAGATTAGAGTCACAAGTTGCTGATTATGCAAAAGTCATTGCGTAGCTTGAAGCTACTAGAGCAAAAGTAAAGGTGTTGAAGAAGAAACTCAAGTCTGAATCGAAACAGAACAAGGAACAAAGTTTGAAATGGAGAGAGAGAGAGAGAGAGAGAGAGAGAGATGAAGATGAGATTGTATATGTATATGTATATGTATATGTATGACACATATAGAGTTTGAAATGAAGAGAGAGAGAGAATAAGATGAAGATGGAGAGAGAGAGAGAGAACTGGATTTTCCCTAAAATGGAGAGAAAGATGAACAAGATGAAGATGAGGATATAATTGTCAATTTACAACTTCTGTTAACAGAAGTTAATGTGCGTTTTAGTCCATCAACCACATGAGGGTTATGTGGTGATTTCCGAATGTTAAGGGATAAACCGCATCCATCCCAAATCACGGGGAGGTAAAATGAAGTTTGCACATATATATACATACGTGGACCGATCTGAATATATACATACATAGACATATATACATGTATATACATGCATGCTGATATGAAATGATATGAACAGATTCACTCTTCCAAAAACCTTTTTATCATCTGTTGCCATAGATCTGTGAAGTAGGGTTTAGATGTGAGATCTGAATAACTTTGCAACGGATTTTGTGGTTCTCTGTATTGTATTGAAGGTGCAGAGTCAACTGGTTCTGTTGTTGCAATTGAAAACTTGGAATCTATTCTAGAAGAGACGACTCGATCAATTCCAACAATGCAATTTAAATTACTGCTACTTTTACTAGTTATTATTTTGCTTAATTGCATCACATTCATGGAAGAAAAGTGATTATTTGTACAAATTAAGAGCTAAACATAATTCAAAAAAAATTCTTTAAACTTAAATAGCTCAATTGAACGGATCTCAAACAAATCTCAAATGATGATGATATGTGATGATGATAATGATGATGATGATGATGATATTGATGATGTTGATGATAATAAACTAATCTGTGTATTTTTTTTAAAATTTTTTTGTGTGATCTAAGTTGAGCTTGAAGATTTTTTGATTTGAAAGTGTAGTTGATCAGATGATGAAGCAATATTGAATTGAATAACATTTGTATCTATAGAGAGAGAGAGAGAGAACAAATCATGGAAGGGGAAAAATTCAACAGATCATAGAATTTCAATAGATACAAAGATTTGAACCGATAAAAAATCTACAAATAGAATTCAAGAAAAAAAATTGAATTAAATAATAAAATTTGTACAGATAGATTTAAGCACATAAGTGACAAAAATAAATAGATAATAAAATTTCATAGATATTTGAATAGATAAGAGAAAAAAATTGAACAGATAGCCAAAACATTTGAACAGATAGAAAATATAAATTTGAACAGATAGACAAGAAAAAGTCAATAGATGAATTAAAAGATAAAATTGAAAACAAAATACCCTCCCAAAACAACAAAAATACTTCTCACTAAACTACTTCACAAATGGTGAACATTTCAATAATAAAAAATATGACCCAACTTAGTTTATATCCTAAAGTTTTTTTTTTTTAAAAAAATAAAAATAAATAAGAGGCATGAAGGTGCTGGATTTCTTGGCATATAAAACACGACTCATTCAAAATCAGAGAACATCAACAGCATATATGCATTAATATTTGACAGATATATAATTGAGCCCTTCACATGCCATTTCGTTTTTGTTTTTGTTTTTTCGTTTAATAAACCACCTCTCTTCCATCCTTGCTGGGTGACCAGCACGATGATCATAGGTTATACCTCGGTTGATATCTCCGTAGCCAATCTTCACCCTTCTCATAATAATCCATCCTACTGAATGTTTGTTGTGGGAATTGCATCGCCGCAGCATAAGCAGCAGCTCCACGCCACGCATCAAGAATCGGGTCCAATGCTCTGATGATCCGTATCGGGGTCCCACATGGTCGAATCATACGGATTCCAGCTTCCAAGCGTTCATCCATACCGGGGAAAAGGCAGCTCCCACCAGTCATTAGGATCGAATTAGTCATTCTCTCGTTCAACCCTTCTTCACCCTTTGATGGAAACCTCCTTAATGAGACCCCAACCATCTCATCTAACCCCGCCTGGTCAATCCCGATTAAGTTAGGATGAAACAGAATTTCAGGGCACCGAAATCTTTCTACCCCGAGAACGATTTGGAAATCTTCCTTAGTCAGAGGACGGATCCGTGGAACCTCAGCAGCAGAGGACCCTGATTCTGACTTAAAAACAAACGTAGGATCTATTTCCTGTAAAAAAGTACGATCCGTGAAATGCAAGACAAACTGGAAAAGAAAAATGGATAAATTATACATAGGGTCTTTGATAGCATTATTTCATTTTGTATCCCTGATCTTTAATTTGTTTCAATTACATCCCTAAACTTCACACATTTATTCAATATAGTCCCTCTCCCTAACTGCTATCTAAAAAATATACAAAAAGGTGCTCAAAAAAAAAAAAATATACAAAAAAATGATTAAGTTGGCCTCACATTAGATATTAAAAGGCATTAAGGATAGTTTAATACGTCTATTTATACAAAAATACTATCAAAGAATCAAATAGGCTATGTCTCAGTAATGGAGTGAAAGGCTTGGATATGCATTTTTTCACTTGTCTCGTGGTTCATTTTGATGGGAAATAAGATAAATTTCTTCCAACGCTCTTTAAATACCTGGTGTGAGGTTGACATAACCAATTTTTGTATGTTTTTTTTTTTAAAATGCTATAAACAGTAGGGACTACATTGAATTAGTGTGTGAAGTTTAGGGATACAATTGACACAAATTAAAAATTAGGGCCCAAAATGAAAAAGAAAAAGAAAAAAAGGTGCTATACTTTAGGAACCATTTGTGTAATTTACCCGAGAAAAAATAGCAGATCATAAATCAAAAAGAATAAAACCTTGAGCCTAGACGAGATGCGAGTTAACTCGGCTTCATCCTCATCCGGGCCCTCATCATCATCATCATTATCTTTGCTCATCAGTTTGTAGAGTTGCCAATCTTCATCTTTGATACCAAAAGTATCCTCACCCTTCCCACGATCAAATGCTGCCGTTGTCAAGAGACGCATCCTTTCCTTCTGCGCAGCATTTAATCTCTCACCACGGCCAACAGCTCCAGACATACTATGATTTCCATTCGTGTGGCCACCATTGGTCTTAAGTCGTTTTCGCTGCTCAACTTTCTCAGAGAGCTCATTGTATTTAGCACGCAACTGCTCCCCATAAAGCTCTGGATTCTCCCTACATTGAGAAGAAAGAATGAATGAACATATTTATGGTAACCATCTAACACAAGATCTGACACATTGAATTGCATCTTCCACAAGAATTAAGATCGTCTGTTGAAATCTATACAATGTTTCTCTTGTACAAATATGGAAGGCATTTAGCTAAGCATTCCGTATTTAGCTTCAGATGCATTAGTGGATGCTTCTATTCATTATTACCACACACACACACAAATATCAGAAGGATGTTTCTACTCTTTGAAAATTTTATACCTAATATCAAAAGACTAAATTAGCTAAGCAACATACAATCTTTTTTCTTCATCATGTTTGTTTTGCCTCTCTCTTTCCAATTCCTCTTCAAAGCGTTTCTGTTTAGCTCGCTGCCGACCATCAGATGTGGTTTTGAGAAACAACTGCTTGCGCTTTTCCTTGAGCTGTCAAGAAGACCAAAACATTCTCGATGCTATAAAACTAGAAACAAATTTTAAAATAGTAGGGATTTGAATGAATTCGAGTTGAAAACAATACTGCATTGCCACTCTTTTACATTCCAACATAGATGAAACCTCCTCTAAATTTCGTTAAAAAAAGTTTAGTCACAATTGACAAGGACCAAATGAAAGCAACTTTGAAAACTGCAGTTGTTTGATGTGTCAACTAAAGAATTAAGAAACAAGTCAGAAGTTGTGAGCAGATCCATCAGAATATCACCAGCACTCCGATATTTGGGAATTGGGATGAGAATGTAATGCGAGTGGTTGTACATTAATAAAATCAACAGCAACTTCAAAATGGAGAAGCTTCATGTATGTGGTATAAACACATACCTGCTCCGGTGTCAGCATGTTGTCAGGTATATTGATAAGAGAATACTTTTCAGCTGTGGAAGGATCTACCTTCTCCTCAGTTTCAACTAATTCGCCCTTTGCCTTTCGCAAAGACTGTGTTACTTTCAGAAGAGCAGATTCTATTTCCTGCTTAGAGACATATCCAGTCTCTGAGAGGAAAGATGGAATGTCACTCCCTTCAACATGCCTGAGCTGCTGTAGAAGAAATTCCAAACCCTTTGATTCATTTTCTAGTTCATTTATCCTAGAAGTCCTCTTTGCCTCGGCCATTTCCCGCAATCTCTGACCTTGTTTCTCCTTAAGAGCTGCCTTTCTAGCAATCTCCTCCTCTGAGGGTGGCTCTTCAACTGGCGATGGCGTCCACGGGAGCTGCCAACACCTGGTTTTCTCTTCAACTTCCTTACTCCCTTGCTGTTACATTATTACCAAAATTGAACTTCAGAGAAGAAAGTTGGCTGGAGGGAGAACAAAGAGCTTGTTACCTGAAATAATCGAGCCTCTGAAGCGTAATCTGGTGCAACATAACAGTGTTCCATTTTCAGGTCTTCAACCTTCTCCCATGTTAGTCTAGACCTGTTGTAGTATTTCAAAAAAAATAAGCAGAAGTTGATCTACAGGAAGTTCTTATTTGATAAGAAGCAAAACAATTGTGCTCACATGTGATGAGGGTATTTTAGTGAAAGAAGTTGCTTCAAGTAATCAGTGACATGGTATCCACCAACATTTGTTCGGGAGCATGCCTCATAAACAGGTTCTCCGTTGACAAACTGAAAATGAAATAAACACAGGTTACTATAATGAGTGCAGCCATCATAACCATACCCACAATGACAGGTGAAGCTCTCATATTGACTAAATGCATCAACATTATCCATTTTAAATGACAAGAAACAAAAAAACAGGTCAGCCTGGAATTACAAAATTGGACATGAAAAATGACCGATTATAGATCAAATCAGCAGAAAATAGGGCACACATCCACCATCACATGAGCATGAGTGTACATTTACACATACACAGCTCATGTTGCACTAGTATGTGACTCACATAACAAGCACTCGCCACAGCCAATGATTGTTAAAAACACTGTAGAAACGGAATGGACATCAAATAAAATTGCAGCACAATATAACCCTTGAGCAGCTTGTTGAAATATTACAAATTGATAAGCGACCGTCTATATGCTTTATATACACAACACATTAATAAAAAAATACAATTCTTAAAATATGCCTTATACTATAGAACTTCAGTAAAAAAAGTTTTGTAAAGCATACTGGGATAACATGACTTGTGGTAAACCCTGAGCAGATGGCAAGACCATCTTTATCACAAACGCCAAGTTGTTGATTATACTTATAGCTGAAGGCAGCATCAACACCAAATGCTGTAATCACATAAAGGATAGACATGTTAATTAGGCATAACAAAGACAACAATACAAACGTAAATACAGCCAATAAAGTAAGAAGAAATGTAGAACCAAATGCATGGGTAATTTACAAATATCTGTAGGGAGTGAAATATTAAAGAGAACTGTATGGACAGAAAGATCATACCAAGCCAACAACAACTCTTGTCATGGTGTACTAAATCATGGCAGATCACACATTTGCTTGGTAATTATTCAGCCTAAGCATCCCATGTAACGTAACCTAGAAGTTCATTGAAACATGGAAAGGTTTCCACAAAAGTAATAGCCAGTGTTCATACCTACTGATGGAACCCCATAGGACTCAAATAGAAGTTCTGCCATTTTACTGCGAGACTGTACTGGGTTGCATGCACATTCTGTAATTAGGACAGGATGGTCAATCTGTTCTGCCGTCAAATTGAAACAACAAAAGTTTATGTCAGTATAATGCAAGCCAAAGTCTCAAGAAAATACAATTACTCAATGATAACTATGCCAGATCTGCAAAAATAAACACATGAAAATCACAGTGTAGTGCCAAGTGTTGCATAGGATGAGACATTTGAAAAGCTGTATAAAATACATTTTGCTCTCAACAAAATTTGAAATTTGTTGATTTTGTTTTCCCTTCATTTATAACTTTATATGTTTTTTCAACAACCATGAAAGAAGATTCACAGGATTCACCTTTTGTTGATAACCACATTTTTGGTGATCATTTCATATTAGGTTTCATACTTGTCGATTCACATAATACGCTAATCCATGTTGAATCCGGTAAGACTGATGATCTCCAAGTGCCACAAATGTGCAAATACATTAATTCAATATGGTGACCTATGGTTTGATTTTGATGATGTCTAAAATGTGTTTGTTGGTTGGTTGGGTTTTACTATGATATATGCTTGACAATGTTTGACACAAATTTAGTATTTTGCATGATAAACTTGTGTTCTGAATTGCAAACATCCTTTGATTTTAGCTAACAAATAGCATTATGATGTATAAGGATCTAATGTGTTTATCATTTGTAGTTCATAAATATTTCACAAAAATGAGGGCCTTTGAGTTTAAATGTTGTATATCTTTTTCTCTCAAGAAGTCTAGATTGAAGAACTCCAAGTATGAGATCGTTTGGTAATCTATTTGTGATACAAAAATTCAATACTAACTTATCTTACAGTCCTGAGAAACTTTTATTTTTACATCTACAACATTTGTATTGTGCTTAATCATGTTGTATCTTGCGATCTACATTCAATGATCCATGAATGAACTCATTTGATCTTGATTTAATGTTTGGATGATTCATTTCTAACCTTATTTGAAGTTGAATTTGTGTTTGGACATGTTTTGGAACACCTAAGGTTAAAAATTCAAGTTGCTGGAAAAAAGTTCAATACCAAATTCTGGTGGTGTTGACTAAAAAATACAGAGGAGAATTTCTAGCCTTGTTGAAAGAATTTGGTTTTCCAAGTCGGTGCCAACACCAAAGTCAGAAATTTCAAATATGATAGTACAGCGGCTATATTTCAATGGCTCTTTTTGCATTAAATGCATTCCAACTACTTCCAACAATCAAACAAGAGCTATAAAAGGAACATTTCTACACATCTACAAACAAGAGACAAAAAATAAAATAAAATAACTATCAAGATTTGAACCCGAACTTTCACATTCTTTGTTTTCGAGCTTCCATGTTTTTAAATAAAATTATTTAAGAGTTTGTTGTACAAAAAGCCTAGTGTTTTTTTTTCCTCCACATAATTTGTAAATGGATTGTTGAACCCTTGTTGTATTATTTTTTCTTTTTTCCCTTTACTTCCATTTCCTTTATTTTTCTTTTTGTGCAAATTAAACATGAATATATATGCTCCTTAAGAAAATCTAGATGTACCTGTGATCGATTTGCACCCAACCGATCGAATCCAAAGTCAAGAATCTACAAATGCAAGAAATAATATGTGAGGATAAAAAAAAAGTAAAATTCAATAACTAATTAGATACACATTCACACACTCCACAAATCTATAAAATTTTCATATTCTCGGTTAACAATTTAGTTGTAAAATCTTTTATGTGACTTTGCAAGCATGACATCATGTCTGGCCTCTAGAACTGCATTAAAAATTCCATAGTAACCGAGGGAGGGGGTATGTGGGAGGTTAAACCTAATTATAAAAGGTGCAGGTGATACGCAGTAGACCAATAGTTTTCTTCAGTGGTTCTATTTCAATTCAACATTTCATGCTCCAACTTGAAAGAACAAGAATTTTCTTGATGCTACACTCTATGTTCTGGGCTAATATTTCATGCTTCAAACAATGTGCTTGTGCTTCACGTGTTATGGGTATGTTTATTTTGACAAGTAATGTGTTAAGTTGTCTGTTACAAAATCGATTTCATGATAACTACATTCTGGCCATATAGAACATTTTTTTCTTTTTTAGTTTGGTGCATCATAAAACAAATTTTATTATCGCAAAATGAGGAACAATAAAACAAGGTCAGTTAACACAGAGATCAAAAGGTAAAAATACATAAGAAAAGCAAATGTGTGAGAGAGGCAAATTATTTTAGCATTGATGACATAATATATTGTTATAGGATTTAGTGTGTTGGCAATTTTCATAAACAAAACAGGTGCTCGGTGTCTAGGTTAGGTGTATAGGCCTGAGTGACCAAGTGTTCAAAATGGCTACATAGGCAAGCCAAGCAAACCGAGCAGGCACCAAGAATGAGTCAGCTTGAAATATGAGCACATTGATCTTGGCAGGGAAGACAAGAATAGGCAAAAATGCACTAACATGAAGGACAACTTGGTCGAGGCAAGAGTAACAAGTGCTAACCGCAAAACAGCACGCTTGTGCGGGGAGTCCTCAGCCTAGCGGCTGAACAATTTAAAGCCCTGTCCCCAAATACATAGAATTAGGGCTAGGGCATTGTGCGCACTACCCTTTTTTGGCATTCCTCGACCCCAGTGGTGAGGATTTGGAGATGTATGATTGGCATGTGTTATCATAAGACTGACACATGGAATCAAATTCTGTGACGAAGCCAAGTACAAGATGATGTGGCAATGCCACATGGCGAGGTGTTCACATGTGTCTACAAATTTGATTGATAGCATGGATAAAGAGATATCAAGTGTGCCAGCATTAGTCACAAGTAAAACTGGATCAAGCTTACATATTCCATTATCTCAAACTGAAAGACAACATCACTATCAAAAAGCCGAACGAGGTCCTGACCGTGTGCAATCAAAGTATTTCATCAATGCAGGATCATGGTCACCAACAATTGTGACAGTTTCACCTGCATCACAAATAAATACATGAATAAGAGTAATTTTATTCAACTGAGTCGCACACTGTTAAAGCAAGTCATTAGTAGATGATCATGTTCTCGAAGGAAAGGATATAATAGAACCCCCATACTGTAAATTCTATCACCACATAGCCCACAATACCTACCCCTTGGCACATCCCGCTAGAAGCCAAATCAAAGAGATCAATGAGACAGAAGAAGTTAGATGTTAGCATGATATATACATTTTTCTTTCTTATTTTTTTTCATAAGTCGCATGCTACATGCTCAACAACAAATCGGAACAGATTATTTTTGTAGAGATTGTCCATAAATAAATTCCCAAATTTGCTTTTGACTGGTGTTATTCACACAATGCACTCTTGGTCAAAGGGAGGTTGATGAATGCATGAAGGAGAATTGCGTCCATCAGAAAGTGTAAAAACTATAGCACTATCCCTATACTTCACCTCTGTAGAAATCTATAAGAGAACAGTTCAATAGCACATTTTCTCTTCTTCTTCTTTTTTTTTTTCGTTGATTAGTAACAGCACATCCACTTGTGTACACATCAAAAACCCACACAGGTAAGCACCATAGTGAGAAAAGACCACCTTTATAAGTTTCAACATCATGAGAAAAATGTCAAAAAAGCACAACCATCTCTCTATACCCACTGTTTTTTTCCCAACCAACACAATATGGAACAACTACAAATAAAAATGATGAAAATATCATGCATCGAAAGTATGGGAAGCATAACAAATGAAGGGGGAAACCAGACAAGGATAATATAATTATTCAGAAATATTCTAACTTGGATCTTGCTAGGAAATTCATTATTTTAATTTTCTATAAGAGTTCTATGTTTTTTCTTTAATTTTGAGCTGGGCAGTATCATATTTTTGTGTTATGAGCTGTAAGGTGGGCTGCCAACATAGGATGTTGTTTATGGGCTGATTTACTTAGTTTCGTCCAGTTTAATAGGCTTTAGAGCTCAGATACCACCCTTGTCTTGGCCTTTTCCTTGGAACCCAACAATTAGTTGGGCACCAAGTTTGCTTGGTTCCCAAGTTCTCCAGGCACCAAGTTGCCCCCATTACATACATGAGTGATGAATTAACCTATTTGAATGATGAATGGAGAAATCATTGCTTCCTATTACTAGTGGATGTGTGATGCATCTTTTCTTGCGTTTGATTGCCTAAAAACCTGGATGTGAGATCCTAGAATTTTCCTTCTCTTTTGCTTCTTCTTATTCTATTAGATTTTCCAAAAACAAACAAACAAACAAACAACTAACCTTTTAATCTTTATAAACCATAACCTAAACCCAGAAATAAAATGTCTGCATTGTGAAACAGATGCCTTCTTGGAACATCATCCCCATTAAAAAAATTCTATCTAGATAGACAGAATGATAATATTCTAATTTCTAATAAATATAACACCTAATAAGGGAGCAAAAAACAAAGGTGTTGTCAACATGAACTCCATGAATAATACATACATCAAGAAGGGATTGTTGAGATTCATATCCATATATGATATATCTCAACCTATTAACAATTGGTGCGTTTATCCTTAGGGATAAAATATAAAGAAATCTTGAGCTAAATAACTAAACAAGCATTTGACCTAGGGAATTATCAATGTGCCACCTCCTATTAAAGATCATTTATTCGACAAAATGACTTAATTCAACTCAATCTCATTTTCTCTTCTCTTTTCTTTTCTTTACTTTTTTTTTTTTTTTTTTTTTTTTTTTTTTGGTCTTTTCTAGATTAGTGTAACAAATTGCATCAAGCTTTTGCATGATATGCAAGGATATATTACAATATATGACCACAAAATCCATGCATTTTCGGGCAAAAATTGTATCCTTCTTATTTGAGAGCTTGAAAATGATATCAGCAGAATTGAGGGACCTTTAAATTATTCTTTCACCTTCATTGTTTGCTGCTGTGGAACGAAATTCATGGCTCAAATGAGTGTAAATTCATCTTTTCACAAAAAATGGGGAGAAACAGCCATTTTGTAATCTGCATATGTTCTATGAGACACCAAATAAATTAGGCAAAGGTTATTGTGGTGGTGTTTGGAAACTTGGGTTCCGAATTTTTTTTTCATTTTTTCCACTAAAAGACAAACTTTTTACAAAACCAAAAAAAAACACATCCAAACAAAATATCACATCCAACCCCATAATCATTTCACTTTTTCTCTCACAAACATCACATCCAACCACATAAAAACTCAACTATCTTCCCAAACACCAAAAATTTTTTATCTAATAATATCCTACAACTAACAAAACCTACATAAAAACCCACTTCCCAAACACCCACTGTGTGATATTGTAGAACAGTACAATTAAGGCACAGCATTAAGAATGTGTTATCTATCTATCTACATAAAAATTGTCAGTCTTTATTTCCAAACCGGAGAATTATGTATAAGACTCCAATGTCAATGGAGAATTGGGACACAAAAAGAAATATTTCAGTAGTGGGTCACAAAATACAAAAGTTCAGGGCACGTCACAATATTATAGAATTTGCACTGTACCAGAAGCATTGGCCTATTTGGGTGAAGGTCAGAAATATTTTTACAATATCTCTTTCTGAAACCTTACTCTGCATAAAATTACTAGTCTTTGTTTCCAAACCAGTGAATTATATTATTATATACAAGACTCCAATGTCATAATAAGAGAATTGGGAAGCAAAAGGAAATATTTTAATAATGGGTTAGGGCACAATATGATGGGATAAGTTCCCCTCTATACCTTCCTCTATCTCCATACCTCTCCATACCCCTTTTGTAGGCCCCAATCTAGACCCGCACATGATTGAAACCATATATCTTTGCAAAAAAATGAGCTTCATCGAACAATTAAAAACACAAGAAAAAATCATATATTTTTTTTAATAGTATGAATGACAAATGTAATTGTACACTTAAACTATCCATTTTATAAATTGATATTTGTTCATGTGTTTACAGCTGTCCGATGGAGTTGATTTTTTCTGCTAGGTCTATGAGGTAGACGATTTGGACCATCAATGGTGGTCTATGAAGCATAGGTACTTCAAAAAACATGCCGTACCTGTACTAGGTACTTACCGGCGTATGATACCTCGTATGGTACTTCCACATACATACTGAGTACACAAAACACGTACCCAAATTTTTTCTTCTTAATTTTTGATGTATCTAGACGTACCTAGTATATACCCAAGTCGTACCGTACCTCAATTGAAACAATATTTTCTTCTACTACAAAGACAAAACTACTTTCACTAGACTTTTTTTTTATTTTTTATTTTATGTTGTTTCATTTTATGATTTTTGTTTTATGCTTAGCATTATTTTTTGATTTATACATTTACTTTTGACATTAAATATTAATTATAGATTTGATCTTAACAAATTAAACTATTTAATTAATTTTTACATTACTCTAAATTAAAAATAAATATTTTTTTACAAGTATATCAAGCCGCTCCCGTATCTTATTTTTTTAAATTTTATCGTACCGACGTACTCATATCGTATTAGTACCAGTCCTCGTATCCATGCCCGTGCTTCATGGATGTGCTTTTCCACCATCATTTCCAGGATTTACTACTACTCCCAAACATCAAATATCACTTAAATGATCAAATTGCTAAAATAACAATGCAACAGAGTCAAAAATGCCAAAGAATCGTCAGTACCTGTAACTTTATGGCGTGGCCTTTGAACGATGTTTCGGAAGATAATGCGAGGATCAGTTTCTCCTGCCCATCTTCATAATCATCAACGAACAATATATCAATATTCACATATACATATATATATATACACGCAAATACATATGTATAATCGAATAGAGATTTGAGTGTAGTACCCGATTCGGAAATAGGAAGCGCCATTGTCGATAACAATCGGACAACTTGAAGGGAAGAGATTGTAATCTGATTGTCTCTCTGTCTTGCTTATGAATGGCATTCTCTCTCTCTCTCTCTCTCTCTCTCTCTAAATGGAGATTGGGGTGTGCCCTAGCTGCGACTGTGAAAGCTCTAACAGGTTTGTCAAAGCACTAGACCGGATAGAGCGGCCTGAAATGTCGAACCGCTTTTCCAAAACCGCTTTTCCAAAGGCTTGTTTGGAAATTGGGTTACTGCTGCACCCAAATCTCTGGTTGAGGTTGTCCTTGTGCTGGTCTGGGTCTTTCTTATCAGGATGTGCAATCTTCTGTTTTGAATTTTTTATTTTTATTTTTATTTTTGGCAATTGATAGTAATTTTACAAATATCACAAAAATCATGTTAAATTAGACAATTAACCATTTAAGAAAGGCCTACTATCTAACAATACATATTCGTAATCCAACACTAATAACTGTGTGAGTAATTTTCCGATCACACTGCCAACTCAGTGATCAGCTGGAGAGAACTGGCAGAATAGATGGTACTTGGCTAACTTGCAACAGAAAGAGAAGATTCCGGCGGTGGTTCGTCCACCTGAGGGCACTCCGACGATCAAGTCAGTATATCTTTTAAAGATAATCAAGTGCTAAATTCACTGCTCAAAGCATAAATTGCATATCTTAGACCCATGGGGGTGCCTTTCTTTTATAGTTTACTCAATCCTAGTCCCACTAGAAACCTGACTTCTATGGACTCCTATTCAGTGCTTACTCTGGACTCTACAAGAGATAAGGATAGACTCCCTAGGAATACTATCCTTATCCATCTTTAAGTCTTTCTTCATTTTAGAACTCTTGTCCTTTATCTGCTCATCTCGGATTCCGATATCTTCGGAGGTAACCTCGGCAAATGGCCAGGACACGTGGTACCTCGGCTGACACGTCGGCGTCACCTTGCCACATGTCGGTACTCAAAAAATATTTCCCCACAACTGCCCCCTAGGTTCTATTACCTCGGCATTTTGAGGTGATGGAACCTACATCGGTACTTCCTTCAAGTACGTCGGCTTAAAGTATCTCAGTCGACGTCATCATCATAGGCCGACGTGTATTCTAAAAAATCAAGAACTCCAAGAGCTCCCTTATGAACTTCTTCATGCGTGTGAGCTGTTAAGCATCGCTTTTCAACCGTTTCACTTACGCGTTTGATCCTCATTGGATCGTGTTTCTGACGTGCCTGCAAGCCGTCTTGTGTCTGTGCGCGCTGTCTAACGTATGCGTTGTTCTAGGCGCACTAACTGCTCCGTTTTGCCGCCGTTTCAAATTTTTGACAAAACCTTTCCCCCTTTCTCATTTTTTCACTTTTGCATTCAATTTCTCTTCGTCTTTTCTCTCTCTAGCTCTTGAACACGCCATTGTTCCAGTCATCAAGCTCTGTAATTGCCTTCCTATCTCCCTTCCTGTGAAGCTTTCGTCGTTTTGCGATATCTGTAACTGCCGTCTGACTTTGGCAATCTTCATACCGGCTCCATTTTTTCTGGTAAGTAACTGTTCCTTTCGTTTTCAATTCCTTTGACATTCCTCATTTACTTGTCGTTTATTACTGCTTTGTTCAAACATTTATCTTGCGAACTATATATCTGAATGTATTTATTCCATGATTCTGCTTTTGCCCAAATCTTGAACACACGCACTGTTTCACCACTTTCTTGCGCTTTTGTCACTGTTCTTGACCTTATACTCCTTGTGTTTTTGATAGCCCCACCTCTGTTCTTGATTCTGAAACTTCATTTTTGTTTTTCTGTTTTCCAGATTTGTGCCTTCAATCTTCATCTTCATAAATTTAGGTTTGGGATTTGACTGTAGAACCTGTCAAAACTAAAACAATCTTCACAAATTCTTGCACCAATACAAACCTAGGTTTTAGCCGAGGTTCACAAAACCTTTTTTAGATAATCTCTTTTCTGAAACCCAGTCCTTTTAATTTAAGCCGACGTCATGGGTATGTGGAGGCATAGGGTAAACACCCCAACCAAACTTGAATTTTTTAGACAGGAGTTTGAAATCCCAGCCGACGTCCATCTGAGGTTGGCTGGGGATGATGACTCCATCATGCCTACTGACGACTCCATGCCCTTCCCCGTAATTGCCTTTATCGAGTGTGGACTTCGGCTCCCACTCAACATTCTGTTTCGCGAGATTCTCCATTATTATAAGTTGAACCCCATGCAACTTGCTATAAATTCTTACCGAGTGATCAACGGTATCATAGCCTTAGCTAAATAGGAAAACGTTAGGATCACCTTAGCCGACGTTCAATACTGCTATACCATGTGCAGCCTTAACTTGAAAGAAAAGGCTACATTTATTATCTTAAGCCGTGATCCACGGAGTTCAAAATTGTAGCCGACCTCCCAGACTCCAACAAGGGGGCTGGAGACGATTACCTCATTACCTCAGGAAATTGGGAGTTTGGTCCAGATGAGGATCTCCACCTTTTCCCTCTACCTCGATCAATTTTAGAGGGCAAAGGTAAGAGCTCTGTGTTAACACTTGGTTGTTTCTTTTCAAGTTTTTAATATTCTACCTATTTCTAATGTCTGTTTTCCCTTGCAGCTCTCCGTCAGCCACCAAAGAACTTTCGCCAATCCTTCGTTCTCAGCAAGGATTTGAAGAAGCTTTTGGACTTGCCAGTCCAAAAATGGAAGGCGCCTCTGCTTCTCAACTTCATTCCGACATACAAATCTACTCTTCCCGACGTTCCCAAGAGAAAAAAGAAGCTTATCTCCTCCCTCTGCCACAACTCCACAAGCTGGATCAACATCTCGGGCTGATCAGGGGTCAACATCCAATCCAGTAGAACAGCCGTCTACTTCAGCTTAATATCTAATCCCACCATCTCAACGCAAACGTCGCCGACATCTTGTTCTTGCAGCCGAGATAGGTCGCGCAAAACCTGTGGCCAAAGATCTCTTAGCCAGTATCCCAACCGACGTTGATACTCTAACAACTCAAACGCAACTTCCACCTAAGCCAAAAAGAGTCAAGAAGGCTCAACCAAAGGCCAAAGTGACTCAGGCTGAGATTGAAGACACTTTGCCAATTTCCCAGCTGGCTCCAAGTGAAAAAAATGCCTCTGTCCCTACGAAGAGGTCTGCTGAAGCCCTTCCCTCCGAATCCACCAAGTCGAAAAGGCCGAGGTCATCTGCAACGACCTCGGGGTCAAAGAAGCCTGATGCCCCCTGGGCCCCTGAAATAACTTTGGAAGATAAACCTGTAATGGCTAGTGACAGCGCTGACGATATAAATGTCGGCGTTGCACTTAGCACTGCACTGCTTCTCCCAGGCGACTTAGAATGAAACGCCGGGTTTAGTGAATATGAAAACTACGCTTTGATGCTGCAACACTCTGTTCAAGTAAGTGTTTTTGTCTGGTACTTCTTCTTTCTTTCTCTTTATTTTACACTTAGAATATTTTTCTAATACTTTTGTTTTCTTCCAGGCCATCCAGCATGCCCACTCTTTCTCCATGCAATCTTTTCAGAACCGTGAAAAGTTAGCCGAGAAAAAGAGGGAAGTCACCACACTTCAGAAAACAAATAAGAGCCTGCAATCAAAGATGAGAACGCTGGAGGACCAGGCCGAGGTTGCCATCAAGGAGAGGGATAATGCCGAGGAAAAAGCCGGTGCTGCCGAGGTAATAAATAAAGTTCTTCAAGCCCAGCTAAAAGAGGCTGAGGATAAGGTGGCCCAGGCCCAGAAGGAGCTTGAAGATGCCTTGGCCACTAAAGCGGCTGAAATAAAAGATGCCGATGAGAAGGCCTATAATCAAGGTATGGCCGATGTGACAGAGGCCTATGAGCAATAAGTGAAGTAGGCATGCAACAGGGGTTTCTCCCTTGGTTGGATGTCCCTTCTTAAGAAGCTCAATGTCCCCGAGGACCTCGCCTCTTCGGAATGCCGGCGCCATTCCTCTTCTATTCCCCTCCGCCGCCTACCCTCCAGCTCAATCTGAAGATGATTCTGAATCTGAGGATCAAGATGAGGATGAGGCCTTGGTGAGGAAACCCAAGGAGGTCGTTGGGGCCAAGTCCCCTCCTCAAACTGAGCAAGTTCTTGACTTGACTCAAGATGAGGAGGTTGAGGAGGTTCCTAAGGAGACTGCCTTTGAGCAGGTATTATCCGACGTTCCTCTGGCTGACAAAAGTGTTGATGAAACAATTGCTCAAATTGATGCCGAGATCGCGGCGGAGAAGGCAGCCGATGTAAGCTTCTCAACAGTCCCGCCGACGTCCAAACTCAGCCTGCTGCCGATGTTGGAGAATCTTAGCTTTCATGTTTTTCTTCTTTTGTCTTTTGTACTCTTGTACTTTTTGTTTTTCAAACAATGTAAGCTCTGCAAATGGCCAATGTGCCTCTTTGTTCTTTGAATATCTATTTCAACTTTCCTTCTCTTGAATGCTTGTACCCTTTGTTTTCTCTTGACTATTTCTGCACGATTCTATACTTAGAATATTTTGTAAGTCTCTTAATATACTCTTCATTCTTTGTGCAACCTTCTCGGGGTGAATTACCTCGATAATGGTTTAACTTAAACTTGTAAATTGCTACAAATTTCAACAAGTGTTAAACAATAATTTTGGGTTTTAACTTCAACTTGTAAATTGCTACAAATTTCAACAAGTGTTAAGCATTACTTCGGTTTAACTTCAACTTGTAAATTGCTACAAATTTCAACAAGTGAAGATAAACAATTATCTCGGCTTAACTTCAACTACAAATTTCAACAAGTGAAGATAAACAATTATCTCGGCTTAACTTCAACTTGTAAATTGCTACAAATTTTAACAAGCGTTAAGCGTTTAAGCGTTTTTGTCTTTTCTCTGCCCCCAATGTGAACCTGAGTTCCATTGGGTTCTCATTATTTCAAAAACATTACTATGCATAGTTTCATAAGTTAAAGTTCTGCTAAGATTTTATTGATGACATCGGCAAAAAATAAGCAACATTTGATGAAAAAAAAATTTCAAATTACAAGTGTTCCAGGGTCTTTGCAATGCTTTGCCCTCGTTATCTTCAAGCCAATATGCCCCATTTCCCAATACCAAAGTAATTCTGTAGGGTCCTTCCCAGTTTAGGCCAAGCTTGCCTTCCCTGGGATCCTTCTTGTTGCCGACGACTTTTCTCAGGACTAGGTCGCCGACTTGAAATTCTCTTGGATTAACCTTCTTGTTATAAGCTCTAGCAAGCTGTTGCTGGTATGCTGCAAGCTGTATTGCAGCTTTCTCTCTTCTTTCTTCTAGAAGATCTAGATCTCGAGCTAAGAGCACATCGTTAGTCCCATTCTCAACTCCCTAGGTTCTGATCCCTGGGATGCCGACCTCCAATGGAATGACTGCTTCTGTGCCATAAGCCATGGCAAAGGGTGATTCCCTGTTGATCTTCTCGGCGTAGTCCCGATATGCCCAGAGTACATTGGGCAATTCGTCTACCCACTTCCCTTTTGCTGCCTACAGCCTCTTCTTTATCCCATCCAAAATTACTTTGTTGGATGCTTTTGCTTGTCCATTGCTTTGTGGAAAAACTTGGGGTTGAAAAGTAGTTCTTGATCTTAAATTTTGCACAGAAGTTTTGATCAGCTTACTGTCAAATTGTGTCCCATTGTCTGCAACAATTGCTCTTGGAATCCCCAAATCTGGTGATGATGTTTCTCCATATAAAGTTCTTGACATCCACATCTCGGATCTTGGCAAGAGGTTCTGCTTCTATCCACTTCGTGAAGTAATCTATTGCTACCAGCAGGCACTTCTTTTGCCCAGTTGCTTGGGGCAATTGCCCAATGAGATCCATCCCCCCATTGGGCAAATGGCCAAGGGCTGGATACAGGGTTAGGTCAGCAGCTGGCTGGTGAATCAAAGGTGCAAACCTTTGGCATTGTTCACACTTCTTCACGTAGACTTTTGTATCTTTTTTGCCTGTAGGGCCACCAATACCCCTGGGTAATGGCCCTGTGAGCTAGCGATCTGCCCCAGTGTGGCTTCCACAAATTCCCTCATGAATTTCATATAAGAAATCTTCAACCTGCAGAGGGTGTACGCACCTTAAAAGGGGTCCAGTGAAGGACCTTCTGTAGAGATGTCCTTCTGCTGTCAGACTGAATCTTGCCGACTTCAATCTGATCTTGTGTGCCTCCTTCTGGTCTTCTAGTAGCTTTCCTTCTTTCAAGAATGCAACAATTGCGTCCATCCAGCTTGGTCCCAGCTTGGTCCCATGTTTACGCACATTGCTTCATGCTTGTGATTACTAGTTCAATACTCGGGCCCGACAAGTATGCAATCATTATTGTCCTTGCTTTTCCTAGTTATATTGCACTAGCTAGGTTGGCCAATGCATCGGCATGATTATTGTCATCTCGGCTGACTTGAAGCAATCTGCAGTTCTGGAAAAGGGCTGCCAGCCTGATGACCTCTTTTGTATAGGCCGACATTCTTTCATCTCGGGCTGCAAACTCGCCCGTTGTCTGGTTAACTATCAATTGTGAATCGCAAAAGACTATTACCTCATCTGCTTGTACTGCTGCTGCTAGCTTCAGTCCTGTAATTAATGCTTCATATTCTGCCTCATTGTTTGAGGCCTTGAACCCCAATCGAATGGACTGTTCTAATATTTCTCAATCTGGAGATATCAGTACTACTCCTGCCCCCGCTCCTTGACGGTTTGAACTCCCATCAACGAACAATTAAAAGGAATCGCCGATATAAATACTGCAGGGTCTGGGTTTCTCTTATTTCCTTTGTTCTTTAGCCTTTGGCTGGGCTTCTGCTTGCTTGTTTGGACATTGTCTGTCTTGGCTCAACGGAGCCCGATGTTTGATGGACTCTAGCGTGAACTCGGCCACGAAGTCGGCCAAAACCTGGCCTTTGATTGCAGTTCTGGGCCTGTACTCCAGATCATACTGGCCTAGGGCGACTGCCCATCTGGCTATTCGTCCTGTTAGGTCTCCCTGCTGCAATAGGGACTTTAATGGATGTTCTGTCAGTACCACAATTTTATGGGCCTGGAAGTAATGGTTCAACTTCTTTGAAGCCATTACTAGAGCCAGTGCCAATTTCTCTAAGGGTAGATACCTTGTTTCTGCGTCGGCTAGGGTTTTGCTTACGTAGTAAACAGCCTTTTGCTTCCCCTTTTCTTCTCGGATTAGTACTGCACTAATCGCATGTTCTGAAACTGCTAAGTACAGGAACAGCTCCTCCCTAGGTTCTGGATTTGAAAGTACTGGTGGAATGGTCAGGTACTTCTTCAAATCGGCTAATACTTCTTCGCACTCCTCTGTCCAGAGAAAGTCTGTGGCTTTCTTCACTAATTTGAAGAAAGGTTTGCACTTGTCTGAGCTTCTACTTATAAACCTGTTCAGGGCTGCGGCCCTTCCAGTTAGCATCTGCACCTGTTTTGCCGACGGCGGGCTCTTTAGCTCTAGGATGGCCTTGATCTGATCTGGGCTGGCCTCAATGCCCCTCCTGGTCACCAGGTATCCTAGAAACTTACCAAATCCAACTCCAAATGCACACTTCGATGCATTGAGTCGGAGCCGATATGTTTTAAGAATTTCAAAGACTGTTTTTAGATCGCGAGATGACCCTTAGGCTCCTTGGATTTAACGACCATGTCGTCAATGTAGACTTCTACTGTTCGGGCCGATCAGGTGTTTGAACATCTTGGTTACCAATCTTTGGTAGATGGCTCCTGCGTTTTTCAATCCAAAGAGCATTACTCTATAGCAGTATAGCCCTTTGGGAGTGATAAATGCAGTCTTCTCTTCATCTGCTGGGTCCATAGCTATCTGATGATACCCCCTGTAGGCATCTAGGAAACTCATCCTTCCATGCCCGAAAGTAGCATCCATTAGCTGGTCAATCTTGGGAAGAGGGAAGCTGTCTTTGGGACAAGCCTTGTTTAAACTGGTAAAGTCTACACAGACCCTCCATTTACCGTTCTTCTTCTTTACTACCACTGTATTGGACAGCCATGTCGGGTAGTGAACTTCTCTGATGGCCCTAGCCTCCAGAAGTCTGTCTACTTCTTCTTCTACCGCTTTGACGTGCATCAATGTTGGTCTTCTGGCTCGTTGAATTACAGGTTTGGCCGACCTGTCAATATTCAGTTTGTGGCAAGTGACCTCGAGGTCGATGCCAAGCATTTCATAAGGTGTCCAAGCAAACACCTCAATATTTGCTCGCAGAAAAGCCTCCAACTATTTTTCCTCTTCTTCGGCTAAGCCTAAGCCGAGAAGAAAGAAGCGTTCTTCATCCCCGTCCTGGACGAAGATTTTCTTCAATGCCTCTTCGCTCTTTTCGGCTGGCTCCTTACCGATGTCTTCTAGGACTTCCACGTCCTCATCTTCAATTTCTGCCTTTTTTGGCTCTCATATGCTGCAGGTTGATTTCATTGCTGCCATGGAGCAATTCTTCGCCTGCAGCTGATCGCCCCTGACTTCCTCTATCCCATGTTCTGTTGGGAATCGCAATAGTTGATGCAATGTTGAGGGAACTGCCCTCATTACATGCAACCATGGCCTTCCCAAGATGATGTTGTAAGGGGAGGATGTGTCAATGATGGTGAATTCTGTCTTGATCTTCCTGGTGCCAGCCTGCACCTCCAAGTTTACTGCTCCCAGTGGCCATGTCGGCGTTCCATTGAACCCAACCATTGGGCCATTGGATTGTTCCATGTCGTCTGGGTGAAGGCCGAGCTCCTTGTAACATCGGACGTACATGGTGTCACAAGAGCTGCCTTGGTCAATCAGGATGCGTTTTACTTGGCACTCCCCAACTTGGAGGGATACTACCAAGGCATCATTATGCGGATGCTGGACCATCTCTAGGTCGGCTTCAGTAAAGGTTATCATTGGTTCCTAACATCTTTCTGCCGATGTCTTTTCTTCCCGACTTGATAGACATGTTGTAGGTGTTTTACCTTTTGGGTCTCCCCTCTGATTTCGTTCTCGTTGACCTTTGAGTGAATCACATTGACTACCCGAGGTCCTCCTGCCTGAGGTTGCTGTGCTGGGGGAGGCGGGGCTGCTGGTGCTTGAGGCAATCTTGCCTGTTCTTCTCTTGTTCTGGCCTCATCGACCAGATCTCTCAGATGGCCTTACCTTACTAAGTCTTCTAAGTGTGCTTTCAGGGCTCTGCAACCTTGGGTTGTGTTGTGGTAGGCACAGCGCCTGCCGACGTTCCTCTCCATGAATTCCCCTGGTGCCCTTGCTGGTGCCCTAAAATAGGGTTGGTTTCGTATTTGTTCCAGGACTTTGTTAATTGGGGCCCGGAACACAGTCGTCACCGCCTGTGCAGCCCTTAGTTCTGTTTCATGTTTGTTCGATCCGTTGTTACCTTGGCCTCGCTTCGACGAGCCGTTTCCTTTCTCTTGCTTTACCTCCTTAGTTCCCGATGTATCCTCCTCGGCTCTGGCATACTTCTCGATTCTCGCCATGAGCTCTTCCATGCTTTTTGGCAAAGTTTTTGCCAAAGACTTCCGTAGTGGGCAGTTGTCTTTTAGGCCATTCTTGAATGATACAACCGCCACTTCTTGATTACATTCGGGTATTCGGTTGAATACCTCGTAATACCTTTTTGCATAGGCCCTAAGGCCTTCATCCTTACCGATCTTCAAAGCCATCAATGCATCAACCCTTAATGGCTGCAGTTTGTTTGTCACGAACCTGGCCACAAACATCTCGGCCAGGCCTTCCCAAGTCTTCACGCTTCCCTTCGGTAGTTTGTGGAACCAGTCTGATGCAATCTCCCCGAAGGATGAGGGGAACACTTTGCAGAGCAACGGCTCGTTCCCACTATATAATGCCATTGAGTTCAAAAATAATCTGACATGGAAGTTGGGGTCTGACTTAGCATACTGAATCTTTTCGGCGCCTCAAACCTGTCCAATTCCACCGAGAATGGTGTCCTCGGCTTATCCGGGGAAGTTACCTCGGCGTAGTCATTCTGTTGCTTCCTCTTGAGGTAATCTCTCAAGTCCTCTTTCGTCCTCCCAGGAGCTTGGCTATCTCCTGCTTTCAATCTTTTTGGTGCACTACTTTCGGCTTCGTGGTGAGTCCTCTTCGACCCTTCTCCATGAATTGTGTCGAAGCACAACACCTGTCCCTGAACATGCCGATGTTCTTTGGGGTCTGCCTCCTTTGTGTGATGCGTCCTTCGTGATTCTTCTGTTCTTGGCTCCCTTCGTCCGACCTCCCTGGATGGTCGGTGAGAGTGTCTTTCGCTCCCGTTGTGCTGTGGGACTACGGGATTGTTCTCTGCCCTCCCTTCTAGGCATTGGCTGCTGGAATCGGCGTGTCTTGCAACGGGAACGGCGGCTGCATGACATTATTTTGCATCATGAAATTGACGACCGACTGCAGGTCCGCTAATTTGTTTGCCATCTCCTTCATCTCTTCGTCCCTCCGCAGGCATCTATCCTTCCATACCTGGAGGTCGCCTTCGTTGTAGTAGCCACTTCGATCTGGTTTCTTTGGTGCGTCGCTAGTCTGGCCGACGTCTTTCACTCCGTGATTCTGGTCACGAGTTTCTACGTTGCATTCGTCTTCTGTAACATCAAGGTCAACAGGTCTCCCGCTCCCAGCAGGAGTGTCGTCCCCAATTTTTTCCTTCTGTCCGTTACTGGCCATCTATCCTTCTTTTCTTTCCACAGACGGCACCAAATTGTGTGAGTAATTTTCCGATCACACTGCCAACTCAGTGATCAGCTGGAGAGAACTGGCAGAATAGATGGCACCTGGCTAACCTGCAACAGAAAGAGAAGATTCCGGCGGTGGTTCGTCCACCTGGGGGCACTCCGACGATCAAGTCAGTAAATCTTTCAAAGATAATCAAGTGCTAAATTCACTGCTCAAAGCATAAATTGCGTACCTTAGACCCATGGGGTTGCCTTTCTTTTATAGTTTACTCAATCCTAGTCCCACTAGAAGCCTGACTTCTATGGACTCCTATTCAGTGCTTACTCTGGACTCTACAAGAGATAAGGATAGACTCCCTAGGAATACTATCCTTATCCATTTTGAAGTCTTTCTTCATTTTAGGACTCTTGTCCTTTATTTGCTCATCTCGGATTCCGATATCTTCGGAGGTAACCTCGGCAAATGACCAGGACACGTGGCACCTCGGCTGACACGTCGGCGTCACCTTGCCACGTGTTGGTACTCAAAAAATATTTCCCCACAATAACTATAATACAATACAAGAAAAAGCCTCATAACGTTGAAGAAACAAATTAATGATTCAGCCTACTATTTTCATTAATTAGCTAAGCTTTTTATATTTTTTTAGAATATTTATATATTAGTTTTAAAAATCATTTGCATCACAAAAAGATAAAATTTTACGAAAATTACTCTTAATTAGTAACTTTTATATTTACAGTTTTCTATTTATATTTATACAAAATTTACAAATCATAAACAAAAAAAATTTAGTATCTATTTTTATTTTTAACAACTTGTAAACAACTTACAAATTTTATAAATTTATTGTAATCACAATATATATATATATATATGTTTTCACTTGTTTAGAAGACAAAAAAAAATTGATTATTTTCTCATTCTCCTACTCCTTGTAGCCATTACTCACCACTCATAACCAACATCACCAATGACTTCCTCTAAGCACCACTTATTGCTGACAGCAATTACTTTTAGTCACCACTTTGAACAGTCAGTTACCATTTTCAATTGTTGATCACCACATCTTGCGACGAACAACAACTTTTGGCAGTCACCAACTACTTCACACCAAAAGTTGACAACAACCTCTGATTACTATCTTTATCCATTATCTTTAACTGTTGACAACTATTTCTCGCTAACTACACATTTCACTTGTTTTCAAAACAAAATTTTAAAATACATAAGTATCACATTGTAGACCGTCCGAACTCTGCTCCGCGTGCGAGGGCGCACATTGTAGTTCTAGCCATTACAGTTCAGACTCCTGTCACGGTTCTGTATCTCGTCTCACAAAGTGCAATGTAAGACTAATAAATCACCAAAGAATCCAAATCGGGCAAATCGTTTTGGAAAATCGATTTTAATCAAGAAGTGTCAAACATGGACTGCTTTGCCAGATTACAGAGTCGCCACCTAAATATTTTGTTTTGAAAAATTTAGGAAACCCTGACCCATGCCAAAGGCCACGTGTCCATCATCACCAAAGTTGCCTTGGCTCGGGAACTTGGGTATGAGAGAGGAAGGTCCTGAAATGAGCACCCCCGCTCGCCCGATCAAAGGATCGGCCTCTACTAACATGATATGTTGTTTTAAAGACACATGTGTTTTTATTTCGATTATTAGCTAAACTTACTATGTGATGCGCACAGCATACAGATATAGACTAAATCGCTTGATTTGGAACAAAACATCTCATGTTTGTTTTTTCGAAAATGGTTTGGAGATGCTACTCGCAAGTAGGCTAAAGCGCAGATTTGCCACCAAACAAGGTGGGCTTAAAAACATGATGATTTGCCACTTCAAGTGGGCTTAAAACTCACATTTCGATGAATTGTTCTGATTCAAGTAATGAAGCCTTCATCCACAGGCATTTATACAGTTAAATAATTAAGCAGTTAGCCTCATGGCAATCATGCTAAACATGGCAGTCATTTACATGCATGCAAGGATGCTAAAGCATAAACACTCACAGTGTATTCCAAGCCAAAACAGAAGCTAGTTAGTAATTAATGCATGATCCTAGCTATGTCAACAATGCCTAATGTAACACATGCAAAAATGCAGCTAAAATAGGCTCGGCTATCTAGAATAGCATATGAATGTAACACTTGATAACATGTTGTTAAACACGTATTCAAGTAAAGTGTATTGAAATACAATGCAGTTTGAATGATGCGCCGAACCCAGTGTATGCAAGACAAAATGAATGATGCATGTATGCAAACATAAGTATGCTAATTGAAACATGTCCTAAAACTAACCATCAAAAGCTAGTAAATAAAATGAAGAAAGACGTGGGGTTGGAAGACATTCACACACACACGCACATGCACACGCACACGCACACTTATTACAGCATTTGCCCTCTCGACGGAGGGTTCGAATAATAAGCTAACTAGCTACGCTAATTAAACTAATTATAACAAACCAACTAATTAACCATGCTATTCTAGCTAATTAATTATTACAAAACTTTAACTAATTAATCGAATTAATTAAGTTACAAAACCAACTAAGTAAGAAAAATAAGCTAAATTAGGCTGCCACAGCTCTGCCTCGGCATAATGAATGATGCGGTTTCCTCGCTCGGAAATTCATTACTATGCCCAGAATTATCTCTGTTTGCATTTGATTTGATCTCAGAACACTGCACAAACTCCAGAATGCTTTTGCTCCAACACACGGACCCTTTGGTGGGCTGCCGACCAGAAAAGGGGGTTATAGACCACATGTAGACCAAAAAAACTTGTTGTAGACTAGAAAAAGTGGTCGATCGACCACCTTTATTGGTTTGCCGACCAGAAATTTTGTCAAACTCTAGTTTTGCTGCAACAGAGAACAAGAAGGGGCATAGTAGTGTATTTGCAAGATATGTGTGCACAACCACCCTCCCTATCATTTCTCAAGCTCAAGGGAGTGCGGTACTCGACTCTCGGGCCACCAATCGAGCATTGCAATGCACGATGGCAAAGGAGCCAAGTTTGCACAAGTCAATGTCAATGAATGCACAAATAACACATAAGGGCCTCCACCCTATCATACACAATCAAGGGCGTCGGCGACCGAGAAATGAGGCACGTTTCATCACTTCAAGTATGAAACGTGCCACATTCCTCGTGTTTGGATTGCCGTCCAATCCAAACACAATGCAATGCACACAACATGTCTATCTAACAATGTTAATGTGGCATGCACAAGGTTCCATCATATAAGCAATGCATGCGTGGCAGGCTAAAGCATCAAAGCAAGTAAAGAGTATCATACAAGAGGCATGCAATACAATGCTCAATGGACTTAAACCAACTATGGACAAAGCTCCACCATGCCAAAACAAAGGCCAAAACATGCTGAAAAGGGGGCCCAAAAGCTTATACAAGCATGCATACACATTGGCTCACAAACAAGGTATGAAGACACAACTCTCAAGCACATTGAAGGAGTGACAAATATGAGAGTCTAGCTGCACTATATGCACTGAAATCATGTGTGAAATGATGTCAAATCATCCAAACAACACAAGTATAGCATCCTAAGGACCTTGAATCATTAGGCTAGTCAAATCCATTGCACTACAACCATGCATAACAAATCCCATATGACCCAAACTACTCAAAACAGAGTTGAGGCATGCTAAATCAAGGCCAAAGCATGCTAAAACACAAGCTCAAAAGGGAAGGAAAGCATGCTCATTCATTGGCTCACAAACAAGGCAAAATGCATAACCCTCAAGAGCAATGAAAGAGCGATAAACACGGGAGTATAGCAAAGACATAAGCTCTGAAATTACATTCCAAATGATGCCAAATCATGCATATATCACAAATAAGGCATGCTAGGAGGCTCAAAGCTCAAGACTAGCTAAGGTACTTGCACCATAGCCATATCAAGCAAGCCCCAAAGGGCCAAGATGATTCAAAATAGTCCTAAAACATGCCAAAACAAGGTCAAAAACATGCTTGAACATAGTCAACATATGCTAGAATAAAAGGCCAAAACACCAAGTAAGCTAGGCCAATGAGCATGATTACACTATAAGTGTAAGAACCAAATAAGGGATGCTCTAACCAACCAAAAACAGAGTTATATCATGGAAAAATAAGACCAAAAACACACTGAGATGGCAGTCCAAAAAGCTTAGGCAAGCATGCATGCCAATTGGCTCATGATTGAGGCATAAAGCATAACCCTCCAAAAGCATTGAAAGAGTGAAGCATATGAGAGTATGACCACACTACATTCACTAAAATCATGTGAGAAATGAGGCCAAAGCATGCAAACAACTCAAGTAAGCCATGCTAGAGATTATGAAACTCAAAGCTAGTGAGTAAGATTGCACTATGGCTATACAAAGCAAGGCATGCATGACCAAAATCACTTAAAATAGAGCTTAAGCATGGAAAAACATGAGTAAAAGCTTGCTGGAGTGGAGCCAAAAACATGCTAAAATGATGGTCCAAAGCATGATGCATGTCAAGGCTATAGGGAGGATTACACTACAAGGGTATGAAGCATGCAAGAAGCAATCAAACTGACCCAAAACAGAGCCATATCATGTTAACATAAGGCCTAAGACATGCTAAGATGGAGCCTCAAGGAGGTAGAAAAACATGCACTTTTGATGAGCCATCAACACAAGCAAACAAGAGAAGAGGAGGGGGGACAACCCCCACCCATTTGGGGCCTCAAAACCACCTTTTCACCACTGAAATTCCTCTGGTATTCAGTGGTTTAAAGGCCAAAAAAGTTGGTTTGAAAGGTGGTGAAAGATGGCTCAAAAGGCTTTACAAGCCAAGGAGCAAAAGGGAGGAAACACCCCCTAGCCGAACAAGGCACAAACCAACACTCTTAGGACTGAAAAACAGAGGAAAAACAGAGGTTTTTTTAGTTCAACACCACCCCAAAAACAACCCCAAAGTAGTGTGAAAAGATGGCCAAGCAAGCATGCAAAATAAGCTAAAAGGGAGAGAGTTCTTACCCTTGAAGCACATCTGCAAAACAGGTCCAAATTCTGAGCTAAAACCACCTTAGGAGCTCCAAATGATCCTCAAAGAACCTCAGCCCAATGGTGGTTAAGTTTGATCAAGGATGCCTAGGCAAAGGAGAGGTATATCTCCAAGTATATCTCTTGCATGCACACAAGGGCAAGTGGGTGAGCCAACTAGAGAGAAAAGCTGAAATTTAGCTCTGAAATTTGTAGAGAGAGAGAGAGAGAGAGAGAGAGATTTTAGTTTGAGAAGCTCCCATAATTGTTCAAAATGTTCTCCTCTTGCAAAATGGGAGAAATGCCTCATATATAGCAATATACAAGAGTTTAGTCGAAATATCTGATTATAGGACAGCTGGAGATTGTGGAAGACAGTTGGAGGGAAAATATCTTCAAAATTTGGGCTTTCTGGGCATAAGTGGTCGACCGACCATCTCAACTGGTCGGTCAGCTACTTTTTTTGGTCGACAATGATCATTTCTGGTCGACAGCCCATTTTTCTGGTCGACAGGCAAAATTCTACTTTCTAGGTCCAATTTCAAATGGGCATAACTCCTTCGTCTGGACTCCTTTTCAGGTCATTCTTGTATCCAAATTGAAGCCCCGGAAGTAAGCTTTCCAATTATGGTAGTCTTGCATCAAAATTCCAACTATAAAAAAAGTTATGCCTATTTTGGTAAAGCCGCTCAGTTTCGGTCAAACCGGATTGATGCCGAACTTCTCCCAAACTTGGTTTTCTTTTCTCCTTTCCTCTTTTCTTCAACTCCAAACCCCTAAACAAGGTGTTTTGTAAGATTTTTCAAAGATTTCATCTCTCTTTCATTCATTTCCACTTTGTCCTTGCTCGGTTTACCGAAAAGCGTAACATTTAACGAAATACGAGTGTCGGAACATCGTAGGAACTTTATTTCAAAAAAAATTTGAAAGAGAGGGCCTTAAGGTCTAAAAACCATTCAAAATAGTTTTGGTCAAAAAAAAAAAGGGTGTGAGATTTGGATTTGACGCTCTCCTTGCCAAAGAAATCGACCATTTGCATAGCATAGCCTGCATCACTAAGTAAGCAATCAGTAGTGCCCAAGTCTTAAGGGCGGTCAAAAATGGGGTGTCTACACACATATGTTTTTATTATTGTTTATATATATATGTATATATAATTAACATTAATACATTTAATTCTTCTAAAAATATCAAAATGACATTTTAATGGTTTTTTACCAATCTAAAGAAGAAAAAAAAATAGAAAATGATTTTTAAAACTCAACCAAATAGAGTGCATAAGGTTTGCATATGTGATGGTGGTATAATTAGTGTGGGTTCTGACATTTAAAATAATAAAAAAAAAAAAAAAACAAAACAAAAAGGAGTTCAACCTAATAGGCTGGCAACATGAAACTGGCCCAATAGGCCCGAACTTTGAGTGAAGCCAAGAAGTTCTGTGTCAACATTGTTAGTAGATGCTTGAGTCCAGCCCATTGTGTCCCTTGATTTTGTAGTGAATACAAGTTAGATTTGACAAGGTTATTTTATTTTACTTTATTTTAAAAGTTGCAAATAAATTTCGTTAAAAAAATGAGATTAGGGTCCGACTCTATTCTTTCCATAAATCTGCCAAATTTTCATTTCATTTTTTAGGAAATTATTCAAAAGTCCTAATTGTAAGGTTTGTATTCCATTAAATTATGTTTCATTGTTTTTAACTAATAAGGTCCCATTTTCAAATTTTTATTTATTTATATGACTATTTTATTCTTATAAAAAGGCGAAAAGAATTTAAAAGCGTAGAAAATTTATTAAGTGTTTTAAGTGCACTACATGACCATGTTATTCACCAATTATCAAACATTATACCTCATACCCCAACACAAAAATGTGAGTCATATCCTCTCTACCAATCACAGCTATTCTCAACACCACATGATCATATCTCAATAATACTAGATAACTTGTCTCCTAACTCATTACTTTTATTTTATTATTTCAAAACTTAAAATTTTTATAACTTTTATTATGTACATTTACTTTTAATAAAAATTATATTTTTAGAGCCTAGACAATGAGATTTATCAAATAAGACCAATATTGAATATAAAATTTTATAAAAATCCAATATTATTTTTTTATTTGTATAAAATTTGATAGTTTTTTAATTTGTGAAACTGTCCAGTAAAATTAAGAAATTCATCAATATTTTTCAAATTTTAAGAACATTATCAACTTTTTTCTTTTAGTTTTGCATAGTAATGTTCCATTGCCATGCTCTTTTATTGACAAAAACTTTTCAATTTTTTTAGTTTGGACATACAATTTTCAATTTTTTCAGTTTTAAAATTGATATTGTAAAGTTTTGAAAATCAAAATAAATGTCACATCATCATACTTTTTTATTTTTGTTTTATAAACAATCATAAATAATGAACAATCATTATTTAATAATGGGACTTGATGATCTAAAAATTTGTAATTAAGAAATGAAATATAAGTCCATAAAATAAGACTTGTGGAAATGTCACTTATTTTTCTTACCTCCAAATAAGTAGGGACATATATCTGCGTATAGGAAAATGGCTTTGCAAAATCCTTATTTTTTGCTAACTTTGAGCATTAATTAAGGTCGGACTCAAGCATTATTTTAACGTTTCTAATTGGGTCTATGTTTAATCCACATAGTGAATAATATCGTGTATTTGGTTACTCAAAACCATTTCCGGATGAATGAGATTTCAACGTACGTTTTCGGGTTCGTGAAATAGTTTTAGGTGGGTTTCCTATACATTTGTGAAATGTGCTTGTCCCACATTGGAAAGGCTTAAGGTTTTGAATGGGTTTATATTAGGGCTAGGCGTAGGGTTATCCAACCCGCCTAACCCGCCCTACCTGATCCGAACTACGAATGTATGGGCTGTTTCGCAAACACATTGGGGTAGGGTACGGTTTGGATTTTATCTAATTTTTTGGTTGCGGGTCGGTTGCAGGTTTGAACCACACTCGCTCGCAAAAACTTTTTTTTTTTCCCCTTCAAATATGACTATTCAAAAAAAAGAAAAACCCTAAGCTTAATATCTCTTAAACTCCAAAACAAAACACGAACTCACTCTCTCAGTCTGTCTCTCACTCTCACTCTTGCATTTTTCATCTGCATTGCACCAAATCACCGATCAACTCTCTCTCGTTGCAAGATCGACCAATCGACCTCACAGATAAGCTCCTCTCTCAATCTCAGTCTCAGTCTCAGTCTCTGTCTCTCTCTCCCCGATCTTTGATTTTTTTTTCCCAACATATCAGATCTCTCTCTCTCTCTCTTTGATCTGTCTCTCACTCTCTTATCTCATCGGTCTCTCACTCTTTGATTTTGCATCTGTATCGATCGACTCTCTCTCATCGCAAGATCGACTGATCGATCGACTCTCTCATCACACCGATCAACCTCACAAGTAAGCCTGTGTGTGTGTGTGTGTGTGTCTTTCTCTCTCTCTCTCTCTCTCTCTCTCTCTCTCTCTTCAATCTTTGATTTATTTTGCGACATATCAGACCTCTCTCTCTCTGATCTGTCTCCCTCACTCTCTCATCTCATCAAATCTGTTTATTTTATGCAATCAGATTTGTTAATTTTTTTTTATAGCAACAGATTTGTTTGTGAGAAGTGAAAATTGAATGTATGTGTTTGTTAGGAATAAATGTGATTTTTTTTTTGTAGCAATAGATCTATGAAAAAATAGAAATTGAATCTGTGTTTATGTGCAAACAGATCTGTCTTTGTTTTTTTTTTTTTTTTTTTTTTGGGAATTGAATCTGTGTTTTTAGAATTAAATCTGTGGTATTGGAATTAAATCTATTGTTGAATCTGTGAGAAGTGAAAATTGAATCTGTGTGTTTGTTTGGAATTAAATCTGATTTTATTGGTAGCAACAAATCTTTGAGAAATGGAGATTGAATCTGTGTTTATGCAAACAGATCTCTCTCTCTCTCTCTCTCTCTCTCTCTCTTTGAATTGAATCTGTGCTTTTGAAATTGAATATGTGCTTTTGCAATGCTCCAACAAATTTGTGAGAAGTGGAAGTTGAATCTGTATTGAATCTATTATTGAAATTGGAATTGAATCTGTATAGAATTGAATCTATTATTAAAATTAAAATTGAATCTGTGACTGTATTGAATCTGTATAGAATTGAATCTGTATTGAATCTGTTATTAAAATTAAAATTGAATCTGTGACTGTATTGAATCTGTTATGTTATTGAAATTGAATTTGTAATTTTTGTAATCCAGTTTAAATGGAGGATAGTGTTTAGTCTCCCACAATCAATCTTGTACCTCTGGAATCCTCTAATTCTCAAATGAATCTCCGCTTAGTTGAACTCGAACCTGAACCTAAGCCTTCTAGACCCCTAAAGAGAAAGAGTGAGGGTGGAGAGGGGAGAGCACCATCCACAATTTGGGATCATTTTGACAAGGTTGTAGGGACCGATGGGAAGCGTAGAGCCGTATGTAAATATTGCAAAAAAGAGTATATTGTTGACTCTAGACTTCATGGGACTAGCAATTTGAGGAGTCATACACCCAATTGTAAAGAATATCCAAATAGGGATACCGATGGTCAACAAATATTAAATCTTAAACCGAAACAAAATGAAGAGAGTGTTGAGGTTGTAGCAACAATTTTTAATTTTGATACTTGTAAAAGGGCTTGGAGATGGTGGTCATTGATGAGTTGCCATTTAGATTTGTGGAGGGTGTTGGGTTTAGAAGATTTTGTAATGTCATGCAACGCAAATTCACACCAATTCCCTCTCGTCAAACCATATCTAGAGAAGTGCTTAACATATTTAAGAATGAAAGGGATAAGTTAAAGACTGCCATTAAGGGTCGTAGAATTTGCTTTACTACGGACACTTGGACATCCATTTAGAATTTGTGTTATATGTGTTTGACTGCTCATTTCATTGATGATCACTGGAAACTTCAAAAAAGAATCATAAATTTTCAACAAGTTGAGGATCACAAAGGAGAAATTGGGTCGAAAAATTGAGTCGTGTTTGATTGAGTGGAACATTGATAGCATATTCACCTTAACAGTTGATAATGCTAGTTTTAATAATCTTACCATTCAATATTTGAAAACGATAACCAAAGATTAGAAGGGGACTATTTTGCAACATGAATTTATTCATATGCGTTGTTGTGCACATATTCTTAATCTCGTTGTGAGTGATGGGTTGAAAGAAATGGACGATTCTATTGCGAACATTAGACTTGCGGTGAGATATGTGAGGTCTTCTCCTCATAGGCCACACTCAAACTTGATTCAAAAGCTCTTGTATACCTAGATGTACCAACTAGATGGAACTCTACCTATTTGATGTTAGAGGCCGTCGAAAAGTATAAGAAGGCTTTTAACCGATTGAAGTTTGTGGATTCCAACTTTGAACCTTATTTCAAGGATGTGATGGTGGCATAAGGAGAAGTCCGAATGAGTTGGATTGAAAAAGATGTAGAATTTTTTTTAGGTTTCTAAAATTATTTTATCTTGCAACTAAGAAATTTTCGGGGTCTTTCTTTGTTACTTCCAATGCTTTTTACAAAGAAATGTTTGTTATTGAAAGCAAAATTAACCAATTAATTTTGGAGGAGGATGATACTTTGAGCACAATGGCAAAGACTATGAAACAAAAGTTTAGCAAGTATTGGGGGGATGGAAGTAAGATCAATTTGTTATTGCATGTTGCGGTGGTTCTTGATCCTACCAAAAAAATGACATACTTGGAGTTTTATTTTTCCAATTTATTTCTTGGAGATAATAAGAAGGTAGAAGATATGGTAGACAAGGTTAAGAGTTGTTTGAGTCGTTTGTATAGCCATTATGTCACACTTTATCCTTCAAATGAGAAACTTCCAAGTGTGAGTATAGTTGTGAATATGATGGAAAATGATGATGATGATGATCCCTATTCTTTGATTGACTCCCAATTTAATTCCTATTTAGAGGGGCGATGCACTAGTGAATCTAAGTCGGAATTGGAACAATATTTATCCGACGTTGAAGATTTTGCAAAGAATCAAACATTTGAGATTTTGGATTATTGGAAGGTGAATGCAACCAAATATAGGGTGTTATCACAATTTGCAAATGATGTGTTGGCCATGCCTATTTCTACCGTTGCATCGGAGTCAACTTTTAGTACATGAGGGCGTATTCTTGACCTATTTCGTAGTTTACTCTCGCCTTCTATGGTTGAAGCTTTTGTATGTACTCAAAATTGGCTTCGAATTCCAATTTCTCTTCGAAAGATGATGGATAATGTGGAGGAATTTGAGCAATATGACTCGAGTAATATGAGAATTTATTTATCTCATTTTTATTAGTATTGTTCATTTTCTAATGTAAGTTTTATTAATCTTCTCTTATTGACTCCTAATTAGGTACTTTGGAATCAAGGTCATCTTCAAGTTCAACTTATAATGTTGATGCTATAATTGATCTCTAATATCCATTTGCTTATTGGTAATTTTTTCATATACTCAACATATTTTTTTACTATATTGAGATGCAATATATAGACATTTGTTTATCTTTTCATTACTTTATTCTTTTACACTTTTTGTCTCAAAAAAATTATGAAGATTGAAGATTAAAGTTTATATTTTTTTCAGTTTGTTTTTGTGCAGGTTCATCAACCAAATGCATGGAATTAGAATTGGAATTTTTGAAAGTTGAATTGGATATGATTCGTGATGAAGTTTGATAGAAATGTTTTTATTTTATTTCATGGGTTTGAATTGAATGAAGTTTGAGAACAATTTTTTTTTTTAATTGCATTTTGGTTTTGGATGAATGTAAGTTAATGAATTTTTATTTTATGTTTTTTACATTTTGGATGAATGTAAGTTAATGAAGAATTACTTTTTTCTTTTTCTTTTTTTGTATTTTGGTTAGGAATGATGAATGTAGGATTTTCAATGTAAGATTTTTTTTATTTAGGTTAGGAATGATAAATGTAGGATGAATGCAAGTTAATGATGAATGTAAATTTTGAATGATTTGCTTAGGTTACGAATTGAGATGAAAGCAAGTTAATGATGAATGTAGATTTTGAATGATTTGTTTAGGTTACGAATTGATTTTGTTGTGTTTTTTATTTTACAAGTTTTTTATAAGTTTTAATTCATTAATTATTAATATTGGAGCATTTTAGAAAATGGGAGGAAAAATGTCCAAAATAAACATTGACAAAATGGGGAGAAAAAAAGTTTAAAAATAAATTTTTGACAAAAAATTATAATCCGCAAACTGCCTTCAACCGCCCGCACATCCGCAAACCCTATCCGCACAAACCGCAAACCGCATTACGGGCAGTTGCGGGTTGACTTTTTTCCAAACCGCATAGATGCGGGCGGGTCCAAACCGAACCGTAAGCCATCCCAAACCGAACCGCGGACACCCCTAGTTTATATACCTTAGCTTGTGCTACTTAGAATGGGCCCCAAAGGATACCCAAGTTTGTGGAAGTGTGAGGTTATGGGTAAAGTGGGTTAGATCCATTAGACCAAAAACAAAAACCACTCGTGCACTGTCGCCGCAGTCTTGTCGGTCGGGCTAGCCTGGGCTCGGGTGCGTGGTGTAAGGTTGGGTTGGACTTGTCCGGCTTAATACTTATCTTTTTGGGCCAAAAAACTTTTATAATTTATTCATTTATTTTTAATTTTGATTTCAAAATTCAAAATAAATTGGTCCAATTTTTTCCCTTCACCCAAACAAATCCTAACCCACTCGAACAGGTTCATACCTGTTGAATTCTTTCCTGGACAGATCTGTATCTGTCCAAACAGTTCAAACAGGTTTTTTGCTTATTGAATCTGTCTGAACAGGTTCACATCTGTTGGCACCTGTTCGAACAGCCACCATTCCTCTTATAAAAAGCCAGCCTTCCAACAATTTAGAAATCAATCTTTCTCGTAGAATTTTGTCTTTCTTCTTCTGTTCTTCTCTGTGTTTTTGGATCTGTTTTTATTTAATTTTTAGGAAGAAAAAGAAAAAGTTACAACATAATTTGATGGGGGACTTACCAGCCGGTCCCATGCAAACAAATTAATACCCACCAAGACCTGCCCTATTTCAGTTTCCAATTTTACCCCTGAATGTCACACCACACGTGTGAAGCAAATAACATATCACAAGGTCTCCCCTGTGCGCGTGAAACACATGCTCCTTCTCAATTGTTCTGATTTGGAAACTATTCTGAGGCGATTTGGAAACCATTCTGAGGCGATTTGCGATTTGGAAATCGAAACAAACGAAGAGATTTTCCTTGAATCTCCCATCGTTCCCAAAGAAATCACCTCTGTTTCGATCTATATTCTGATTCCGAACAGATCCCCAGCAAATCCTCCACCGTTTCGATCTAGATTCCCTGTTTGGTTCATCTTTAACAAACATACAAATCAAACGTGAGTTGTATTCATCTTCCATTCTTCTTTTATAACTATAATTAAGTGATATTCAACTTCATAATAATCATATCTTTATGTTCATTTTCTATACAATAACAGATTTGCTTATTTTGCCCAATTCAGTGAGAAAATTTGCTATAAGAATGATAGATTTGCTTAATTTTCTTAATTGAGTCATAAAATTTGTTATAATGATGGATTTGCTTCCCTTTTTCTTTCATAACTATAATTGAGTTATAAAATTCGACTTGAAGCTATTTTTAATGTGTATCATACAGTATGAATTTATGATTGATATTCAACTTCATAATAATCACATCTTCATGTTCATTTGCTATACAATGATGGATTTGCTTACTTTTGCTAATTCAGTGATAAAATTTGATATACAATAACAGATTTGCTTACTTTGCCCAATTTAGTGATAAAATTTGCTACAACAATAATATATTTGCTTAATTTTTCAATTGAGTGATAAAATTTGTTATAATGATAGATTTGCCTCCCTTCTTCTCTCATAACTATAATTGAGTGATACAATTCGACTTGAAGCTACTTCCAATCTGTACCATACAGTATTAATGTATGAGCGTACTTCATAATAATCACATCTTCATGTTCATTTCCTATACAATGATGGATTTGCTTACTTTTGCTAATCCAGTAATAAAATTTGCTATACAATGTCAGATTTGCTTACTTTGCCCAAATCAGTGAGAAAATTTGCTATAAGAATGATAGATTTCCTTAATTTTCCTAATTGAGTGATAAAATTTGTTATAACGATGGATTTGCTTCCCTTCTTCTTCCATAACTATAATTGAGTGATAAAATTCGACTTGAAACTATTTTGAATATGTACCATACAGTATTAATTTATGAGTGATATTCAACGTCATAATAATCATACCTTTTATGTTCATTTGCTATACAATGATGCATTTGCTTACTTTTGCTAATTCAGTGATAAAATTTGCTATACAATTGTTTTCATCTTCATCATGATACTTTATGTTCTTTTGCAATTTGGAATCTAAACTTTCCTATACAGTTATATACTTGTTTAATTTTGCATAATAGAGTGATAAATTCTTCTTAGTTTGCCTAGTTCAGTGATAAAATTCTTCTTAATTTTCAATGTTCATGCTCAATGTTTTTGTACAGATGTTGCCAGTCATTGTAAAAGATTACGTCGTCAAGAAACAAGTTTCTCAAAGAAGAAAAGATTGAAAAAGTTGAGTTTATTATAGAGCCAGCAACACATGAAAGTGAAAATCAACTAAAAGTTAAACCTGAATCTAACATTCACAATGAGAAGCCCAAACAGGAACAATTGAAACAACCTACAGAGCTCCACAAAGCAAGAGGGAAGAAAAAGATTGATGGAAGAAAACTAAGACTGAACAGATACACGATAATGAAGCAAAGTATGTCTACCGTTCTAACATTCAATCTCTTATCAAATTTTTCAAGACAACAAAACTCAGAGAGGAGCATTTGACACTATTGAGAAAGACACCTTTTTCACTTCTGGTTGATACATTGAGTGAAAACAAGGTTAAAAGAAGAGATTCAATTAAATATGATGATGTGGTTACAAAAATTTTGCAAACTTACCAAATGGATGGAACCACATTTGTAATTGCTGGGAAGAAGCTGAAGTTGAAAAGAAATGACTTCAAATTAATTTTTTGGATTGCATGTGGACAGAAGAAGATGAATCTTGCATATGGAAGAAAAAATGAGGTAGCTATGGTGCAAAGAAGGAAAATAACCGAGAGCAGAATGACAAGTGCTTCAATCCAAAAGTTGATAACGAAACTTTTGAGAAGTAACAACAATGAAGATGTAGAAGATGTCGTTAGGCTTGTGTGCCTTCTGGTTTGTTTGCTTTTGTTGTATCCGGGTACTGGGACAACAATTGGTTGGGGGTTCATGAAATACCTCGAGAATATTGATGAAATGAAGTCTTATGGTTGGTGTGGCACAGCAAAACAACATTTTACAAGATCAATAGCACGCAATATCAACCAAATTGATAGAGTGTGTGGATGTGTGATCATCTTATTGGTAAGTAAAATACCTCACTCACAACTTATAAACTATAATATTTACATTTACTAAATACTAATTTATAACATTTTTTTTGTCCTCAACAGTATTGGATATGTGAGCATGCAAAGATCATCAAACCAAATGACAAGAACCCAATCCCAAGATTAGCAAAATGGAACATTACACATCTGGGAGAACAATTGGCAAAGTCATCCTTGCATGATCTGAAACATATTGAGGTATCCGTTGATATGCTTTGTTTTGCTTAAACAAATATTAGATTTTGTTATGCAGTGATAAATTTTAGCAAGACTGATAAATTCTTCTTAATCTTCATGGTGTCACATTTGTGGTAGAAAATTTTTTTAGGCATTTCATCTGTGCTAGGAAATTATTCAATAAACAAGTTTTATCAGTGTATAACCTTTATTTCTTTAATTGAGTGATGAATTTTGCTATACAGCGATAAATTTTGATATGGACTGATAACTTTTTGCTCACAGTTATAAATTTTCTTAGTTAGCTTCATTGAGTGATAAATTTTGCTTAATGTTGCTAATTTACTGATAAAACTTGTTATCATGAACCAAATCACTAGTCTTATTATACAATTGAATCACCGAATGATAAATTATTACTTAACTTTGCGTCATATCATTCTTTTTAATAATTTTCATTCATGTGGGAGAGCAATTTGAAAGACACAATTGAAGAACAGAACATTACAAACAATTGCAACCACAAATAGATGATGAGCATGAAGATGAAGAATGTAACTTTGAGGAACAAGAGGAGACTGAATTATCTAAAAAGGAAGAAGAACCAATTATCAGAAAGATATTCAGTCTCAGTCTAGGAAGAAATTCACCGAATCCCAAGCATCAAACAGGTGCTCGAAAAAAGAGGAAATCAACAACATTGCAATCAAAAAAGAATGCAAGAAGGAAAGCCAACTTTCAGCATGAAACTGAAGAAGGTGCAGATCATGTGCAAAGAAATAAGCTTTCTTTTGACAACCTAGAAAATGATGAAGAAGAAACAATGATCAAACCGAAAGTTGGTCCAACAACTTCCCTAGGATTCAAGCATCAAACACCGGCTCAAAAGAGGAAAGCAAAAAGGAAACTTGCCTATGAAACAAATATCTACCATGTCAAAATTAATGAACATACCTTTCAAAAACTAGAAGAGAATGTCCTGATAATCCAAAGGCTAGAAATGGAGAAGGCAAGAATCCAAGCAGAAAATGATGAGCTTAAGGACCAACTCATGAAGCTCAGTAAACAAATGGAAGAACAAAGCAAGAAAGTAAAGACACAAATGGAAGTGAAAGATGTGGAAATAGTGCTACTTAATGAGAGAATTGCAATGTTGGTTAAATCAAATCTCTACCTGGATAGTTAAGAAGAACAAATCCTAGTTGAAGTTGAAGCCACCACTCCCAAAACATCGCCTCTTGTGAGCTCAATGATAAAAATGGTAAAAAATAGAGAAACAAGAAAAGAGCACAAAGATCCAGATTTTTGGTACATAACGAAAAGACAACCAAAACAGAACAAGACAGTTGATGAAGTAGAACCAATGGTTGAAGAAAGTGCAAAGACTAGAAAAGAAGAGCAGACACAACATCAACATCCAACAAAACAAATTGACACTTCCTATCCAGTGTTACACAAATTGCCAAAGAAATCAAGGATGAAACTCACTAGTCTTTGGGCAACAAAAACCAACAGGTAAGAACATGATTTGGTCCTAAAATTTCCAAATTTGGAATCTAAATTTTAGTATATAGTCATGCATTTATTAATGTATAACCTTTGTTTACTTCATTCATTGATAAATTTCGATATACAGTGATACAATTTGCTATATAGTGATAAATTTTACTTAATTTGTTTGGTAGAGTGATATATTTTGCTAATCTTCATGGTGTCTCATCTATGGTATCAAATTATTTAGGCATTTGAGTTTATGTTCTGTACTTCATTTCATTGTTCGGATTTGATACATCAAGTAAAATTTGATGCTCAATTTGTTCCCCTAACCTTTGTTTCGTTAATTGAGCAATAAATTTTGGTATACAGTGATAAATTTTGTTTTCACATTTGCAGTTATCCAATCTTACAAGGAAAGAAAGTAGGCAGCTATTTGTACTTGGATGATATTGACAAAATAGTCAAATGCGAAGAACTTTCTGGAAATGTAAAATCAAATCCCTATTTGTGCATATATCAATTGTAATACCAAATAATAATTCTCTCATTAACCTTGTTTGTTTTTGTTTTTAAAACAGGCAATAAATGCATCCAAGGAAATCTTAATGACAGAAGAGCAATCGAAACCAAAGTTCAACTTTAGCTCGCAAGCAGGAACAACATATATATTTACTACATCATGCCATGTACGTAAATTACATATATATATATATATTTCATTACGATATCATCCATTCCCCTTGTCTAAATCAAGTGCATAAGTTCTCATTCATCCAGTCTTATAGTGATAAAATTACCATTAACGAATTACATTGTAATCAAAACTAATATATTTGCAAAACACAGTATTTGTTCACCACAAAGGATGAGGCTGAAACAAATCACTTGTTGAACAAAATGATGTTAGAAGTTGTCAAGGAAAGATATCTTCTTTTCCCAATTTTCAATGAAAAGCATTGGGCGTTGTTGGTACTCGATATTGAAAATGGCTCATGGAAGTTTTACAATTCAATGACACCAAGCACAGAAACAGATAACCACTTAAATGAGGCAAACAAAGTAGTAAAATACCAATTAATTATGATATCATCCATTCCCCTTGTCTATATCAAATTTTATTATGCATGTATTTGTCAAACACCAATTAATTATTAATATATTTTGCAGAGAAAGGTCATTGAAAAATACTTTCAACATCACAATCCCAAACTCATTGAAGGTAACAAGTTTCATGAAGAAACAAAAATTGCAATGAATTGTCCCCAACAAGTTGATCATTCGTAAGTTTCTGAAAACCAAAACACATTACATTGATAAAATTATCATTGATGACTACTAACTTTGATTTTCCAATGTCATTGTAGACTTGATTGTGGTGTCATAGTTTGTTACCTCATGAGAGAATATGTCTGTAACAAAGACATCTTTCCCAACTTAACAAAGGAGCAGTGCCAGCAAATCAGAGCAGATGTCATAGATGCTTTGTTGACTAACCAACAGACAGACACCCAGCAAATCGTTGATGAGGCAATAAAAGCGATGCTTGAAGACAAGGAGTTTTGGGACACAATGCACAATGACAACAATGCTTGAATAATTTGGGACAAAGATTATAATCATTTTGGTTCTTACTTTGCTTCAATGAATATTACAATGCTTGGTTGTTACAATGTCAAATTTGCTTCAATGAAACATTCAGTCTTTTTTAACCATATTGTTACCAGATCTGGCTTTTGATATAGGTCTTATTTTATGCAAATTTCATTCAAAAAATTAATTATGATATGATTATTTGTGTCAAATTTAAAGCTTAATAACAGATTTGGAGTCACTATACAGATAAATTTATTTTTTTATAGTGTTTTGTTTTCACTGATAAATTTATCCATGTTTCAACAAATTTATCACTGTAAACACTGATAAATTTTTCACTGTTTAAACAAAAAAATCAACACCTCTCTCTCTCATTCTTTTTTCCAAACTCAATTAAACAAAGCACTATAAAAAAATAAAAAATTTACCTAAATTGAAAATTAAAACACAAACACTGTTATATTGTTTTCATCATTTTGGTTCTTCATTTGCTTCAATGAAACATTTAGTCTTTTTTATTCATATTGTTACCAGATCTGGCTTTTAATATCAATCTGGTTTTATGCTAATTTCATTCAAAAAATTGATTATAATCTGATTATTTGTGTCAAATTTAAAGGTTAATAACAGGTTTGGAATCACTATACTGATAAATTTATTTTGTTATAATGTTTTGTTTACACTGATAAATTTATCACTGTTCAAACAAAAAAACCAGCACCTCTCTCTCTCTCTCTCTCTCTCTCTCTCTCTCTCTCTCATTCTTTTCTCCAAACTCAATTAAACAATGCACTATAAATAAATAAAAAATTTACCTAAATTGAAAATTAAAACACAAACCCTATTACATTGTTTTGATTATTTTGGTTCTTCATTTGCTTCAATGAAACATTCAGTCTTTTTTATCCATATTGTTACCATATCTGGCTTTTGATATCAGTCTGGTTTTATGCAAATTTCATTCAAAAAATTGATTATAATCTGATTATTTGTGTCAAATTTAAAGGTTAATAACAGATTTGGAATCACTATACTGATAAATTTATTTTCTTATAGTGTTTTGTTTACACTGATAAATTTATCACTGTTTCAACAAATTTATTACTGTTCAAACAAAAAAACCAGCACCTCTCTCTCTCTCTCTCTCTCTCTCTCATTCTTTTTTCCAAACTCAATTAAACAAAGCACTATAAAAAAATAAAAAATTTACCGAAATTGAAAATTAAAAAATTTACCTAAATTGAAAATTAAAACATATACACTATTACATTGTTTTGATCATTGTAAATTTTTTAAAAATAAGATATAGTACAGTTAGAATAAATTTGTAATATATATATATATATATATATTTGTAGTTACTTACACATGAGCTCAAGAATGTTGAAAAATCATACTATAATTTTACAATGCAAAATACTAATATTTAAGAATTAAGTGTTATTAAAATGCTTAAGAATGCTCAAGAGTGTTCTCATGTTTATAAAAGGCTCAAGAATGTTCTCATGTATTATATTTCATCTGAACATGAGAACACTGAAGCATTTTCTAGACTGAAATTTTGAACAATTTAAACTGAAAATGAATTGCAAAACTCAAAATATCTTGCTATTGTAGCAAGATATTTGCCACTAATTAAAAAAAAAAGTACTATTGTAAAATCTCTCTGTCTCTCTCTGTCTCTCTCTCTCTCTGTCATTCTTTTTTCCCTATTCAAGTAAACAAAACACTATAAAAAAAAAATAAAAAATTTACCTAAATTAAAAATTAAAACACAGACAGTATTACATTGTTTTGATCATTTTGGTTCTTAATTTGCTACAATGAAACATTTAATATTTTGTACTTAATTACATTCAATGTTTAGAATACATTCGTAAAAAAAAAAAAAAAAAAAAAAAAATTAAAACAAATTATTCAATGTTTAGAAACATTCAATGTTTTATACTTAATTACATTCAATGTTTAGAATACATTCGAAAAAAAATAAAAAATAAAAAATAAAAAAATTATTTGTACTTAATTACACACGAGCTCAAGAATGTTGAAAGATCATACTATAATTTTACAATGCAAAATACTAATATTTAAGAATCAGGTTTTATTAATTTTAAGTTGATAGCTAATTTAGTTTTTTTTTTTAAATTTTTAATAAGTTTTACAAGTATTTTATTTCAATACCAAATATAATATGTTTATATTTCATCTGAATATGAATATGAGAAAGCTGAAGCATTTTCTAAACTGAAATGTTGAACAATTTAAATTTAAAATGAATTGCAAAACTTGAAATATCTTGCTATTGTACCAAGATATTTGCCATTGATAAATTTATCACCGATAAAAAAAAATTTAAAAAAAAGGTACTATTCTAACACAATATATTTGCCAGACAGGGGAAACAAAAGCGTGAGTCACGCGATTAAAGCCTTGTTTTTCTCATCCTCCACCGTCGGCGAATCCCTTCCACTCTCAGGCAAAACAACGAACACAACTCAGGGGATTCGAGCACCAAATCAACCGATTCGAACAAAAAATTCGAGGAAACATGCCTGTAAAGCGTAAGCAACTGAAACCCTTATTTCTCTCCCTAGTCAAACACATTTTCAAAAACCCTAGATATGGTTCAATTACAACTTGCAAATTTCAACAATATTAGGGCATTTTCGGAAAATAAAACTTGTGAATATGTAAAATGTTCGTTGATCAAGTGATAAGGGTGTTGGTTTTCAAGTTCAAAATTAGGTTCATTTTAAAATATTTTTTTTAAAAATTTTTTATACAAAAAAAATCAGTTAACAAAAAAGGAGAGAGTCGATTCAAGAGACTAAAGTAGGGAGTGGGTTCAAGAGATTAAAATGAGTTGTTCACATATATAATAGTAATTAGAACGGTGCACACACTACATGTGTGTAATTTATTATAGATTAAATTTTGTGTGACTTTTGTTTAATATTTGATTGATAATAACTTGCATCCTTCTTTTGATATATTTTATTTTATTTTTTATTTGGTTATTTCACTATGTCCAGTTTCTCAAAAATTGTAAGTTTTTTACACCTTATGGATTAATTTTTTGTCTGATTTTTGTTTAATATTTGATCGATTATAAACTACACCTCTCTTTTGGTAACATTTTTATAATTGATATATTTTTTTTCTTTTTTCTTTTTTGGATAATGGTTGTTTGAGCAAATTTTCATACTAAAATTCCATTAAAAGAAATAGCTTAAGCTGTATACAGATGTACTAACAATTGAAATACCAATTGTAAATTGAAAAAAATAACTCAATGATCTTTATCAAACTTAAATATACAAATCATGTTGTTGATGTAACCTACAAATAGAACCTTGCAATACTTTTATCTTATAGTAGAAGTGTATCAAAACAAGGCATCTACCCTGATAAGCATTTTTTCTATTGTAGGACTCAAACCAATTTATAGATTTGATAATTAAACCAAACTATAGGGTGTGGTTCGGTAACTGTTTGTTTCCATAAGAGAGTAACTGACATCAAGTAAAATTTGATTAGTTTTTTTTTTTTTAAATTATGTAAATGCCACATGACAAAAGTTTCAACAAACCAATATAGGGGCTCACATAATATAATAGTATAGATAATATCGATAGTATAGATAATAGTAACAATAGATATATAAATAAATATACAACTAATAAGTTTATTAAACCAACTCATAAATTTGGTTCACATACCAAACCAACTGATAAGTTTGTCACTTACACATCCATCTCCATTTCTATACAGGGATACATTTGCAAAAATTTAATGTAGACAGAAGATGATTAACACAATAGTCAATAGACTCACCAACTTAAACAAATTTGATCTCTTTTGGGGAAGAATTTGCCTCAGTCTATTTTTCTTCTTTTTCTTTTTTATTGCTGAATTTGCCTCAGGGATAAATTAGGTTAATTTTCATAATTCTTCTTATTCTTATTTGATTGTTTGAATTATTTTGTTTGCTAACTAACAAAATGAATCCAGAGAAATTATGAATATATTCAAGTTTTATCAGTGTTTCTTTGCTTAATTAAATGATAATTCTGCTGTATATCCATAAATTTTGCATGGTTTGCCTAATTCATTGGTATACCTCTTTCATATAGATGTTGCGAGTTCTCGTAAGAGATTATCTAGGCTAGAAACAAGATCTTATACTGCAAAAAGACAAAAGCGAGAAAAGCAAGACAACAATGAGACAAAAAAATAACAAGATAACAAAGAGGAAACCACAAGAACAAAAACACCAACCAAACAGCAAGAAAGGAACAAAACACAAAGACAGCAGAAGCATGAAGCTGCAAATGAACCTGACAAACAAGCAGAAGCAAAAGAAAGAATAAGGAAACAGCAACAATCCATTAAAGGTAAAAAATAATAGCAACTTATATAGATGTCACACGTGAATTGGTGCAATGAATTCCTTCCCAACTCTTGCCACATGCATCTGACCCAACCCAATTGAGTGGTCTGTTTTGCTGATCATTATTAGAACTCTTCACTGTATAAGCTTTGTTTGCTTAATTACGTAATAAATTTTATCATAATTCTTCTTATTCTTCTTTGATTGTTTGAATTATTTTGTTTGCTAGCTAACAAAATCAATACAAAGGAATTATGAATATATTCAAGTTTTATCAGTGTTTCTTTGCTTAATTAAATGATAAATTTGGTTGTATATCCATAAATTTTGCATAGTTTGCCTACTTCATTGATATCCTTCTTTTATATAGATGTTGCGAGCTCTCTCATGACATTATCTATGCCAGAAAGAAGATCTTTAACAGCAAAAACCCAAAAGCAAGAAGAGAAACAAAACAAACAGAAAAAAAAGCAACAAGGCAACAAAAAGGAAACTGCAAGAACAGCAACAACAAGCAAAAAACAAGAAAGGGAGAAAAGACAGAGACATCAGAAACATGAAGCTGCAAATGAAGCTCAAAAACAAGCAAAAGCAAAAGAAAGAATAAGGAAACAACAACAATGCATTAATGGTAAAACACAATACCAACTTATATAGATGTCACACATGAATTGGTGCAATGAATTCCTTCCCAACTGTTGCCACATGCATCTGACCCAACCCCAATTGAGTGGTCTGTTTTGCTGGTCATTATTAGAACTCTTCACTGTATAAGCTTCGTTTGCTTAATTACGTAATAAATTTTGTCATAATTCTTCTTATTCTTCTTTGATTGTTTGAATTATTTTGTTTGCTAGCTAACAAAATCAATACAGAGGAATTATGAATATATTCAAGTTTTATCAGTGTTTCTTTGCTTAATTAAATAATAAATTTGGTTGTATATCCATAAATTTTGCATGGTTTGCCTACTTCATTGATATCCTTCTTTTATATAGATGTTGTGAGCTCTCTCATGACATTATCTATGCCAGAAAGAAGATCTTCAACAGCAAAAACCCAAAAGCAAGAAGAGAAAGACAACAAAGAGACAAAAAAGCAACAAGACAAAAAAAAAGGAAACAGCAACAAGAGAAACAACAAGCAAGGAAGAAAAGACAAAGGCAGCAGAAGAATGAACCTGTAAATGAAGCTCAAAAATAAGGAGAACAAAAAGAAAGAATAACCAAACACCAACAACAGAAACAAGCAGAAACAAGAACCAAGCCCTAACAAAACAAACAAGAACCAAAGCAACACAAACCAAAAGGCAAGAAGAAAATAGAGGAAAGAAAAACAAGAAGTGATCAAATTCATGACCGTGAAACAAAATATGTGTACCGCTCAAACATGCTATCCCTCATCAGATTTTTCAATGCCACAAAATTTGAAAATGAGCATTTTCAAATATTGAAAAAGACTCCCTTCTTCCTTCTAGTTGACATTTTGTCAAAGAAGAAGGTGCAAAAAGTAGATTCAATAAAATATGATGATTTGGTTGCAAAAATCTTGCAAACATACCAAATGGATGGAACCACATTTCAAATTGGAGGGAAAAAGCTGAAGCTAAAAAGAAATGATTTCAAGTTAATTTTTGGGATTGCATGTGGACAAAAGAAGATGCATCTTGTATATGGAAGAAAAGAAGACATAGATTTGGTAAAAAGAAGGAAAATAAGAGAGAATAGAATGACAAGTGCTTAAATCCAAAAGTTCATAACCAAACTTTTGAGAAGCAAGAAGAAGGAAGACAGAGAAGATGTTGTGAGGCTTGTGTACCTCTTGATTTGCTTGCTGTTGTTATATCCTAGTACTGGCACTATAATTGGTTGGGGGTTCATGAAATATCTTGAGGATATTGACAAAATGAAGTCTTATGATTGGTGCAACGCAGCAAAGCAACAGCTCACAAAATCAATAGAAAGAAACATCAACCAAATTGATAAAGTGTCCGGATGTGTAATGGTCGTATTGGTAAGTAAATATCTCACTTATAACTTATGAACTATAATATTTACGTTTACTAAATACTTGTTTATAACAATTTTTTTGTCTTCAACAGTATTGGATATGCGAACACACAAGCACCATCAAACCCAATGCCAAAAATGCAATCCCAAGATTTGCTAAATGAAACATCACATGTTTAGGAAAGCAATTGCCAAGTTCATCCTTGCAAGAGCTAAAAGATATTGTGTTATGCAATGCTAACCTTTGTTTTGTTTAAACAAATGATAGATTTTCTTATGCAGTGATAAATTTTTGTTCACACTGATAAATTTATTTAACTTGCCTAATTGAGTGACAAATTTTCCTTAGTATACCTAATTGAGTGATAAATTCTATTATGCAGTCAATGTTTTTCTATTTGTCTACTGTGCATGAGTTTTGTTTCATATTTACTTTATTTATGTTACTTTATATTCGACTAGAATTGATTAGGTTTCTGTATTAATAAATTTATCCGTAAAAATGAATTGAATTAGACATTTTGTCTTATATTTACTTTATTAGCTTACTTTTGCTAATTCAGTGATAAAATTTGATATATAATGACAGGTTTGCTTACTATGCCTAGTTCAATGATAAAATTTGCTATAACAATCATAGCTTTGTTTAATTTTCCTAATTGAGTGATAAAATTTGCTATGAGAAATTTATCTCTGAAATTTGTATCATATCATTCATTTTTTTAATTTTCATCTATATAGGAGAACAATTTGAAGCACACAGATGAAGAGAAAAAAATATACCAAATCATGCTAGGAGAAATTCAGGATAAAGATGAAGATGCTGATTTTCAGCAACAAAATCAAGCTGAAAATTTTGAAAAAGAAGAACAAACATTGACTGAAAACAAATCCAAACATGAAACATGGGAACCAATTCCACACAAAATATGCCCTGAAAAGAAAAAGAAAACAGTACCCTTTGAATCACAAAAGAGTGAAGGAAACAAAGTTGACAAAGAGCCTTAAGTGGATCCAAATCTGGTAGAAGTACTTGTTTTTGAGAGGATAGAAGACGACATGCTCAAAATGGAAAAGTTACAAATGGAAAGGGACATCCTTCAAACTGCAAATGATAACCTGCAGCAGCAACTCAACAAGTTGAAAAAGGAAATGCAAGATCAGCACAAAAAACAAATGCAAAGGAAAGATGAAGAAATCAAAATACTCCATGAGAGAATTGCAACATTGGCTGAGGCAAACAAGTACTCGGAAGAACAACACACACAACACCAGCCTGCAATGAAGAAATTGAAAACTTCAAACGAAATTTTCAACATCCTACCAGAAAAATCAAGGCAAAATCTCATTGCACATTGGGCGAATACAAAAAAAAAAGTAACAATCTTCTCTCTTGACTCCTGTAGTTCACTTTTGCCGACTGTTTATCATTAACTCATTGAATTTATAAGTATCAAATATTCCAAAAATATTAATAAATTTATTATTCCAACACTAATAACCTTTTTTTCAAGGATCAGCCAGTGTGGCAAGGATCTCACCATGGAACCTATGTCTACTTAAATGACATTGACAAAATATTGAAGGGTCAAGATTTGGCAGGCATTGTAAGTTGAATTTGTAACTCATTAAAATAACATTTTAGTGTTTGATTTGTATTAATTCCTTGTTTTGTTTTTTGTTTTCAACACAGATAATAGATGCATATGCAGAACACTTGCTTGCACAAAAACAAAGAATAACATCATTCGTATTCATTTCAAGTTGCCATGTAAGTAACTAGTTTGCTTAACTAAGGAACAACACTTCTTTTGTTTTTTATCAGTGTATAACCTCTGTTTGCTTAACTGAGTAACTAGTTTCAAACATATGACACTACTGTAGACACCCCATTTTTGACCGATCTTAAGACTCAGACGTCACCGATTGAGCGCTCGGTGATAGTGCATATTGTGCTCGTTCTGAGGTTTCAGAGTCTCGGCTACGAGCCTTGCCTCCAAACTTTGGGGCTCTTTCGTGCTTTGCCTCGGTTTGCGAACCAGGTCCTGTTTTCTCTGTTTTCTCTGTTTTCTCTTCCCGAAGGGAGGGAGAGGTCTCGAAGACCATCTCTCAGTGGTCGTAGGCTATGTTTCGTGGTTGTAGGCCATTTTTCCCGTTTGGAGGCCAGTTTTCGATTTTCGGAGCCGTCGGCCGTGTGCCTCAGTTCGGGACTGCTTAACTACCTCCGTTTGCTCCGGTTTTTGGCAGACACCTTGTTTCCTCCCTTTTGGGGGACACTGTGGCCCGGGAGGCCACCTTCGTGGTCGTACGCCACCTCCGGTGCTTAACAGCCTGTTTTTAGGGCCCCGAACAGTGCGTTTTGGCCCCCGAACCCTCGTTTTGCATCGGTTAGGGTTCATTTTTGGTATGGACCCCATTTCCATTGTTTGGAAGGTGGTACTGTAGTGGGAGACCAGCAATTCTTTCAAAAACCATTTCCTCTCTCCTCCAGCCGGTTTTCTTGATAGAAAGCTGGTTTTTCTCACTTTTGAGCCACAATTTCTGGTTTTCATACCACCATTGTGTTGTACTCATCTGGGAGGCCACCAATATGGGTAGGCCGACCAGTATTTCTTCTTGACCCTTTTGAACCTTGCTAAAAAGCTAGTTTTTCTCTCTCTTGGGTCACATTTCCTGGTCTCCCACCATACAGCTGTGTTGCATTCACCTGGGAGGCCACCTTTCTGGGTAGGCCGACCACCTTTTGTGGTTGAACCTTTTGACCCCTGGTCAGCCGACCAGGGGGAGTAGCTGGCTGACCACCTTAACTGGTCGGCCAGCCATCTGCTTTTTGCCCTTCCTGAATGCAATCCAGCTGTGCCAGCTAGGAGGCATTTGGACCATCTTCCATACACGCGTATAGAGGATATTTGAAGCTTCCAAGAGAAGCTTTGGCCTTTCTTCTCTATAAGAGAGGTCCTCCTCTTCCATTTCTAAGGTTGAACCTTTTTGTTTAAGGCATACACACACTTCCCTCCATAGCTCACTATTCCAAGCTCCAAACCCTAATATTCTTGGCCATTTGCACTACACCTCATAGCCTACCACCTCCACCATCCATCCAAGCATCTTGGAACTGTTTGTCAGAGGTTAGAGACTCACCTTCTTGGTCCATAACTTGCTGCATTGCTGTTCTACAAGGGTAAGTCCTCATTTTCCCCTTTTTTGCATTATGTTGCTTCATAACTTAGCCCTATTTGCAAGCATTTATGGGTTTCATCTTAAACTGAAAAGTATCTTATTTTGAGCTCCTCTTGAAGTTTGTTTAAGGATACCTTTCTGTTTGAGGTCATCTACCTCCTTGTATGCTCCATCCCTCTTTGTAGGCTTATTTTGCTTCCTATCTTAGCCTTTCTTGAAAGCATTTCTGGGTTTTGTCATTAACTGAAAAGTGTTTTATTTTGAGCCCTCTTGAAGTTTGATTAAGGGAATTTTTCTGTTGGGGGTCATCTACCCCCTTGTATGCTTGTTTGCATCTTGTTTTGAGCCTTGCATCTAGGCCTTTGTTTCATGCTTTGTTTGGCCTTCTAGCCACTGAAATCTAGTGGATTTTCAGTGGCTAGCACATTGTTTTGAGAGCCAAAATTAGAGGGGGGTGACCCCCTCTCTCCTTGTCTTGTTTGTTAGCTCTTTTGGCCTTCCAAAGGGGCTCCTACTTGCATGTTGTGAAGTCACATTTCAAGCCCTATTTGGTGAGTTTTAAGGTCTGCCTTGGCTCTGTCCAGAGCCCTTTTGGCCATATTTTGTGTCTTTGATGCATGTGTAGAACAATCCCATTCAAGACCTTTCAAAGGGGCCTTTATTGGCATGTTTCCTAGACCCATTTCAGGCTCTTTTTAGTGGGTTTTAGGACCCTCAGAACCTCTTTCCAGAGGTGGTTTTGCCATTGTGTGTGTCCATCATGCATGTGTAGAACAACCCCCTTATTGGCCTTTCAAAGGAGCCCATCATTCTTGCATGTATTGACTGAGTTTCAGTGGTTATTTGGGCATATTTTGGCATGACATACTTCTGTTTTTAGCTGGTTTGGTAAGCCCTCATGTGCTTCATATACGTGTAGTGTAAATTATGGTTCACTAGCTTTCTTTGCATGCTTTGTTGACCCTTGATTTTAACACTTTTTGGCCATGCCTTAAATTGATATTGTGTTTATTTTGGACTTCCCTAGCTCATTTTTTGGGTCTCATGGTTGAATGATGTTGGTTTTGCATGCTTGTAGTTCAATACCCATGCTTAACTTTGAGTTTCGGGGTTCATTCCATGCATATACTGAGGTGTGTTCATGTTTTAGGCTCATTATACATCATATTTCAGAGCTTGTTTGAATGCCATATTGCCATGTTTTGTACTCTTTAAATGCGTTTGAGAGTCGGACTTGTATGCCTCATTTACCGACCATTGAATGAGCTCCATTTCGTTGCATTCCGAGCCATCATTCTAGGCCATTTCCCCACTGTTTCAGACCTGCCTACGGTCTGTTTGGGGTTGGTTTTGCCATTGGTGCATTGCTTTGGGTACCTCTAGTGTAACGCACTTCACTAGTTTCGGTACCCGGGCCCCCTAGCTTGCATTGTGTGACATACTTGCATGTTTCGGGACCATATTTTATGCCATTTCAGAGCTGTATCATGTGCCATCCTATGCCATATTTCATTCCTTGCCATGCCTTGTTAGAGTTGCATGTTGTGTCTTAGGATCGGTCGTTTGCATTCGTGCATGTTTGCATGTATTTCGGTTGTCTCATTTCCACCAATGGCCACTGATGTGAGTGTGGCTGAGGTCCACTCATATTGGTGTAAGTCCATCGTGCATTGTGTATGCCATTGTAGTTCGTAGCATTGCGTATGCTAGGTTGCATGTTAGAGCATTGCGTATGCCATGTTACATCACGAGCATTGTGTATGCCATTGTAGTTCGTAGCATTGCATATGCTAGGTTGCATGTTAGTCGCATTATGTATGTCATGGATATTGCATTGTGTTTGCAGTAGGGTTTAGTCCAAACACGGGAAACGAGCGACGTTTCGTACTCAAAGTGATGGAACGTGTCTCAATTCCCGGTCGTCGACACTCCGGATTACCCATGATGGAGTCTAGGCCTTGTTGTGTTTTCATGTGCATTCATATCACATCGAGTCGTGCATTTCGACTCCTCGGCCATCATGCATCGAGATACGTGATTGGTGGCACGAGGATCGAGGTCGTGCATACATATGTGAAAATGCTTTGCCATGCCCCTTTCTTGCTCTCTATTGCAGCAAATCAGAAATCAACAGCCTTCCAGAGCTTTGTGTAGCATTCCGGGATTAATTGCAAACAGAGGCAAATCGGGGCATCGCAATGGATTTCTGCGCCAGGCAACTCAAGCATGCATCATTCATCATTCGGAAAAGAGCTGAGGCAGTCCATGGATTTGCATGCTAATTTACTTGCTTTCATAGTTAATTTGTTAATTAATTAGGGTATTGTATTTATTCGGACTGTACTATTTATTCGGACTGTATTATTTATTCGGACCCTCCTAGCGAGGGCACAATTGTAATAAGTGTGCGTGCGTGTGATGTATGTCTTCCAACCCCACGTCTTTCTCCCTTTTATTTACCAGCTTATGATGGTTAGTTTAGGGCATGTTTCAATTAGCATCTATATGTTCGCATGTTTGCATCCATTCATCTGTATTGTATGCACCGGGCTCGGCGCATCATACTAACTGCATCGCATTTCGATTCCAAGTTGAATACGTGTTAGCTGTAGCATTTCATATGCCATTCTTAGAATAGCCGAGCCTATTATAGTTGCATTTTTGCATGTGTTGCATTAGGCATTTCTGTATAGTTAGGATCATGCATTGATTACTAACTAGTTTCTGTTTTGGCTTGGAGTACTCGGTAAGTGTTTATGCTTTAGCATCCTTGCATGCGTGTGAGTGACTGCCATGATAGCATGCTTGCCATGAGGCTATATGCTTATGTGATATAACTGCCTGAATACCTGTGGGTGAAGGTTGGGTTATCTGAATTGGAATAATGCATTGACTGTGAGTTTTAAGCCCACTAGATAGTGGCAAATCATCATATTTTCTAAGCCCACCTAAGGGTGGCAAATCCACATTTTAGCCTACTTGCGAGTAGCAAACCGTTTTCAAAACAAACACGAAATGTTTCATTCCAATTCAGGCGATCCAGTCTATGCTTGTATGCTGTGCGCATCATATAGTAATTCTAGGCTAATAATCGGAATAAGAACGCATAATGTTTTCAAAACTCGATATCATGGTTAGTAGAGGCCGATCTTTGATCGGGCGAGCGGGGGTGCTCACGAAGTGACCTTCCCCAATCGTACCCAAGTTCCCGAGCCGAGACAATTTTGGTGATGACAGACATGTGGCCTTAGGCAAACGAGTCAGGGTTTCCTAAATTTCCCAAAATAAAATATTTAGGTGGTGACTCTGTATCTAGCAAAGCAGTCCATGTTTGGCACTTCTTTCAAAAAATCTGTTTTCAAAAATGATTTGCCGGATTTGGACTCTTTGATGATTCATCGGTCTTGCATTGCACTCTGCGAGATTAGATACAGGATCGTGACATTGAGTCCTAAACTGTAGTGAGCCCAATTGAACAAAACGGGATTCCCTCCCGGGATGTTCGGGGACGTCTATAGTTTCTGGCGACTCCGCTGGGGAGTTAGAGAACTTGACTCGAACTTGACTCGAACTCATGATATCTGGTTTTGACTACACTTATGTGTTTCTTTGCATTGCATTTGCATTGGTGCGCCTAGGACACCGTGTTTGCCGTATGCTATTCCTGAACGGTTTGCTGGAGGCTCTCTTTGCGAAGCATGCCATAAGGCTGACCGGTTGCGGCCTCTGCCACGACGAGAACACAAACCCCGGTTTTACCGGGGCACCCTTTTTGACCATTCGACCTAGTGCATATTGGAATCCATAGTGACCATTCCAAACTAGGACAGGTTGCTTACCCGATCATAGGTTGTTTGAAACCGCTACGTGCGTAGTGAAACCCTAGTTCCTGACAAAATAGGACAGGGAAACCTTCCCCCAACATAGGGGTGTTTTGGCTCTCACTTGTTTGCTATGTGCTTTTAGAGTGCGTCTCTACAGGAATGCATGTATCAGTTTACAAGTTTGGGTATCAGGCCTGCAGGCACTAGTTCAGTATTTTGGGAATCAGTTATCTGTGGGTATCAGATTCAGTTTTGGGGACAGTGATTTGGGAATAATGATCGGTGTCTGAGAACAGTGTATTCAGCTTGTCAACTGCGTGTTGATTATACCCGACTGTGTGTTGTGTTTATTTACGCTGTTATGCTGTCCGTTTATCTGGTTGTGTATTTCCTTATTATTGCTTTATTTATCTTTTTGCTAGGTAGTTTAGCATAATTTCTTCAGACCAAGAAGATATTCCCCAAGCACTCTGGACAAGAGGCCGCCGACTCAATCGATCTGAGGATCTGGTCGACGGACAACCAGTGTATCATTCCCTATCCCCGGTTATCAGACGAAGGTTAAGAAGACGCAGTGTATCTGAGTAGAGGTTGCCAGAGCAGTGGTTTACCCCATCAGTGGACAGTCGGACTGAGATCCCAATTGTTGCCATAGAGATAGACCTACCAGTAGTTCAGACAGATCAGGACAGTATGGCAGGAATGACAGGAGTTGAGGAAATGATGCGTCGGATACAGGAAACCATGAGAGCCATGCAGCAGGACGTTGTTCGTCGAGATGAGTTTGCCAAACAACAGGCCGAGATCATGGCCCAGCAAGCAGAGGTAATTGCCAGGCTGCAACAACAAACTGGGCCATCTGCTTCCCACTAAGCTCCTCCCCCACCAGGAGTTCCGGCACCCGGGGAGGCACCAAATGTCCAGGGCGATACGGACATCCCGACGGGGCTGGCTCCGCCCCCGATTCTACCTCAACTATCTAAGGCACCTATGCCTGTCAATCAACCGGACTCTCCCTTTGAGTTTGAGGTGGACCATACAGCGCTAAAGTTGAGCAAGCTTGAGAAGTTGTTCAAGAAATCACAAGGGGTAAAGTCCATCCCAGACATCGAGGACGGGTATGCTGATGTGGCTGTGACGCTGCCAGATAGGTTCAAAATGCCGCAAATCGATCGCTTTGACGGATCTGGGGATCCCATGGTGCATCTCCGGTTGTTCTCAGATGTACTACGGCCGATGGGCCTCACCAGACCGCAGAAGCTTTCATTATTCGGCCGGACCCTGTCGGGTGTGGCCGCTATCTAGTACGCAAAATTAGAAGATGATGTTAAGCGGAACTGGGATGAGATGGTCGAGGCTTTCATTGCACAGTACTCCTATAACACTCAAATCGAGATTATAACCCGTGATCTTGAGACAACAAGGCAGGAGCCTAAGGAGAACTTTTCGGATTTTGTAGCCCGGTGGAGGGCCAAGGCCTCAATGATGACCCTAAGGCCCACCAATAAAGATCAAATCCAGATGATTGTGCGCAATCTCCAACCCAAATTGATGCAGAAAATGATCGTACTCCCCTTCCCTACCTTTTCAGATTTGCACGAGATGGGGGTACAAATTGAGGATGCTATGAAACAAGGTCTGATTGACCAAGACAGAGAGCAACCCAGAAGAAGTTTCAACCGCAACAACAATACAGGCACCAGCAATGCCGCAAATGCTAGAGCTTCAGAAGTAAGCATGGTCACCACCATTCCCCCTCCAAGACCCATGGCGGCTACACCTTTCTTCGGGAAGCAACACACAAACCACCAAATTCCAACCCCGAGGCCAAAGAACCTTCAGGCCTTTGTATATGCCCTTGTCCAAGGCTCTGGGGGTATTAATCAGGAAAGGGCACTTAAAGCCCCTGGAGCCGAGGCCACTGCCAAATCCACTCCCTCCCTCTCATAACCCAGCAAAATACTGCGCATATCACCAACAACATGGTCACGACACTGACCAATGTTTTAGATTGCGTCACGAGATTCAGGATCTCGTTGACAAGCAAGTGATTGTGCCTCCAGAAAAACCCAATGTCACAACAAACCCTCTCCCACCGCACAACCAAGCTCCACCTCCCAAAAGAATCAACTTTATCCAGACTGGGGTCGTGTCTTATGATCCTAGCATATATATCACCCCGTCCCACCTACCCAAGCCGGAGGTGCTCCTTCCTGACTGCACTGACTTGTGTATGTTGGACATCTCCAGAACCCAACCCGAACCAATGGTGGTGACTGTCGAAGACAGAATAGGGGAGATTTCAGGAGAGAATGGGATTGTTGAATCAGAATCTGAAGAATCTGGGAATTTTGCTAAGGAAGTATACAGTCCGAGTAACTACATTCTGACAGTGGGCCAGGCTGGGCCAAATGTGGAATTGCTGGCAGGGGCAGAGCTTTGTGTGATACAGGGGGATGAATCTGGTCAGAGGATAGATGACTTGGCAGCTGAGGAAGGAGACTTTGCTAACCTCCAATTTTCCAATGAACAAGATCTAGAGGGCATGGTAGTCAACTGGTCAGATTTTGAGGAGTCAGCAGAGGTCACCGGGTGGCTTGATGACCTACCAGATGTTGTCGACAAAACTCAGTTGAAATGGGGCCTGGTAGGGGTAGGAACATCAGTTGTGGCCGGAAGGGCCGGAAATCAGAATGCATCGCCGGAGAGTGCCGGTGCTAAGAATTTCGCTCAGAATTTGGGCATTGTGAATGCAGGAAGTATTGAACAGCCAGCTGCACTGACGCAGTCGGAACAGGAAAGGTTTGAGGATTCTAAGAGAACCAGGAAAGCTAAGGCCCCTGAAGGGATTGAAAGTGCTGTGTGCACGAGGATAGAGAATGCTGCGAGCATGTGGACGGAAAGTACTGCGAGTACAATTGTACCGGAGGCAGACAGGTGTCTGTTGGCTGTCGACGGAATGTGGTGGGAAGACGATGATCTATGTTTTGCCCACACGGATGAGGATTGGGGAAGTAACCAGCCAGACGATACCTGGTACATCGGCGAAGTCGATCATATGACTAGAAGCGGGCGGTATTTCAAGCCCCCACATCTAGATCAGCCAGAGGCGTTTGGGAAAGATAAGGAGGCTGAGAAACAGAAAGAGAAGCAACTCGAAAAAGAGGCTGTACTGAAGTAGTTGAAAAAGATACAGGCAGACATCTCCATCTGGGGACTGCTTATGGCATCGCGAGTGCATCGACAAGTTGTCTTATCGGCCATGGACAAGGCCAAGCTCTCAATAGACACCACGCCCGAGCAGCTGGTGGGCTTAGTTTTTCCGGGAGGAGCTACCCCAATGTTGACCTTCTCCGATAAGGAATTGCCACCTGAGGGTGCGAACCATAATAGGCCACTCTACATCTCTGTGGAGTGTAGAACAAATGGATTCCGGTGGTTCTTGTTGATATCGGATCTGCCATCAATGTGTGCCCGGCAAGGACTGCATATGCAATCGGTTTAAAGACCGCGGACTTTGTGCCGATAGCCCAGGTGATTCGGGCATATGATAACACGAGCCGAGAAGTAATGGGGACAGTGAAAATTCAGACCAAGGTTGGGCCGGGACAGCATGAAATAGACTTCCACATCTTAGAAGTTCCTGTAACTTTCAATATGCTCTTAGGGCGGCCGTGGTTGCACCAGGTGAAGGCAGTTTTGTCCACCTTGCATCAGATGGTGAAATACCCCCACGGGAAGGGAGTAGCCATTATTTTTGGGAATTCATCGATCCATCCACCGCCAGAAGTATCTACGCCAATTTTGGAAATTGAGCACGGTATGGAGGATGTGTTCATGTCGGGTTTTACCCTGGCTGAGGCTCGGGTCGTGCAGAACATTTTAGCTGTTAATAAGGGGGTGTATGTCAGTGCTCAATCAGTATACCTCATGAACAAGCTTCAACACATCCCGGGATGGGATTGGGAAAGAGCGGCCGGAAGGGCGTCGCAGCATTGGCTGAAATGCCACATAACCCACATACCTTTGGCTTGGGTTATCTGCCTACCAAAGAGGATTGGGTAAGGAAAGGTAAGGAGATGGCTGGGAGAGCCAGAGCGAAGCAGGCGGGGAAGCCTTTTGAGCTGATGCATAGGCCCATTCAGGGGTACCCTAAACGGACGCTTCGTCCGGGAGGAGGAGGACTTTCCGTTTTGTGGCTTCCTGGAGCCGTGGTTGAACACGGAGAGGAAACGCGTGCCAGGTTTTGAGATCTTCTTTGACCTGCAATTATCCGGGGATGACGTTGCCGAAGAGCAGACGGACCCATTAGCTGAGGCTGAGCAGAGCAAGAAAGTGGAGTCTGAGGACACCGAAAGTGAAATGGGGGTAGCACTGGCATGTCTACTTTCAGATCCTCCGATCGAACAGAAGTGCTTGGGGGATAACTTCTTGGTATGCGTGATTGGGGATGAAACGGCTGCAGGCCTACAAGCAAACATTTTGGATGCATCTATCGCACCCTCTCTCATTTGGCAGTATGAAGAGGGATTTTTTTTCAAGCAGCACCGGGTCAGGTAGTGAGCCGGAATCTGATTCCACCGAATCTGTTGAGTCGGAATCAGGTTCCAACTCGACTGAGTCTGAGTCCGGTATTCCTGGGGGTGATAACCCGGATACCACAGTCCTGTCTAGGTCGTCTTTTTCTTTCTCTTTTGAGTCTGTTGTAACCGAAGAATCGGACGATTTGGATGTGCTTAATGAGAATGATGTGGCTGTGGTTTTTGAGTACTTTTCTGTGCCCTTGATTTATTGCATTAACTCAGACTTTCAAAATTTTGATGAAAACGACGAGGAAGAAATTCTCCAGTTTTGCAACGCTTAATTAAACAAGAGTAGGAAAGATTTGTTAAACCCTTAATGGATGAAATCACTACTGTGAATATTGGTACTGAGGAGGACCCGCGGCTGGTCCAGATCAGGTCCACGTTGTCTTCGGAGGAACGCGAGCGCTTAGTCGCTTTATTAAAAGATTTCAAAGATGTTTTCGTGTGGTCCTACGAAGACATGCCTGGGATCGATCCTGAGATTGTATAGCACCGGATCCCTCTTGACCCCGAGGCCTAACCGGTTAAACAAAAACTCAGAAGGATCCGCCCGGATTGGGCCCTCAAGATTAAAGAAGAGGTCACCAGCAAATTGACGCAGGGTTCCTGCTTGTATCCGAATACCCGACTTGGTTAGCCAACATTGTTCCGGTGCCGAAGAAGGATGGCAGGATCGCGGTATGCGTGGATTTCAGGGATTTGAACAGAGCCAGTCCGAAGGACGACTTTCCCTTGCCGCATATTGATGAGTTAGTGGACTTCACAGCGGGGCATGCTTTGCTTTCGTTCATGGATAGATCTCGGGCTACAATCAGATAGTGATGGCACCTGAAGACCAAGAGAAAACTGCTTTCACCACCCCGTGGGGGACTTACTGCTACAGGGTGATGCCATTTTGGGCTAAAGAATGCTGGAGCTACATATCAACGGGCCGCGACCACAATATTGCACGACATGATCCACAAAGAGGTTGAGGTGTACGTGGACGACATGATTGTCAAGTCCAAAGAAAGAGAGGGCCACTACACCGCCTTGCAAAAGTTTTTCCAAAGGGATCAGAGAATTTCGGTTACGGCTGAATCCTCAGAAGTGTACGTTCGGTGCTACAGCAGGGAAAACGCTGGGGTTTCTGATTACACAGAGAGGTATTGAAGTCGACCCTTCCAAAATCAAGGCCATCTTAGAAATGCCACCACCAAGGACTGAAAAGGAGGTGCGAGGCTTTCTGGGTAAAGTGTAATTCATAAGACGGTTTATCTCAAAATTAACCTTGACTTTGTGAACCACTTTTTGGCCTCCTGAAGAAAGGAAAGAAATTCCAATGGGACGGCCGATGCCAAGCTGCTTTTGAACAGATCAAGGAATACTTACAGAACCCGCCCGTGTTGCCACGCCAGAGCTGGGGAGACCGTTGATTTTGTATCTTTTCAGTAACTGAGACTACAATGGACTGCATGCTCGCGCAAGAATCAGAGGACAAAGTGGAGAGAGCTATTTATTACCTGAGCAAGAAGATGCTGGAGTATGAGACTTGCTAACACACCGTTGGAAAAGGCTTGCTTAGCCTTGGTATGGGTTACCAGGAAGCTGCGGCACTACCTGTTAGCTCACTCCGTAATGTTGGTTTCAAGATTAGATCCCATCAAATATCTATTTGAGAAACCGGCACTTACGGGTAGGCTAGCTCGTTGGTTGCTTTTGCTTTCCGAATTCGATCTGAAATATGTGACGCGCAAGTCAGTCAAGGGAAGAGCAGTAGCAGAGTTCTTAGCCGATCATCCAGTGGAAGGAGATAAAGCAGTTGAGTACTTATTCCCAGATGAGGCCATTTTGCATATCGACAACGAGTTTTTGGGACGATGTACTTTGATGGAGCGTCCAACCAGTATGGGTATAGGATAGGAGTGTTGCTGATAGCACCCGACAACTCCCGTATCCCTCTAGCATTCAAACTCCAGTTCAAAGTCTCGAACAACAAAGCAAAATATGAGGCATGCATTGCCGGTCTAGAAGCAGCCTTAGAACTAAGGGCAAAGGAACGTTTGGACGTCATTGGGGACTCGAACCTTGTTGTGTCTCAAGCAAAATGTAATACCCCTGTTCTGTAGTATGCTAATTGGTCCTTAATATGAGTATGATGATGTGTTTAATATGATTTTGTGTACAATTATGTGAAAATATGTGGTTTTAAATTCCTATCTGTTCACCGTAGGAATATCTGTTTGATTATCTGCTTTGAAAATTAAATTGGAGGCCTTATCGGCCACAGAACCCGAAATTGATTACGCCATTGTGATTGGCATAAATTTTAGAACCTACGGTGAAATTTAATTGAAAATTGATTTGGGTCAGATTTAACCGATTAAATTGATGAATTAGAACCCAATTACCTTATTAATATTATATTGGCCTTAGTGGGTTTTTGTTGTTAAGTCACTACACTCTCCATCCTCTCTTCTTCACTTCATTTTGGCTGAATTTGGGACTCAAGATAGAGAGAGAACCGGCTACAGAGAGAGAGAAGGAGAGAATTGTGTAATTTTTGGCTCAAGCTTGGGAATTTGGGGATTAAGCTCAAGATTTGTCTAGAGCTTGGGTGTTTAAGGCTCCTAGGTGAGTAAATTCATGAGATTGAACTTGTGATTTTGTGAATTAAAGATTAATTGGTGATCAAGAACAAGAGTTGTGCTATAATGGATGAATTTGAAGCTAATGTGCACATGCATGTGTAGGATCACCATGATTTTGCATAATCAAGCATGTATTAAGTTGAATATGGAAATATGAGTGTTAAATCATACATGCAAGCATGTTTTTGTTGTGTTCCATGAGAATGAACACCATTTGCATTACTTGGAATAGAAATGAAGTCAAGATCAGCATGCATGTTTGAATAATTAAAGATAGGGGCTTGAATGCATGAATGTGTATGATGGAATTGGGTTTGAGTTAAGTTGAGCCATGCATGTGATTTAATTATGAAATTGAGCTTCAATATGTTGTAATTTATGCTTGTACCATGTTAGTACATGTCTATGAGTAATTTGAGCCATAACATGCATGAATTGTTGGTTGAAAGTCGAAATGAAGCTCAAGAACACAATTCTGGGTTTTCCAGGATTTTGGGGTCTGCTCAAGTGGGAAACCTGCCGCTCGAGCGGGAAATGCGTGCTCCCAGTACTTTTTGCAGACTTGATGTCCGCTCGAGCGCGGTAATTCACGCTCCAGCGGGGGAGCTATTTTGACAAGCCTTCCGCTCGAGCGCCCTATTTCACGCTCGAGCGTATTTTTGATGCAACCAGCACTTTTGCAGGCCTATAGGGTTCGCTCGAGCGGGGAAGTCCACGCTCGAGCGGGGACCTTGTTTTCTAAAATTTTGAAAATGCATTCTGTGTTCTGTTTTTCCGTTCCCTTTCACTTGTAAGCACTCTTAGGCATACATTGAGCATTGTAATTGAGTTAAAGAGATAAGAATGAAGCCTAAAGAGGAAAACGTGAATTTAGAACAGATTGAATTATTTGTGACCCATATGTGTTATGTGATGTGTAGGGTCAAGCTCCAGGGCAAATCCACAAGCCGATCACTGTGAGTAATATCGATAATTGAAAGCTTAGCAATGTCCAACTGTTTATTCCCTTATAAGCTTTATGAGTTGCTAATTGGGATTGTGGACAAAAGTCTGACATGAACCAATGAATGGACCGAAGGTCGTTTTGATAGAAATGAGTAGACCGAAGGTCATTTTGACATATATAAATGGACCTAAGGTCGTTTTGACATGAACGAGTGGGCCGAAGGCCGTTTTGACACGAATGTATGAGCCGAAGGTCGTTTTGACGTAAACGAATGGACCGAAGGTCGTTTTGATAGAAATGAATGGACCAAAGGTCGTTTTGATAGAAATGAGTGGACCAAAGGTCGTTTTGACATATATGAATGGACCTAAGGTCGTTTTGACATGAACGAGTGGGCCGAAAGCCGTTTTGACACGAATGTATGGGCCGAAGGCTGTTTTGACGTAAACGAATGGACCGAAGGTCGTTTTGACAGAAATGAATGGACCGAAGGTCGTTTTGATAGAAATGAGTGGACCGAAGGTCATTTAGACATATATGAATGGACCTAAGGTCGTTTTGATATGAATGAGTGGGCCGAAGGCCGTTTTGACACGAATGTATAGGCCGAAGGCCAGTTTGACGTAAACGAATGGGCCGAAGACCATTTTGACAGAAATGAATGAGCCGAAGGCCGTTTTGACATAAATGAATGGGCCGAAGGCCGTTTTGACATGAATGGAAATTTGAATAGGCCAAAGGCCAGAATGTTTGGAACTACAGTCACTTGATTTGAATTTCGTATAGTTATATATCTGTTAAATAGAAATATGAATTGGGCCTAAGGTCGTTTGGAACATGTTGTTCTACATTGTTATGTAACTTCTGTATTTGATTTGATATTATTCACTGGGCTATCGCTCACGCTCATTCATGTGTTTGTAGGTGAGCCAAGAGAAGTCCAAACCCAGTCCCAGTGAAGTCTGCCAGGAACAACATGAGTTCGGAGAGTTAGCCTTGTGTCTCACGCACGAGACCCATCCTTGCCATTTTGTTATGTATTTATATTTTGTCTTGTTGGCAAGGACTTTGTGTATGTCTGTATATAGTTTTGTTATGGGTTGACTCAGTTTGGATGATCCTGTCTGTAAAGAATTTTATGGTAATGTATTTTGTTGTGGGTTATTAACGTATATGCATAAGGTTTGTTTTAGAGTGCACATAAGCACGGCTCTATGGACAAAGTTTTTAATTATTGCTTCCGTTTGGCCCCTTTACTCTGATGAGTTAAGTCTGTTTTGGTTTGAGGCCGTAGGTAATCTTAGGATTACTAGCCGGTTATGTCTTTAACCTATGGGGGCGGGTTCGGGTCATGACACAAAAGGAGATTGGAAAGTCAAAGAGGAAAAGATGATTATGTATCACCAGACCTTGGACTTGTTAATTCCTCGATTTGAGAAGTTAAATTTTACTCATCTGTTAAGAGAGAACAATAGTGTAGACACCCCATTTTTGACCGTCCTCAAGACTTGGACGTCACCGTTTTGAACACCCGGTGATCATCCATGTTTGTGTTCGTTTGGAGTTCCCGGAGGTCTCGGCTACGCGCCTTGCCCCAGGATCTCCGAACTCGACTGTTTAGTGTCTGGTTTTGCACCAAACACTTGTGTTTTGCCTTGGAGGGGCAGGAAATGCCTTGTGAGGCATCCTCACACATCACCGGCCATGGCTAGAGGCCACCGGCTGATGTTTTGTTGCCATCGGCAATGTATATTACCGGTCGGCATTCTTTGTTGCCGGTCGGCAGTCCATTTTGTCAAAATGGCAATTTTGAGCAGCCGACTACTGTTCATCTACTTTTGCAGATATTTTAATACAGCTGTATGGCATTTTGTTCCCCTCCATACACGTGTATGGAGGGATGGCCTTCCTTGTTATCTTCTTGAGTAAGCTTTACAAGATTGGCTTCTCTATAAGAGGAGCCCTCCTCTCTTGGCTTTAGGGTTGGAGATTTGTTAGAAAAGTTCAGAGGGAGCTCTGGTTCTAGGTTTAGGATTTTGTATCTATCCTATATCTATATTTCTCATTCTCTTGTATTTGTGTGTGTTTAGGCTCACTATTGCACACAAACACATAGTGTTACACCTTTTCTTAGTTTTTGAAGGACCAGAGGTCTGTTCTTGAGGTTCTTGGGTGGTTTTAAGCTCAAGGGAGCAGCTGGTCCACCATTGTCGAAGAGGTTCTACAAGGGTAAGAAACTTGCTCCTTTTTACCCCATTCTTGCATACTATTTTTGCCTATCTTAGAACTGTTTTTGAGCTTAGTGTATAATATAAAAAAGTTCTGTTTTTGGGCCCTCTAAATAGTTTGTTTAGAGTGTTTTGTGGTTTGGAGGTGTTTGTCCCCTCTTAAGCCTTGAGGGGCTCCATTTTGTGCTATTTTGAGTGAGCTCCGGGACTTTGGTGTTTGGGCCTCCTCACCACTGAAATCTTGAGGGATTTCAGTGGTAAGGATGGTGCCTTGAAGTCCCAAGAAGGAGAGGGCCACCCCCTCTCCTTATTGTCCTTGAAAAGGGCCATTTTTGCCTCTTTAATGAGCACCTAGCTAAGCCTCATGTGGACCATGCCTTGGCTGTTATTTATGCTTATTTTGCCATGAAATAGCATTGTTGTATGTTGGTTTCGGTACACCATGCTTGCTTAGCATACATGCCTTGTAATGCCATTTTGTTGCCTTAATATGCCTTAGGTTGTAAACCATTGTTCTAGTATGTTTTAGGCTTGGCTTTGTGAAGCTTTTGTGCTTATTTTGCTATGTTTGAGGTCTGTCCTTAGTTGTTTGGGTCGACTTTGGCATGCTTAGTATAGCCCCTTTGCATTTTTGGTTTGTTGGCCTTAAGTGTGTGAATGTATAGCATTCATCCTTGCCTTAATTTAGTGGGTTGGGACCATTTGCCATGTTATTTCAGTCCCTTTAACATGCTCATATGCTTGCCTTGGATGCCTCTTTGAAGCTTTGAAAGCCTGTCTTGCATGCTCCATGTTTTGGCCATTGTGCATACCCTTTGAATTTGAGCCACTTAGATGTCATCTAGGTGTCCCTTGGGTGTTGTCTAGGCCTGCCTTAGACTTGTTTTAAGTCCTCTTAGCCTTGTGAGGCTTGGTGGACTTAGTCTCGGTTTAAGCCTCTTGGCTTGTCTTGGGTTTTTGGCTTTGTTTGCATGCCTTGTTTATCTTGTTTAATTGGCTTAGCACCTTTTGTAACATGATTTTCAATGCTTACCTTGCATGCCATTAGTCCATGTTATGCCTCTTTCAAGTGTGCTTGAGAGGTGCCCCTTTTGTGCTTGAGTGTTAGCCCTTTAACATGTGCATGTGTGTATGTGTGTTTAGTCCTCACTTCACAGCATCTTGGCCACTGTTTTAGGTCTATTTAAGGCTGCCTAAATCATGTTTAAGTCCATCCTATGCTTGTTTGCATACTTACCTTGCACGTTTGCTTGCATGCTTGCATGTATACATTGCATTGTCCATGTTGCATGCTAGTTCATATGCCTAGGTTGCATTGCATCATGCATGCATGCCTTGTTCCTTGATCTAGTGATAGGAATTGGGCCCCTTTGGTTTGTTGGTTTGCATTGCATTTGACATCAAAATGTGCACACTTGGTCCCTTGGGCCATCACGCATGGAAATGCGCAATTGATGGTCCGAGAACCAAGGAGCATGTCCCTTTGAGTCACTAACATGATAAAGGACATGATTGGTGCATATATGGCTTGAATTGCATTGCCATGCAAAGCTCTGTCCTCTGCTGCTGTCAAATAGGTTCTGCAGGAACTTTTTGCCGATCGACTGCACAGAGTGCCGACTGGCAAACAATTGGTGGCCGATGGATTCATTCTCAGCCGACGAACATCTCCTACGGCCGGGGGCCATTCTCCCCAGCCGGTGGTACTGCACAGTGCTCAGAGAGGCAACCCTGAGGCTTTGGAAGCCTTCGAAGGAATACAAGAGGGAAAACAGAGGCAGCTTGCGCATGGCAGTGCATTTCCGAGCAAGACCGAGCATGCATTGCATCAGGCTCTCCTCCCGAGGCGGTTTACTGTTTTCCCTAGATTAGTTAATTTGCTTAGCTAATTAGATGGCCTGTAATATTTAATTAGCTTGTAGGTTAATTATCTGTAATATTTATTTGGTCCCTCCGGGCGAGGGCAAATCTGTAATAAGTGTGGGTGCGTGTGTGTACATGTCTTCCAATCCCCACTTCTTTTTTCCCTTTTATTTATCCGCTTATGATGGTAGATCAGGGCATGTTTAAATTAGCATACAGTATGACTGCATGCGTGCATCCATACATTTGTCTTACATGCACCGGGCTCGGCACATCACGCTAACTGCATTGGTATTTCAAATCTAACTTGAATACATGCATCAATTGATTGCATTTCACATGCCATGTTTAAGTTAGCCGAGCCTACTCTAATTGCATCCTGTATGTGTTGCATTAGTCAAACTTAACATGAACTAGGACCATGCATGTTTGCTAACTAGTTTATTGTTTTGGCACGGAGTACGATGTAAGTATTTTCATGCTTTAGCATACCGCATGCGTGTGAGTGTTATCATGACAGCATGCTTACCATGTGGCTAATTGCTTATGTGAGATAAACTGTTTGAATGCCTGTGGGTGAAGGTTGGATTGTCTGAGTTGGAAAAACTCGTTGAAATCCGTATTTTAGCCTACTTGCGAGTAGCAAATTCCAAAGTGTTTTTCAAGACAAACGGATATGCAATGCTTATTTCCAAATTAGGCAATCTAGTCTATACTTGTTTGCTGTGCGCATAACATAGTAATTCTAGGCTAATAACCGGAATAAGAACACATAACGTTTTCAAAATTGGATATCATGGTTAGTAGAGGCCGGTCTTCGGACCGGGCGAGAGGGGGTGCTCATAGCTGACCTTCCCCAATCGTACCCAAGTTCCTGAGCCGAGGCAACTTTGGTGATGACGGACACGTGGCGTTTGGCACCGAGTCAGGGTTTCCTAAATTTCCCCATTTAAAAAATATTTAGGTGGCGACTCTGTATCTGGCAAAGCAGTCCATGTTTGGCACTTCTTTTCTAAAAATCTGTTTTTCTCAAAACGATTTGCCGGATTTGGACTCTTTGGTTCAGATTTAGAACTGCAAACAAAATCGAGTCCGAACTGTAACGTGTAGCGCGGGGTCCCTCGCGGGCGTGTTACAGTTTTTGGCGACTCTGCTGGGGACATAGAGAACTTGACTCGAACTCATGATATCCTGTTTTGACTACATTTATGTGTCTCTTTGCATTGCATGTGCATTGGTGCGCCTAGGACACCGTGTTGGCCATCTGCTATTCCTGAACGGTTTGCCGGAGGCTTGTCTTGTCAAGGCATGACCATAAGGCTGACCGGTTGCGGGCTCTGCCAGTATGGGAACACAAACCCCGGTTTTACCGGGGCACCCTTTTGACCATTCGACCTAGTGCATATTCGGAATCCATAGTGACCATTCCAAACTAGGACAGGTTGCTTACCCGATGTTAGGTTGTTTGAAACCGCTGCGTGCGTAGTGAAACCCTAGCTCCTGACAAAATAGGACAGGGAAACCCTACCCCAACATAGGGGTGTATTGGCTCTCATTTATTTGCTATGTGCTTTTAGAGTGTATCTCTACAGGGAACGCACATATCAATTTGCGAGTTTGAGTATCAGGCCTGAGGGCACCAGTATCAGTATTTGTGAGAACCGGTTATATCTGCGGGTATCTGATTCAGTGTTTTGGGACAGTGATTTCTGGGGAACAGTGATCAGCAGTAGAGTACAGTTGTTCAGCTACATCCGTGTTTGATCCATTTGGGCTGAAATGCTGCTTGTTGTCTCTTTCAGTTCGGACAGCTGGTACAGAATAGCTAGTGTTCCCCCTTGCTGAGGCAGGACTTATGATGACGCAGAATTCGGAAGAGATCGTGGTTATGACAGCTGCATTAGATCAAGGGATCACTCTGCAAAGTGAGACCAATATTGATATGCCACATCCACCCAGGTCGCCTGTTGCGCACCCGGTCTGGGCCCCCCAGCTATACCAGGCTCGCGAGCCTACTACATTTGAACTAATGGGGATGATAGGTGATCTCCAGAGGTCTGTGGCGGATCTCGCCTACGGAATGTCAGCTTCACCTCCAGCCGCACCATATGCCGGGAGTTTTGTACCCCAGGAGCCCCCGCTGTTGGGGCGAATTGTGATTGAACTTAGCCAACCGGAGATGGCCTCCAGCTATGGTAATGACATATCAACATCAACCCAAACCCTCGATCAGGCTGAGACCAGAGGAAAAGACAAAGTGAAGGCAGATGCCGATCCTAGTGAATAACTGTTGTGGGCAGTCGAGGCTTTGAAAGCCGCGGGGATGAACGAGCAATAGATATCTGCAGTTGTGACAAAAGCTGTGGAGGATGCTTTCCCCACTCCACCTGAGGGTAGTTCAAGTCAGTCAGAAAACCGGGATAGACCCTGTCATGCCAGAACAGTTCCTTCCATTCCCAACCCTGCACCGGGAAAGGATCAGAAAGCCATGGTGGCGCCTGCCGACCCTTTCGCTAGTGCGTCTAGCAAGAGTGCTCAACCTTCAAAGTACCTGCCCCGAGGGCGCAGGGTCTTCCATGCTCTTTATATGCCATTATCCAAGGCACTTCAGATCCTGGCTGAAAGAGGGCACCTTAAACCCTTGGAGCCTCGACCTCTGCCGAAGAATCTCCCTGCTATGCACGATGCTGCTCAGTACTGCGCGTACCACCAACAAACAGGTCATGCTACCGATAATTGCTTCCGCCTCCGTTATAAGGTACAGGATTTGATTGACAACGAGGTTATCCTCCCACCCACCTCAGCCAAGTCCGTTACCACTCAGCTGTTGGACTTTGAGGACACTGATACTGCGAGTATGTAATCAGAGAATGAACCACCTGCGGGCGGCGCTTGGTATATTTTTGATGTGACGTCTGGCACGCATTTTTGAGCATCTGCGAACACTAATTTTGTAAATTCTGGCTTGGGTGTCGAGTCAGTCTTTTGTTTTGTTTTGAGTCTGTCTCATTGTCTTGAGTCAGTCCTTTTGCTTACGGGTCTGTCTTGTTATAGCGAGTCAACCCCCCCATTTTTTTTTTATAGAATGCCAGGTGATTCCGGGGTTGTTGCCTCGAACACCGTTTTGTCTTGTAATTACCCGTTTTTGGTTTTTGAGTCTGTCTCTGCCGAGGGGCCAGTTGTACCAACAAATCTGAATGAAACAGCTGTGGCTATCTCATTTTCATGCTTGCTTTCAGTGTGAGTTAGTTGTGCCAGAGGAGGCGAATGGAACGGCAGTACATTCTACCTACTCTCTTGTGCCTTGAACATCATTGTAATGACCTAAGTTTTTTCAAAACCCCTTTTTGAGCACTGCGGTGGTAAAAACGAAGAGGAAGGAATTCCTCGGGTTTTGCAAAACTTGATCATATTTGAGAGAAAGATAGGCATGCTCAGCCTTTAATGAATGAAATCGTGCTTGTCAGCATGAGTACTGAGAACGACCTTGGCTTGATCTAGATTAGTTTCACACTATCTTCAGCGCGAGCGATTTGTCGCTTTCTTAAAAACTTTCAAAAACAAAATGTTTTGCGCAGTCCTGTGAAGACTTGTGTGGAATTGCTCTTGAGACTGTGCAGCCTAGGATCGCTCTCAGCCTCGAGATTCAATCTATCTGTTTCGAACCTAGAATCCGTTCAAAGCATTCAAAATTCAACAGCCAACTGCCATGAAAGGCCTGTGCGACCCGATTTGAAGCAGCCCTCGAGCAAGAGGCATCAAACTCAGATCAAGAAGATTAGATCTCACCGGAAGAGGCTCGTGAAGCGACCGTGATGGATCCTTCTGCAAATCAGTACAACAGCCATTCTCCTAGACTCAGATGACTTCAGGATCTCAAAACCATTTGGCATGGACTATGCTACACTTTTACCCTTTGAGAGGCTCGCTGGGCTGAAAACCCGGAAGGGCGACCCAGGCAAAAGTTAGAGCAAGAAAAAGATAGAAAAGAAAAGAATGAAAAAAAAAATGCAAAAAAAGAAAATCAAAGAAAAGAACAAAAAGAAATGAAAAAAAAATTGAAAAAAAAGAAAGAAGAAAAAGAAGCTCGCAAGGTCGAAAACCCGAATCGGGCACCTTGGCAAAAGTTAGAGCCGTTAAAATACCCGAGTGTACCTTACCCCGGAACTATGTAAGGCTTGATTCCCATGTTTGGGATACGTAGGCAACTTCATCTTGAAGTCCAGCCCCCAACGCTTTCACAGCGCCCCAGTCCATGTAATGGTTTTGATCATCCTTGCCTCCTCTGAATCCGATAGTTCGGTTGTGACAACCGGAATTACATAGGCAGCTTCATCCTGAAGCCCAATCACCAACACTTTCAAGGTGATTGTGTCCATATATTGGTTGTGACCGTCCCCGTCCTCTCCGTGCCTGAGAGCTCGGTCGTGATCAATCATTAATGCGGACAGTTTACAGCATGCTGCGGTACCATCCAGACAAGGGGCAACTTTCCGTTGCCGCAAGTTGTCATCCAAACCAGGGGCAACTTTCCGTTGCCATGCAGTCCTTCCAAGCAAGGGGCAATTTTCCATTGCCTCCAATCCAAGGTTGTGCATCTCGAGAGTAAGCTCCGTGCTCGTTGAGCATTGACTGTTTGCAAAAAATAGTTTTTGAAAATTTTTACTAAAGTTGACTATTTTCTTGAAAACTATTTCATTTTCCAAAAACCGAACCATCTTCTTGGACCCAAAAGGGAAAATTTTCAGTACTCACAGCCTGACTTGCAGGATTTTCAAATCAAAAATTGCGCGAGTATGCTAATCTAACTTTCATTGTGGTCAAAACTGTTTTAGGAAGAAAACAAAAAAATGGTCAAAGTAACGAACTAGGGGCGCAATTGAGTCAGGTCTTCTGTCTTTTCCCCATCGTCAACATACTTGCCAGAAGGGCACTCTATCCACCGGAAGAAATAGCCGTGAGCTAACGGTGTTGGGCACGAACCCGCAACTTCCTATTCATCCATCAATCGCCCTGGGGAGGGATGAAAAATAAGAGAATAAAGAATAGAGAGGTGTAAGTGGAGAGAGAAGTGAGCAAGAGGGTTTTGAGAGAAAAACCGAGCCTGAGGGCCGAGCGATGTGAGAATCACAAATCAGAAAGGGTGGGAACAAAACCCGGGGAAACTGGCTCCTCGTGATCTGAGGTCTCTCATTCTTGTAAATGCATCCGTGAGTCGTGTCTTTCGCTTTGTTTTGTCGCAATCCTTGTCTTGAGTCTTTTCCAGGCGTGTCTCGTTGTGTTTGGGTCATGTACCTTTTGTTTGAGTCTTT
>CM069903.1:156674673-156894912 GCA_036172215.1 Camellia granthamiana | reverse complement strand
AAAAAGTAAAATTTTAGACTTATTGCTTAGTTTGGCCTTTTTATTTTTATTTTTTTTGAATTTTCTCCACAAAAAAAAAAAAAAAATTTAGATTCGTTTACACAAGGTGAACTAGCAAAGTAAAAAAAATAATTTTACTTTTCCAAAATAATAAAAATTAACTTGATAAAAATAACTAAATCTCTAAACGATTTATTAATTTTATATAATTTTATTTTTAGTGGGTGTAAATACTTTTTAAAAATTCAAAAATATTTTTTTGACATTTAGTTTTGTCAAATTAATTTATATTTTATCAAATTGACGACTTTGCCATTGAAATTGAGTAATGGTATCTTTAATTGTCCTTATTTGGAACAAGATTTAAAATTTAGGATCAAATGTATCATAATTAAAAAGTTAGAAATCAAAGTGACATAATGTCCAAACTGTAAGGAAGGTTAGTGTAATTCGCCTTAATAAATAATACTTTTGAAAATCAATCCGCATCCATCTGCCAATCCGGTAGATCTGGATAGAGCGGATTGGCGGATGGATGCGAATCGGTTTGGCGGTTTAAAATTTTATAAATTTTCAACATAATTCAACTTGTGCACTTCCTAAAAAAAATGCCTCATTCAAAGAAAAAAAGTTTGAAACTTTAGAATATTACAATCACTACACGCCTCATTCACATATTACAATCACAGCATGTCTCATCCACATAAAGTATTACAATTTGTGATTTTTAAAATATAAAAACAATTCAAACCACCAAAACTATGAACAGAGCAGCAGTAGAGATTATATGCCTCTGTATTGTTACATCTATATCTTGTTTTTAAAACAAAAACCATTATTTTTAGAGTTAGATTTAAAAACAAAAAAATATAGATAAATAATACATTTATTTTTTTTCAATTCAAAAAATATATTCAAGTTGAAACTCTTTTTCAACAGAATATATTCAACATAATATTTAAACTCTTTTTTAATTGAAAACACAAATAGAATATCTAAACAAATTGAAAAACAAAGTCTTATAAATTACTAGAGATGCTCGCGGTTTGGTGGTTCAGTTGCTGCCAAAGAAACCTCAAATCCGCCATCCGTTCAAAACTAAGCGGATTGGAAAAAATCAATCTGCAACCGTCCGCTCGGCATCACGCATCCGTCCAAAATGTGGCGGATCGATTCGATTTGGTTAGTTTGGGCAGATCGGTATATCCACTGCTCACCCCTTTTATGCTAGTAAAGACTTATAATGAAGGAGTTGAAAAAAAAAAAAAAGAAAAAAAAAAAAAAACCAAAAATGAATTTCATTGAATATCATGTATAAACAAATAAGTTATGAAATCTTGTGGCCAATGTATCTCAAGAGACTTATTGCAAATTTGCGATGATTATTAATAGGTTGGGCTTCCCTTCAGTCCGTGATCAGATTGAAAAGTATTGTTGGGTTTGTGGAGGCTCATCACAGGTCTTGTTTTGATAATCCGAACCGTTCAATGTGTACAATTCGTCGAGTACTATATGCTTATAAAAAAATCAAATTGATTAGATATCGATAGCTATCTCATCGGATTAGATTTCTGTCAACCATTTATTTTTTCACCATCCATTTTTTTTATACAAAACGAATTTGAGCACATACCTATTGATATCCGATCAACATGATTTTTTTACAAACATATAGTATTCGACGAGTTTTATATATTCAACGGTTCAGATTATCAAAACGAAACCAGTGATGTACCCCTACAAGATTAATAGTATCGTCCAGTCCAATCACAGATCGAGGGAAGCCAGCCCCATTAAGAATTTATTAGTCCCTAGAATTAGCAAAACTTATGTTGGGCACCAAGAACAATTGTTTATATGATTATCATCAACCCATATAATATTTTGGGACTGGACTGTCTCTAGCTCTTCATCGGGCAGGACAGTCCAGTCCAACACGAGTTAGTTTTTTAATTTTATTTTTATAATCTGAATCGTTCACATTTTAGAATTTATCAAGTTTATCATTCTTGTAAAAAATTAAGTTTATCGGATAACAAAAAAACATATGTTCAGATCAATTTTGTACAAATCATTTATTTTTGTACCGTCTAATTTTTTATATATAAAATTGATCTGAACATATGATTTTCGCTATCCAAACATTAAGAACAGATCATAGATATGGAAAATCTAAAGCAGATCATATGATAAATCTGAACTTCAAAGATGAGCAGTTGCGCTAACAGACCCAAAATTTTATCCTCAAATGAAATATTTGAATCACAACATCAATTTCAAATCTACATCTTAAATTTTGATTTCATAATAAAATTAAGGTAAAATTTTTATGATACCAAAAATTGAGTCAAGATTTGTTATAGTTGATGATCTCAACTCTACGGTGAAGTTGATATATTATCAGACTAATTTGAAATCATTTCAGTAATTTGCACTGTTCATCTTATACAACTAACTAAGAAAATTATCTATGTAAAAAATCAAATTGACCTAATATCGATTGTCATAATATTAAATAATTTTTATTTATACGACCTTCATATTTTTAAGAATATGTAATTATTTATATCTGATCAATTCTCTTCTCAACTTGTCATATGAAATGAAAGGTCCAGATAATTAACATGGGTACATATTTGTCCTACAATACGCGAAGTGCACCCATGAAATTAGGTAAATGGTAGACTTAAAAGATTTATTAAAATTTCTATCAAATATCTGTGTGAGATTCACATGGTGTAGGTTCCACACCCATAAAAATTTTAATAAATTTTAAGATGTTTAACATTATTCATGAAATTGAGATCTCTAACTTAAAAAAATCCAAACTCCCTCAAATTATTAAAAAACGAAATAGATTGGACTTAATATCAAAACTTAAAAGAGAACCATAAATGGGCAAAAACTGTGATTCAATTAGAGAAATAAAAAATTAAAATTTTTTATTCTAATTAAAAAAAGCCTTAAAAAGGAGTCAAAAATGGAAAATGAGGGATCTCAACAAGGAACCAATCTGAGCCCTAGCCATGAGAGGGCAGCCCGATGTATCAGCAGTCTTTCTCTGCTCTCCTCTCCTTGATATATGGCGGTCAGGGTTAGGGTCAGGGCCCTGTCAATTCCAACCCAACCCAATTTTGAAAATGCTTGTAGAGAACGCAACATATGCTACAAAACCTAAATCTCACCATTACTGGGTAAGTTTTCATTTTCCATTCTCAGACGCTATTTACACTCCTAACATTTGTGGAATAGAGCTGGGTCAGTCGGGATTAAAGCTTTTGGTAATTTTGGTTCCTAGGATTGTGATTGATAACTGTTGTTGGTACACCAAATACCCTTCTCTCTCTCTCTCCCTCTCCCTCCCCTGACAAATCTCCTATCACCAACCTCCTAACCTCCTATCTTGTATTCATTAATTACTCATCCATTCTCTATATTTATACCCTCTTAAACTCCTTCATCACACATCCTTCTATTGCTTTTCTTTCTCTCTCTCTCTCTCTCTCTCTCTCTCTCTCACTCAGAGTCCAATCCTTTGTAGTCATCTTTACTTCTGTTATCATCATCATCATATTTTTACCAAGTGGGTCTTGTTTTGTACAAACCCAGAAATTGTTTCGAAGCTTTTTTGATACCCTTTTGTTTTCTTAGCCCTTTCGCTTTACTTTTCTCTCTCATGGGTTATGGCTCTAGGGTTAGGGTTTTGAATTATTAGGGTTTCTTTCTTTCCAATTCTTTCCTCTTCTTTTCTTTCATTTTTGCATGGACTGATCATGAAGATGGAGATGATGAGCAAAAATCTCAAGGCACCAGTCTTTTTTGGCTATTGGAGCATCATCAAGATTCACAGAACCTTTTTAGAGCTTCATTGGAGTGGTTGGTTGGTGGTGGGTATAGTGATGGTGGCCTTTTGTGGTCCCTTCTCTTCTCTTCCTTCACTCCAGTGGCTCTTTTGATATGGGAATCTTGATGATGCTGCAGCGGCAATAAAGGGCTAAGTTATTACTTTTATTTTTATTATTTTGTACTTTTATTTTTGTTGTGTTTTTGATTCTCAAAAACATCAGGTAAGGTGAAACCTATAAATCATTTTGTTAATTCTGTATAAAACAAAACCATAGATCATATGGAAAATGAATCTTGATATTCTTGATACTTGTGCTTTTGTTTTTCTTGTTTTTTGGTTAATCTTTATATGCTCATAGTCTTAGGAACACAGTTTTAAAAACAGACATATGGTTAGGGTTTGGTGTCAGTGAGAGTTAAATAATGTAGGCCTTGACCCATGCGGTAATTTTATGTTTATGTTTTAATCTATGTTGCTATGTGGAGTTTTTTCTTTCAGCGACGGCAGGTCTAAGTACTTTCTCTGAAGTTTTGCATTACTATAATCCTCCTGGGTCTCAGACTCTCAGATGGTATGTCTGTAATTCTGTGGGACTTGTGTACTACTTGAAATCATGAGGTGCTTTTATTTCATGGACACTTGTGTTCTCAGATTTTTACTCTTCCCACTCTCTTAAACTTTTTTCTTTTTGTTCTGTCTAAAAATCATTACTACTATTTTTTCTTTAATAACAGGGTGCCTGGAGAGTCGCCCCTACTAGGCCTCGTGTACATGTAGTTCTTGGCTCGTAAATATCATGTAATTATTGGACACAAATTACGTGACCACAAAAAAAAAAGAAAAGAAAGAGGAATGGACCTAAGAAGATATCTTGCTTTGGGGTTTGATCATGATCTATTTTACCACTCTTAGATCAGTTATTGTTTTGTCTGGTTTTGAAGAAGTTTGAGATTACAAAAATTCATCTTAGAACCGAATACAGAATGTACATTGATAAATAAGACTTTTTAAATGTGAATCTCTCCCAACAAATTTTATAAAATCTTATCCTTTCATATATTCCGTGATCAATTTCTTATGACAATCATTTTGTTAATCTTCCTACATGAAAATCATGGAGTTTTTGGTATACCTCAATGTGTTTCTCTGACTCTCTGAGATTCGTTTGTTAGATTTGACACTCTCAGTTTCTCTTTCTAACATATGCATTTGTTTTGACTCTTTGGGACTTTAGATTTGGGGAGATCCTTTTGATGGGTATCTAATCATTTTTTCAAAAATTGGGAAGATTTTTAGATTTTTGAGTTTCCATAAAATAGAGAAAGATGTACATTAAATTTGTTGTAAATTTGTGTGCTTGTGTATAGATAAATTTGTGTATGTAGTCAGAGAAAAATGTTACGGGTTCTCTGGTTTTGGCAGTTTTAGGGTTTGGTATTAGAGCTCATTACATTGTGTCTATTTATGATCGGTTTTATTTCATTATCTTTTCAGATATATGAATATAGTAAAAGTCATATGTATATATAATTTCTTTAAGAAATCACATAGGAATTGTAGAGTTTTATTTAATCTTATTTTGCTGATATATAGCAACCGCTAATTATGTCATACATACTGATTGAAAATATGTAAAGATTTGAATGACAATGGTTTGATCACTCACTCCCCCCCTCCCTTTTTAATCGGTAAAAGTGAGTTACATTTTAATTTTATTAATATTAATAAAACATAAATAAATAAATAAAACAGAGCATATAGCCTAGACTTGCATACCTGATTAAACACATAAAAACACCATGACAATCAATGATTTGTGCAATAATTTATGATGATTTCATTTACCTATTTTGTCATTTTATTTATTATCACTTTATTATTAGTAACAAAATACAAGTGATCGGATCTATTAAATCAATGCAATGATAATGTATGAGATATATGAGAATAAACAAAATATTGTTATCATTATTTCTATTATTATGTGTTATTATTATTTGTATGTTGAAGAGTCTTTTGAGGTGTACCAAATCAATCTCATCAACAATCAATCCAGGTTTAGCTGTTAACTATAAATTTAAACATATTTTTTGCTACTTAATTTTGTAGCCCTCAATCTTGTATTTAGAGTAGACAAGGGAAATCATTTATTTTTTAATAACCACATATTCAGTTCAACTTATGTGACCGAAGTGTGTACATCACTAAGAAATTATTCATTAGCGAAAAAATAGAGAAGAAAGATTTACGTCATTAGCATTTTTTTTTTTTTTTTTAATCAGCAAAGAAAATCTTTATTGATGATGAAACCATACATTAATTTACTTCATTAGCATTATTATTTGACATATATCTTTTGATTAAGAATTTGAGAACGGATTTATAAATTGAAAAAAAAAAAAAAAATTAAATAATTGAAAGCATTAATTTTGAGTTTCATACAAAAGAGAAGAACCCTTTAAATGACCAAGGGATGTGCAGTATGATGCTCTAGATGTCTAACTTTACATGACAGCCTAACATGTTGAACTTCTCAGACTTGGAGTTTTATTCAATGAAAAAGACTAAGAATCCAGAAATAGATCGCATAATCAGATGAAGAAGTATTGTGGGCCTTACACTTATGTGAGAGAGTTGTGTTTGTTTTTGTGATTAATTTCTATCTAAGTAGAAGAATTGTATTAATAAATTTCCTTGGTTGTTTTGCAGGCTTCCAGTAATGTTTAGTTAAAAGGTGAAAGTTGTAGATGGAGCGTCAAATGCCCCTTTCATTACTTGTTCATTATATTAATGTTAATCTCCTGGATTAGTCGGTCTAGTAGACCAGATACCAAATTATAAAAAAAAACTGTACTAATTCTTTGGTAATATGTTGTGTAGATTCTTTTGTCTTTGCTCTCTTTTCTTGGCAATCTAAGTGAATTGCATATTGGAGTTTGCTGCAAACTTATAATGCTTTGAACAATGTTCCTATACATTTCAATTTAATTTGCTACACAGTTTCAATATGCAAACATTTGTTCATTTTTCCTGGGATGTTTTTTTTTTTTTTTGATAGCCATTTTCCTGGGGTGTTAGACCACCCTCTTTAGTTTTTTATTTTTTCGTTTATTTTAGTAATTTTTTGAATTTTTGACTAAAATATGAGATAAAAAAATTAATATGTTTGGAATGACTTTTTAATTTTTTACGAAAAGATGTGCAAAAACTTTTTGGTATAGGTCGTTGAATTTTTGATTTTTTTTAATATTTTTTAACTTTTAACCTAAAATATTGAGTTGTGAAACGAGTGTGCTAATCAAAAAAACTAGTCTAAAAGACAACTTTTTTGTTTTTTAACTTTGACAAGGATAAAATATTTTGTCCAAATTAGCTCATTATTCATTGATCATGGAAATGTTTTTTGTCATGCTAAATCAAGGAGAAAGTTTTTGGCAAAATATCTCTCCCAATCCATATATACATCAAAGTTTAAGAAACTTTTTGAAGGAATAAGATCCTTGGAATGTTTTTGCAGAAGAGTTAAAAAAATTTACAGTTAAGAATTATTTTTGAATTGTGAATTTTTTTATTGAATTACACCTTTTTTTCTTTTTGGGTCAATGATCATGCTTGTTATATTCAATTTTTGGTCAATAAAAATTATTTGCAATTGGCAAAAACAAAAATCCTTGAAATGTTTTCATAAAAAGACTACACCCTCCGCTGTATATATTACATTTTAGTTCTTCATTAAGTCATTCAGGCAAAATGTTAAATGTGTGTCTGTCTGCTTAATAATAAGGGGCTAAAGTTTCCTTTTTTGCTGATTTAAAAAAAAAAAAAAAAAAAAAAAAAAAAAAAAAAAAAAACTAAATATTATCTCTCTTTTTTCATCAATGCTAAATTGTGTGGTTTGATAAATTACAAAATACTATTTCATGAACGCACCATCATTTATCGGAATGTGATAATTTCTGCATAGAAGGACCTACCTACTCATGGCCTTCTTTAATTATTTCAAATTTAGTACAACCAAACGACAAATGTCCCATTTAGATGCCATATAAAAAGAGCATAGTGGTAGCATTTGATCCAATTAACTGATGAGTTGTTGCTTTAGAACCTTTTTAGTACAATCCTCTTTTCTTTTCTTTTTTTTCTTTTTTAAAGAATGGTCAATAGTTTTGCCAATCAAAATTCAACATGGCCACACAAATCACCCCCTCCTCCTTTTCCTCCTTCTTCACCACCACCACCACCACCACCACCACCACCACCACCATCCAAGCTAAATTAAACCCAAAATGATCAAAACAGCCATTTTAAGTCTCCAATTTTAAAAGATCTTGGCTTCAATTCTCTTTAGAAAGGAAAAAAAAAAAAAAAATGTATTTCCTATTTGAAAATTCAGAAAAGTTCTTGTTTGGAGATTAAAAAAAAAAAAACCTTTTTTTAAAGGCCACCAATCATAAATACTGAAAATTGCTTTTTGTTTCATAATAAAATTCTTTAACCAATGGCCCAAAAAATAAAAAAACCTCTTATTTAAAGATTTCAATAGTAATCATTATTTCTTGTCTATATATATATTTTTTAGCAGTAAAAAGAAACTTTCTTGATGATAATCCAAGATGAATACATATGACCATATATCAATAAAGGAAGAGACAAGAGCAAAAAGCATTATTGTACACCTACCTAATCCCAACTAGGTTGGCACTAAGTAAGATACTCAATCATGTGCTAGTTCAAGTCAAGAGGTTGGTGAGAAACCAACAAAGAAAAAAGGAAGAAGAACATAAAACAAAACAAATGCATCCCCCAAGTTGATGGAGAACCAAAGGTAGCCACGCCTTACGCCTTTCCTTGTATCACCTCTATAACTCAGCTCCCATAGTAGTCCAAAATTCAGCCCCCACCAATGCAGATCCTTACCTGGTTAAAATTAAAAATGACATAATTGACTGAAAACTTCTAATCCTTAGTGAAGTTTTCAACCACAATGCAACTCTAATTTTTATTAGTTCACATAAACTCCCTTGCATTTGGTATAGTCTCCTCAAAAACACATTCATTCCTAAGTTTCCATAAGGACCATAGGATTGCTAATGGGAAGGCTTTCCATAGTTTCTGATAATGCAATAATTTCAATGGTGGGTGGGTCGGACTAATCCACTCTTCCAACGGGTCTGTTGGCCTTTGTGTCCTCAAAGCATGCCTGCAAAAAGGTCCAAAGGGGGAGATAATCCCCCGACGGACACTCCGATGATCAAGTTAGGTTAGAGCTTGATTGGCTAGAGAGAGAGAGAGAGAAGCAAGGGGATAGAGAACCTAACCTCGATGTATCTCAAAAACTTCCTTATATCCTTTGCTCATCATTTTCTTGTCCATTTCAAACTGTCTTGTTGGCCGAAAGTTTATAGCCTAGTTGACATCATTCATGGTGAACCTGCCTCTTCCGATATAAAGGGGTTGCCACATTGAATGCTACGAAGGCCTCATTAAATGGCTGATGTATGGGTGCAATAATTTTGCAGGATCTTTGTCTACTTACGTGGCTAGGCCTCTACCTGACAAGTGTTTGAATGCTATTGGTCTTGGCCCAGCATTGATTTCTTAGAGTTACTGGGCTTTAATATTTGGGTTATGAGTTGGGCCCTGATCCGTGGGCAGGACCCTCTTGGGTGCCCATTAGTATCAGTAGTCCCACATTCTCAAGTGCAGCGTTAGTCCAACGAAGGGAATAACAATGTGTGAGGTAGTCTCTCAAGGCCAGGTAGAGGTAGGGGCGGTAAGGGGGGCGCTTCTGGGAGAGTGGTTGATCATCAGGATGGTCGAACATGAAGAATGATCGTTAGGCCGATCGACCACAAAAGTGGCTAATCGGGGAGGATGACTGTTAGGCTGGCCGACCGTGAGGAATGACCGTCAGGCTAGCTGACCGCGTAGGTGGCCGATTGGGAAGAATGACCGTCAGGCTAGCTGACCATGAAGGTGGTCGAGCGTGGGGAATGACCGGCAGGCTGGTCTACCGCGAAGGTGGCTGAGCATGAGGGAAGACTGTCAGGCTGGCTAGCCGTGAAAGTGGCCAAGTGTGAGGGAAGACCGTCAAGCTGGCTGACCTCGAAGGTGGCCGAGTGTAGGGAAAGTCGACTGACAATGGGGTATTGATGGGCACGAGGCTCGAGGGTCAAAAATGCACGTGATGATGTAAAGTAGAAAAGACGAAAAAAGAAAATATAGTTAATGATGGTGGCGTAGCGCATGGATGCGGTGAGGTGATCAGCACCATCTGATCAAAATATGGTATTGTTGAGGAAAAGTGAAAGGGTTGTTTATAGCGGGGGGTTTTAAAAAGTGGGGTTTTATTTTGGCAGTTGGGTTTTAAATTAGCGAAGTTCAATTAGGATCCGTGAAACATAGGTAAACCTTAGGCGTTTGGGCTGGTGCGATTTACGTATCTAATTACGAGAAACCGAGAGATCCCAGAGTTGACCTCATTTGCTTCGTGTGATTCACCATTGTTGCATGTTGCGAGGTTGCTTGCCCCCACGACCGAAGCAATTTACAGGAATGTGAGCGGAATGGCACAAGAGAGGGCCCCGGCATTGACGTCTGATGCTTTAGGAGATGACGATGGCATTGCCCTAGTAGAGGAATATAGAGGTTAGGGGAAAAATAGGGGGAGAGACCACTACGACTCATGTCAACGACAATGATATCGACCGCTCAACCTATGAGTCAAATGGCCCCGATTATTGGCACACCAAGGCAGATAAATCGACGTTGACGCTGGAGGACCTGAAGGAGTTGCGGTTGAAATACCATATTCCGACGGAAGTGGAGTTGAGCCTATTGTCAGCGAAAGAGAGGGCATCAGATGTGAGTCCTTCAGAGTTTACGCTCTATAAAGAGGCACTCGAGGGGGTTTGAGATTGTTTATGCCATAAATCACGGTAGAGGTGCTAAACCGACTAAAGGTGGCGCCTGGCCAATTGATGCCGAACGTGTGAAAGATCTTGTTGGCGTACACGATCTCTTGGCCATAATTGACCGATGGGAAGGCGATGACGGTAGAGAAATTTTTCTTGTGTTACAAAGCCTCGGGCCAGCAGGAGACCTGGGTGACCTTGCAAGCAGTGGCGGGTAGGAGATTGGTCGCCGGATTGCCCTCGTCCGTGAAGGGCTGGCGCACGAAGTGGTTTTTTTGTGACAGGGAATGGTGGAAGAGGGTTGCGGATGATGTGGAAAGTCCCCAAAAAGTCATTGGAACCGAAGTTGGATGCAATAGGGGAGGGCATGGTGAAGTAGGTGAGGGCTTGGAAAGAGAATGAGGGGTTGAAGTGGAATGACCTGGTGAAGCCGTCAGCGTTGTTTGCTTTGAACTTAGAACTAGAGCCTGTCAAGGGAGATCCTGCTCCTGAAGAGATAGAGGCCATGAGAAAAACCCAAGAGGCGGAGGATCGGCGGGTGCTGGCGGCGACTGAGAAGTACAATGAGAAGGAGTTAGGACCTGCCCTGAAACCGATCGCAATAAGGTTCATCCTGCCGCGTCCCAAAGGTGTAGAAAAGTGGGACTGGGAAATATTCGTGCCGCTGAAAGCGCCTATGGATCCGATGAAGGAAGGAGCAAAGTAGAAGTGGATCGAGTGTTGAAGAAGAAGAGGGCGCCAAGGGAGGGGAAAGAGGGGAGGAAGGCAAAGAGGGAGAAAGGGGAGGAAGAACAAACAGTGGAGGAGGTGGGAGGTCCAAGGCCTGGAATGGCGACTGAGGGAGGGGAGGAGGACCCACCGGTGGCAAAAATAGTGGACTTAGGGGGAATGAGGGGAGAAAAAGAGGTGGAGTAGATGGCGGAGCGCCCCTCAGAGCAGGAAGTAGGTGTGGGTGGCGCTGAGCTAGCAGTGGGCGTCCTTTCAGCCGAAGGAAAGGGGTTGATAAGGCAGGATGTAGAAGGGAGACGCCCCGCCGTGGTGCAAGGGAGCAGTGTTAGGGTAGGCCCAAGCGTGAGCGGCAAGGGTACCGTCGTTCGCCACTTGAGTGCCGTGATTGGTTGGCCATCGGCTGAAGGGGGGGAGTTGTCAAAGGTGTCACTGATAACGTAGGCTACGATGGAGCGTTTGTTGGGCACAATAGAAGATGTTGCCGTAAGGGGCGTTTCCAGGTTTGGGGAGGCTAAGTTGATGAGGGCCTTCTGCTCATCGCAAATGGAGTCTTTGACGTTGGCGGCCGCTCTTCTGGGCAAAGGAGTGAGTGCGAGGATGGACATGAAGCCCCTCAAAGCATAATTGGAGGCGGCGAAGGCAGAGATAAGGCAGTGGGGAAAAATGGCACGAAGTGCTTGTGCCAGAGGCTTGATGTATGCGAAGTAGGCTAAAAACATGGAAGTGTTGGCAGTGGGGCAGGGGTTCATGGCTGAGAGAGCTACAATGGGGCAGACAGAAGTGGCTGCAGCATTGGCGACCGTGAATACTGATCTGAACCAAGCCAAGTCCGAGTTAGAGGCGGCGCGCCGTGAGGTAGTGATGTTGGAATTTAACTTGGTGGCTGAGCAAAAAAAGACTGGCTAGGTCCAGCAAGCCTGTACCACTGCCAACGAGAGGTTGGAGGAGGCCCTGGCCAATAACAAAAAACTGCGTGATTAGACTACGAAGGAGAAGGAGGACGCAGATGCATGAATTGCAGAGTTGGAGTGTGGCCTCGCTGCCACAAGAGAGTCTTTGGAAGAAGAAATGGGGAAGTCGGCCGAGCTGAGCAGAACGTTGTTATTAGAGAGAGCTACCTACCCCGACTTTTATGGTGCAGCTGTGGAGCAATACAAGTAGTCGACAAAATTCCAAATAGCCATAGATGCTGTTATAGCTACTAGTTTGGTCAGGGGCGAAGGAGATGAGGTGGGGCCTTCGAACACAACGGCATCTAAGTAGGTGAAGGGGCAAACGAACGCAAAGATAATAGAAAACTTCCAACAGTCTAACATTTACAAGCATCAGCTGAGCCTGTACTGGGATAGTGGGTGAATGAGCTGCCAACGGAAGGGGGCAGAGCTCTTCCCAGGCATTGATGCCAAGCTCCTAAGGCCAAGAAAGGGAGGCATCGTGTAGACCCCCCTAGATGAGGATATTGAGGAAGAAGATCTGGTGTCCAGTGGGGAGGAAGAAAATGGGGGTGGCGAGGATTGAAGACATTACTGTGTTGCTAGCAGTCTTGCATACTTGTGTTTGTAAGGATTTTTGTATTTTTTGTTTTTATTTATTGATTTATATTTTATGGGTGGTTGTAAATATTTAACTTGTGCTTGTGTAAAAAATTTTGGAGTTTGGAAGAAGTTTTGTGCCGAATTACAAAGACTTGTTCTGTTAGTTGGTGGAGTAATAGACTATTTCTATGTTGCCTTTTGTAAAGATAAACTGTTTTGCCTGTTGTCTGGATTTGAAAGAAAGGACATAGATAGATTTTTGGGGACTATGAAAGCAATCTTTACAGGGTGGGGACTTTAACGATCAACAACTTAACATTTTGCAAAGTAATCTTTGTAATAAAAAAATGTGATGATATGAAAATTGGATTTATAAATGGAAAAATTGCCTAAATAAACACGTGATGATTGTGGTATATACATCATACGTTAATTGGAAAATATAGTAGACTTAGTTTGAGTGAAGTTTGCTGGGCTCAGTCTGGCTGAGCACATTGGGCTCAGTCATGCTGAGGCTTGCTGGACTCAGTCTGGTTGACAGAGATAGATTTTTGGGGACTATGAAAGCAATCTTTACAGGGTAGGGACTTCAACGATCAACAACTTAACATTTTGCAAAGAAATCTTTATAATAAAAAGATGTGATGGTATGAAAATTGGATTTATAAATGGGAAAATTGCCTAAATAAACACGTGATGATTGTGGTATATACATCATACATCAATTGGAAGATATAGTAGACTTAGTTTGAATGAAGTTTGTTAGGCTCAGTCTGGCTGAGCACATTAGGCTCAGTTATGCTGAGGCTTGCTGGACTCAGTCTTGTTGAGCACTTTGGGCTCAGTCTTGTTGAGGCTCACTGGGCTCAGTCTGGCTGAGCACGTTGGGCTCAGTCTTGCTGAGGCTTGCTGGGCTCAGTCCGGCTGAGCACGTTGGGCTCAGTCTTGCTGAGGCTTGCTGGGCTCAATCCGGCTGAGCACTTTGGGCTCAATCTTGTTGAGGGTCGCTAGGCTCAGTCTGGCTAAGCACGTTGGCTCAGTCTTGCTAAGGCTTGCTGGGCTCGGTTTGGCTGAGCACTTTAGGCTCAGTCTGGCTGAGGTTTACTTGACTCAGTCTAGCTGAGCTCCTCAGGCTCGGTCTGGATAAGACTTTTAATGCTCAGTCTGGCTGAGGCTTACTTGACTTAGGATGGCTGAGCTTTTCAGGCTCAGTCTGGTTGAGCTCTTCAAAAAGGTATAACACGAATAATGCAGACTGCAAATTTTTGTCATTAAGGCATAGTCCTACAATCATAAGTTTATACGTTGTATGGCAAGAAAAAAAATGAACAAGCGTGCTGACCAGTTGTAGACACCCCATTTTTGACGATCCTTAAGACTTGGGCGCCACTGATCGCTAACTTGGTGATGAAAGATGTGCAGTGCAAAGGTTCGATTTCTTTGGCAAGGAGAGCGTCAAATACCAACCTTACACCCCATTTTTGGACTAAAACTATTTTGACAAAATGATTTTAGACTTTAAAACCCTCTCTTTCAAAATATTTTTGAAAAAGAGTTTCTACGATGTTCCGAGACTCGCATTTCGTTAAATGTTGCATTTTTCGGTAAACCGAGCAAGGACAAAGTAGAAATGAATGGAAGAGAGGTGAACTCTTTGAAAAATCTTTCAAAACACCTTATTTAGGGGTTTGGGGTTGAAGAAAATGGGAGAGGAGAGAAGAAACCTAGTTGGGGAAGAAGTTGGGCATGAATCGTTAAGAGAGAGTCGAGCAGCCCTCGTAAAATCGAGCCTATCCATTTGTACACTTGGATTTTAACTATGAGGCCACCACCGTTGGAAAGTGGACTTCTGGGGATTCATTTTTCATTCAATAATCTCCTCAAGCCGAGGCCAGATGAGGGAGATATGGCTAGTTGAAGTTGGGCATCAATCCGGTTGGACTGAAACTGAGCAGTCTTCACTAAAAGAGAGATATCTCTTAGTACGGTTGGAATTTTGATGTGAGGCTTCTATTGTTGGAAAGAAGACTTCCGGGGCTACAATTTAAACACAAGAATGATCTGAAAAGGAGTCTAGACGAAGGAGATATGCCTGATTGAAGTCGGGGCCAGAACTAGTTTTTACTGTCAGCCTCTGGGGAAGTGTGCCGGCCACAAATGGAGGGTGCTGGCCATAGGTCGGCCAGAAGTGATCCTTGTTGGCCACCATTAGTGCCTGGTCTGCCACCAATGTGGCCGGTGAGCCACAAATGTCCAAAAAGCCCAGAATTTGCAGATATTTCTCCTCCAGCTGTCCTACACCGCCGTAGATATTTTTATCTTGATATTTTCGACCAAGGCTTGTATTTTTGCTATATATGGAGGCCATATCTATCCTTTTTCAAGGTTAGCATTTTTGGGAGCCTCTCTCTCTAAAAAATCCTCTCTCTCTAGAAAATTTGTGAGCAAAATCCTCTCTCTCTCTAGATTTCTCTCTCTCTTGCCCTTTTATGTATAGAAGTAGAGATACACAACTAGTTTGCCAAGACATCCTTAACCAAAATTGCTTGTCTTTGGGCTGAGATTCCTTGGGACTTTGTTTGAGCTCCAAAAGGTGGTTTTAGCTTGATTTGGTGCATCATTTGGGCCTAGAGTGCTCTTTGCTTCAAAGGTATAATACTTACCTTCTTTAAGCTTGCTTTGAACACTTGTTTTGCCATCTTTTCAAACTGTTTTTGGGATGGTTTTCAACTGTAAAAAACTCTGTTTTTTAGTCCTAAAAATGTTGGTTTAAAGCCATTTTGTGCTAAGGGGTTGTCTCTCCCTTCTTGTTGCCTATTTGTATGTGCCTTTGCATCATCTCTTAGCATGTAAAAGTCAAACCTTTTGGGCCTTTAAACCACTGAAATTCAGATTTATTTCAGTGGTAAAAAGTGTGTTTTGAAGTCCAAAAATGGAGGGGTTGGCCTCCCCTCCTTGTCTCTCTATGCCATGCCTTGTTAGCATTACAAAATAGTATGTTTTTGTGGTTTGTGTTGGCTTAATTCAAACATGTTTTAGGCTCTATTTTAACATGTTTAAACTCTTTTTTTAGCTGGTTGGGTCACTTGTTACTTGCATCTTGCACTTGTAGTGTAATTTTGCTTACTAGCCTAACATGCCTAATGAGTTAGCCTATCTTTTTATTCTTTTGGGACTCTAACTCCAGCACATTTTTGTGACTGATTTGGCATGATTAAGCTCTATTTTGAGCTGGTTTGAGCATATGAGCTTTGCTTTGTATGCTTGTAATGTAATTGTGCTAAATTGCCTAGCATGTGCTATTGTTTTGGCCTCTTTTTGTAGCTATTCTTAGCTTATTTCAAGCATATTTTAGAACTCTATTTAGGGTGTTTAGGACTGTTTTGGACTGTTGGTTCCTTTTAAGCTTTGTATTGTATGCCTCTAGTGTTGTGTCTTTCACTAGTTTCAATGCATTGGCCCTAACATGTTGTGCATGTGTTGCTTGCATGTTGTAGCATTACTTGTCATGCCATTTCAGCACTGAAACATCTGCAACCTCCCCCATTTCTTCATTTTTCAATTTGTTTTGAGGGTTGTTTGGCCTTAAGTTTGTGTTTAAGCATGAGATAGAGTTTGTGCTCAAATGGCTTTAACCCTCTTTTGAGGGTTCCTCCTAGTCAAAGGTATAATCCCTCTTATATCCTAAACCACCCTTTTGGTTGACCCCTCCCATTAGAGGACTTTCACATTGGACTTAACTGGTTAAGGGATTAATTGGTAAGCTAAAATGTGTAAACAAAAATGAGTGAAGTAAAACATGACTAAGATAAGCATGTTGTTTGCATTACACGTGTTTGGATCGGACGTTAATCCAAACACAAGAAATGAGGGACGTTTCACACTCAAAATGATGAAACGTGTCACATTTCCCGGTTGTCGTCACCCTTAATCACGCATGATAGGGTGGAGGCACTTTGAGTCTTATGTGCGCATTCACTAAGCTTGTACAAGCTTGGTTTTTGAGCCATCATGCATTGAGATGCTTGGTTGGTAGCTTGGAAGCCGAGCGCCACACTCCTTTGAGCTTGAGAAATGATGAGGAGTGTGGTAGTTGTAACAACCCCGATCCCTGCGTAACTGTAGACACCCCATTTTTGACCGTCCTCAAGATTCGGACGTCACCGTTTGAACACTCGGTGATCATCCATGTGTGTGTTCGTTTGGAGTTCCCGGAGTTCTCGGCTCGCGCGCCTTGCCTCAGGACCTCGGAACTTGGCCGTTTTGTGTCCGGTTTTGCACCAGACACCTGTGTTTTGCCTTAGAGGGGCAGGGAATGCTTTGTGATGCATCCCCACATACCACCAGCTGTGGCTAGAGGCCACCGGCTGGCTGGTGTTGCCACTGGCACTATAATGTGCCGGTCGGCACTATTTTGTGCCGGTCGGCACTTAATTTTGTCAAAATGACATTTTTTGCCGGCCGGACACTGTGCACTTGCTTTCTGAGATATTTTCAGACAGCTGTGTGCCATTGGCTTCCCCTCCATACACGTGTATGGAGGGATGAGCCCTTGTTTGCTTGGCTTGTAAGTCTTACAAGTTCTATAAGAGGAAGGCTCTTCTTCTTGGCTTAGGGTTGGAAATTCTTGAGAGGTTTCAGCCATTTTTAGAGAGAACCAAGCTCTGGTTTTAGGGTTAAGATAGATACACACCCTATCTCTCCCTTTCTCTTTTGCTTTCTAGGTGTTTTAGTTCATATTATTGCACTAACACACCTAGTCTTCCACCTTTTCTTGGCATTCTTGAAAATCAGAGCTTATTCTTGAAGTTCTTGACTGATTTGGAGCTCAAGGGACCAAGCACAACAACCTTTGTGAAGATAGTCATCAAGGGTAAGAAACTACCCCTTTATTCCCCATTTTTGCAATCCTTTTTTACCTAGTTTAGAACAGTTTTTGTGCTTAGTCTATAACACATAAAAGTTCTGTTTTTTGACCCTCTTTATTGTATATTAAGAGTGCTTAGTGGTTTGGGGAGGTTTGACCCCCTTTAGACCTTGAAAAGGGTCCCTTTTTGTGCTATTTTGGAGAGATCCGGGACTAGTGTGTTTGGGCCTCTCCACCACTGAAATCTTGAGGGATTTCAGTGGTGGAGATGGTGCCATAAAGTCCTAGAAAGGGGAGGGCCACCCCCTCTCCTTGATGTCCTTGAAAAGGGCAAGTTTTGCCTCTTGAGAGAGCACCATGCTTGAGTGTGTGTTGAACATGTTTGAGTTGTTTTCCATGCTTATATTGCCATGATATAACATGTTCTTAAGTTGGTTTAGGTCCCTTATGCATGCTTAGCATAGTTGCCTTGTAATGCCTATTTGATGCTTTAACATGTCTAGGTTGTATGCCTTTGTTTTGAACATGTTTTAGGCCTAGATCCATGAAGCTTGTGTGCTTATTTTGACATGTTTTAGCTCTGTCCATAACCATTTGGGTTGATATTGGCATGTATCATATAACTCCTTTGCATTTGGCTTGTTGGCCTTGAGAGTATGAGTGTGTAGCATGCCATGCTTGCTTCATTTTGATAGTTTGGAACCATCTAGCATGCTATTTCAGACTTTTTGGTGTGCTTGTATGCATGCTTTAGTTGCTTCTTTAATGCTTTAAAAGCATGAGTTGAATACTCCATGTTTTGGTCATGTTGCACGCCTTTGTACTTGAGCCTCTTAGACGCCATCTAGGTGCTCCTTAGGCTTTGTTTAGGTCTGATTGTGACCTGTTTTAAGTCCCCTTAGCCTTGTGAGGCTTGGTAGACTTGGCCTTAGTTTAAGCCTCCATGGCTTGTTTCAAGTACTTAGACCTATTGTTGTATATTTGGCTTGCTTGGTTGCATGGTTTGGCATCATGTTTTGCATAATTTTCAGAGCTTTATATGCATGCTAGTGGTCCATGTTTAACTCATTTCAAGTGTGCTTGAATGTTGTTTATTTTGCTTAAGTGTTGGTGCCTTAACATGTGTATGTGTGCATGTGTGTTTGACCATCATAACTTAGCATTTCGGCCACTGATTTTAGGCCCATTTTGAGTTGCCTAATTTATGTCTAAGTCCATCATTTCATCGGTTTGCATGCTTGCCTTATATGTTTGTTTGCATGCTTGCATAAGTGTATCACATTGTCCACATTGCATGCCTAGTTGACATACTTGGGATTTCACCACATTGACATGCATACCAAGCCTCTTGAAGTGAGTTTGATAGAGGTTTGGTACCCCTTTTATGCCTATGTGATTTGCATGCATTTGGAAGTGAAGTTGCATTCTTGGTTCCTAGGGCCATCACGCATGGAAGTGCGCGATTGGTGGTCCGGGAATCAAGGCACATGCCCCCTTGAGCCAATAACATGATAAGGGGTGTGTGTAGTGCATAAATGCCTTGAATCACATTGCCATGCATTTTGTTGTCCTCTGCTGCTGTGGTCTGCAGGTTCTGCAGGAATTTTGTGCCGACCGGCACTGTTTAGTGCCGACCGGCACTGTTTAGTGCCGACCGGCAGTCAATTGGCAGCCGATAGCTTCATTCAGTGCCGGTGGCCATATCCTTCAGCCGGTGGTGCTTTGCCCCAGCCAGTGGTGCTCCCCAATGCCCTGAGAGGCACTCCTGGGGCTTTGGAAATTTTCTGAGGAGGATATCAGGAAAAACAGAGGCACACTTGCATGACAGTGCGATTCCGAGCGAATCCCGGGCGCGCGACGCATTTGGACCCTCCTCCCGAGGCATTTACTGCTTTAATTAGATTAATTATTTGTCTAATTAATTTAGTCAATTTGTAATAATTAATTAGCTTGCGTAGTTAATTAATTTGTATTATTCTTTTAGTCCCTCCGAGCGAGGGCAAATTTGTAATAAGTGTGTGTGAGTGGGTGTATGTCTTCCAATCCCCACTTCTTTCTATCCCTTTTATTTACCTGCTTACGATGGTAGATTAAGGCATACTTATTTTAGCATACCTTATGCAATGCATGCGTGCATTCATGCATTTGTTTACATGCACCGGGCTCGGTACATCATACAAACTGCATCGCAATTTTCAATTTCTAATTGAATACGTGCATCAAATGACTGCATTTCACATGCCATGTTTAGGGTTAGCCGAGCCTATTCTAGATTACATCTTGTCTGTGTTACATTAGCCACTTAACATGAACTAGGTCATGCATGTTTGCTAATTAGTTTACTGTTTTTGGCACGGAGTACGATGTAAGTATTTTACGCTTTAGCATACCACATGCGTGTGAATGTTGCCATAACAGTATGCTTACCATGCGGCTAAGTGCTTACATGAGATAAACTGTTTGAATGCCTGTGGGTGGAGGTTGGATTGTGTGAGTTGGAACAATTCATTGAAACCCGCATTTTAGCCTACTTGCGAGTAGCACAAAAATTAACATGTTTTTCGAGACAAAACGGATATGCAATGTTTATTTCCAAATTAGGCAATCTAGTCTATACTTTTGTGTTGCGCGCATCACATAGTAATTCTAGGTTAATAACCGGAATAAGGACGCATAAAGTTTTCAAAAACGGATATCATGGTTAGTAGAGGCCGGTCTTCGGACCGGGCGAAAGGGGGTGCTCATAGCTGACCTTCCCCGATCGTACCCAAGCTCCCGAGCCAAGTCACTTTGGTGATGACGGACACGTGGCCTTCGGCACCGAGTCAGGGTTTCCTAAATTTCCCCATTTTAAAATATTTAGGTGGCGACTCTATAATCTGGCAAAGCAGTCCATGTTTGGCACTACTTTTTCAAAATCTGTTTTCTTTCTCAAAACGATTTGCCAGAGTTGGACTCTTTGGTTCAGATTTAGAACCGTGACAAATTGAGTCCTTTGAACTGTAGTGAACCCAATGTAAACCGAACGGGACTTAACCCTCCCGGGATGCGTTCGGGGACGTCTACAGTAACGTTAATCCATACTTAATTATGCCTAACAGTAATTAAGGAGGGATTCTGAATTAATTTGCATGTGTGCTTTGCATTATTGTGTTTATATCTGTCTGCTGTAGAAAGATCTGTTCATGTTTTGGTTTCGGTCTGTGAATGGAAGGCCTTATCGACATCCGAATAAGAAATTGGCTTAAGTTATGTGCTAATTAGGATTTATAAAGTTTTATGGTAGGCTCAATTGAAATTCGATTTGGAACGATTAAATTAGATTTAACTAATGTCCACTAATTAGCCTTTATTAAGTACATTTTTGTTTAATGGCCTAATTAAGGCCTTAGTGGTCTCATTGAACACAAAACACTTCCACTCACTCCTTTCTTCATCTACATGCATCTTTGAGTCCTTTAAGCCCTAAAAACGTGAGAGAGAGTAAGAGAAGGGAGAGTTAGTTCAAGACTTGAGGATTTTGGGCTCAAATCAAGGGATTGCTAGGAATTATTGTCAAAGTGGAGAAGACTTGAGGGTTTCAACTTCTACTCTTGTAGATTCAAGCCTCTAGGTAAGGAGTTGAACTCTTAATTGAGTGATTGTTGTGGATTCTACAAGACTATTGGTGAATTAAGTGAATTTAAGTAGGAATTGCACTAGAGTTGGGAAGAAATGGGCCATACCATGCATGCATATACATTTTCTCACAAATTGAGCACGACTTCAAGGATTTCCTTCATGCATGTGTTCATCTCACTTACATTTTGGGAATTCATCTTGTTTTCCATTAAATCGCCAAGTTTGGTCATGGTTTAAAGAAGTTTGATTCAAGAAAAATTCATGTGTTGTGTTCATAAGATATTCTTGAGCTTCATGTTGAATTTTGCATAATTGGCAAGCCATTGGGCCATGATTTCTTGAAATGATCTTTAATTCATGATGTTTTATGAGTTTTCATGTATTTTCCCAAGTTTTGGCCCAGAAAATGAAGTTCGAAGCTTTAAAGGTCGAATTTGAACTTGTGGATCAAATCTAGAAATTCCAAAAACTTGATCCACGCTCGAGTGTGGGAATTCACACTCAAGCGAGAACTCTGAGTACATGCACTTCCGCTCGAGCGTGAAATGCATGTGCCCAGAAGTTCATGTGTTTTACAGTCCGCTTGAGCGGGGGAATTCACGCTCGAGTGAAGGTCGAGCGTCCGTCGAGCTTGAAATTCATGCATCCAGTACTTTTGTCGAGTTTTGCAGTCCGCTCGAGCGGGGAAAGCCACGCTCGAGCGAACCCTCACTTTCTGCATGTCCGCTTGAGCGGGGAAATCCACGCCCGAGCGTGGACCTTATTTTCAGCAAATCTGAGAAATGTTTCCTAGTGCAATTTTTGTATCCTCTTTCCATCCTAGGCAATCCTAGGGCATGTTTAAGACTCTATGATGGGGATAAAGACTAAAGGCACGCCAAGAATAAATAAAGCAAGTTATGTATAATTTGACAGTACATTACAAGTGTGCGTTTGTATATATGTTCGTGTAGGTCGCGTGCCTCAAACCACTTGATTAATCTGCTCTGTTTATCTGCACCCGAAGGCAACTGTGAGTAGTGACTCTGTAAAGCTATGTTTAATTACAAGTATTTTCTGATTGATATGATACAATCTGTTTTCTAAAATGCTATTTTATGAATTATGAATGAATGTCCATTTTTTTTTTCTGAAATGTAATTGTGGCACCCTTAGTTCACGTGGCCCTCGCCCGGGGGTAACAATACTGTGGCCAATATGCACGTGGCCCATGCCTAGGGGTAACAATACTGTGGCTTATATTCACGTGGCCCTTGCCCGGGGGTAACAATATCGAGGCCTATATTCATGTAGCCCTTGCTTGGGGGTAATAATACCATGGCTACTTGCGCGCAAGATATGGACCTTTATGGTCGTTGGTACCAACTATGCATGTGGGTCTCTGGACCAAGTTGATATGATAGCTAACGAGTGTACCACATATGATCTTATGCAAAATCTGAATATGAACATGAGTGTGTATCTGAATCTATTTCTAATTTGAAGTCTGAATATGTTTTGATATAAATTCTAAATCCTAACTTGTGCTGGATATCATTCATTAAAACCCCTTACTCTGTTATTATTCACTGGGCTTCCGCTCACTATTTATTTATATGTATGTAGGTGAGCAAGCACGTGACCAGGCCTGAGATGCCTCCTGGCAAGTTTTGGTGTCAGCCAGCTATCATGCCTCCCGTGGAGGTTCCTTTCTGTGATCTGTTTGAGTTTTGTGTCCTTGGGACTTTTGTACTTCCAAAATATTTATGTCTTGTCTGAACACGTTTGAAGTCTTGTATAAATGGCTTGGGTGATGTAAGGCTACTATACTTTTCGACGCCATGTCTGTATGTATGCATATATGTATATGAAAAGTTATAATTTCCTGTCCCATATATATCTGCATAGCTCTATGGACTATGTAAATTTGTATTTTTGCTTCCACAGCCCCTGTTAAACATACTATCCGTTCAGAGGCCTTCCGTAATCCAAGGATTACTAGCTGGTTACGATGCTAAACCTATAGCGGCGGGTTTGGGTCGTGACAGAGTGGTATCAGAGCACGTGTTCTATCGCACACAGGGGTCCATATGAGCTTAGGATGTCCTAGTAAGAATTAGGGGCATTCCATCTGCATGTGTGAGTGTGTGGTAATTCAAATGGATATGAAACTGAATGTAAACCTGAGCAAATGAAATTGAAAGAAATGATTGAGATTATTCCTATGTTTACTATCATTTGGTGTCTCTATAGCAACATGGAGAATGCAAGGGGAAATGATGTAAGTGAATCCTCAGAGGCTCGCATGGGTCGGATGGAACAAATGCTTGCAGCATTGACTGAAGCTATGACACAACAACAAAGACAACAACCTTTACCTTCTCCGCCTCCACTAGTACTAGCCGAACCAGACAATAATGATATCATCAATTTGACTCAGAAATTTATGAAAATGAAGCCGCCGACCTTCTTGGGTGGTATTGAACCATTGAAAGCGGAAACCTGGTTATTAGAAATGGAAAAGCTATTTGAAGTATTTCCTTGTTTTGCAACTCAGAAAGTCCTTTTAGCTACTTATACTCTAAAAGATGAAGCCCGGAGATGGTGGCTGCTGGTTTGAAATAACAATGGGGACATGACGTGGGCACAATTCAACGAGATATTCTACAACAAATATTTTCCCCAATGCTTCAGGGACCGAAAAGTTTCAGAATTCTAAGAACTCAAACAAGGCAGAATGTCTGTGGCTGAATACGAAGCTAGGTTTACTGAACTAGCTCATTTTGCTCCGCACATGGTAGACACTGATTACAAGAAAGCGCAGAAGTTTGAGGGAGGACTGGACCTGGAAATATTTGATCGAGTGGGTGTCCTAAAATTACCTACTTATGTAGAGGTGCTCGACAGGGCATTGATGGCAGAAGCCACAATAGCAGCTAAGAAACAAACTACAACTCCAACAACCGAATGGAGAGGAAAGAGGACCAGATTTAATTTCAAGAAAGGCCGGTCAATTTTGAAGAAGCAAAAGACAACATTTTCCAGTAGCTCTAGCCAAAGTAGCGGATCTACTCCAAACTGCGCCGACTGCGGAAGGAAGCATAGAGGTGCTTGTTACCGAACATCAGGTGCGTGTTTTCGATATGGCAAGACTGGCCACATGGTGAGGGATTGCCCGATGAGATCCAATGAGGTTAGCCGTCTTGTGACAAGTTTAACCGGGTCTGTTTCTGCAGCAAGATCAAATGCAAGGACCGATGTTAGGGGTAATGCAAACAATGAAACATTGAGGCAAGGGAGAGTGTTCGCACTAGTGCCCGGAGGGGTACAGAATACAGAGTCTGTGGTGTCAAGTATAATTTCCATTTGTGCCCAGAATGCATATGTCTTGACAGATTCTGGTTCTACGCACTCATTTGTGTCGCATGCTTTTCTCTCGGAAATTAACTAGACCGCTAGAACTTATGCCATGTATGTTATCTGTATCTACACCGTCTGGAGAATCTATGAAATGTGCTTTTGTTTATCCGGCATGTGATGTTTTGATTGGTGATATGACATTATACGTTGACTTGCTGCCTTTGAATATAAATCATTTTGATTGCATCCTGGGTATGGATTGGCTGACTAAATATTGTGCTACTATTGATTGTGTAAATAAAACCGTCATATTTAAACCACCTGGTATGCCTGAGTTTACTTTTACTGGGAATGGGGTAGTTCCTCCGCCATACTTGATTTCATTTATGAAAGCTAGGAGACTGTAAAGAAAGGGGTGTCGGGGCTATTTGTGTAGTGTGTTGACTGTGTCTCCAGATAGTGCCAGTGTGGAAACTATTCATGTGGTTTGTGATTTTCCTGATGTGTTTCCTGATGAACAACCTGGGGACTTAATTGACCGAGAAATTGAGTTTACAATTGACATAATAGCTGGAACACAACATATCTCTAAAACCCCATATAGGATGTCAACATCTGAACTGAAAGAGCTAAAAGTCCAACTTCAAGAACTATTAGACAAGAAATTCATTTGTCCAAGTACTTCACCTTGGAGTGCTCCAGTGTTATTTGTCAAAAAGAAGGACGGATCCTTGAGACTATGTATTGACTATCGGGAACTGAACAAGGTGACCATTAAGAACAAATATCCACTACCCCGAATAGATGATTTGTTTGATCAACTCCAAGGAGCCAAAGTGTTCTCAAAATTGATCTTAGGTCTGGATATCATCAGTTAAAGGTTAAAGCAGAGGATGTAGAGAAAACTGCATTCAGGACTAGATATGGACATTATGAATTTTTGGTAATGCCTTTTCGGGTAACAAATGCGCCTGTAGCTTTCATGGACCTGATGAATAGGGTTTTCAAACACTATCTCGATGAATTCATTGTTGTGTTTATTGATGACATTTTGGTTTATTCTAAAGACAGGGAAGAACATGGAAACCATCTGAGAACTACTTTGTAGATTTTGAGAGAAAAGAAATTGTATGCTAAATTGTCCAAATGTGAATTCTGGCTTGATAGTGTGGCATTTTTGGGACATGTAATCAATAAGGAGGGAATTTCTGTTGACCCTCAGAAGATTGAAGCTATTGTGGATTGGCCTAGACCGACAAATGTAACAGAAGTTAGAAGTTTTCTAGGACTAGCTAGTTATTACAGAAGATTTGTGAAAGACTTCTCAAAGCTTGCAATGCCATTAACATAATTGACACAGAAGAATGTATAGTTTGATTGGAATAATCAACGTGAAGCAGCTTTTCAAGAATTGAAAACCAGACTGGTGACTGCACCGATCCTAACCTTACCTAATGGTACTGATGGGTTTCAGATTTATAGTGATGCTTCGTATAAAGGGTTGGGCTGTGCACTGATGCAAAATGGGAAGGTAATTGCCTATGCCTCTCGACAGCTTCATCCTCATGAAAAGAACTACCCGACCCATGATCTGGAACTGGCAGTTGTGGTATTTGCCTTGAAAATCTAGCGTCACTACTTATATGGGGTAACTTGTGAGGTGTATACCGATCATAAAAGCTTGAAATATTTCTTCACCCAAAAGGAATTGAACATGAGACAGAGGCGATGGTTAGAGCCAATTAAAGATTATGATTTGCAAATCTTGTATCACCCAGGAAAAGCTAATACCGTAGCAGATGCCTTGAGCCGAAAGTCAATGGGAAATTTGTCATGTTTATTTACCAGCCAGGAAGAACTGTTATATGACTTGGAGAAAAATGAGATTGAGATCGTGATACGTAAACATGATGGAATACTAGCCGCTATGTCCGCTCAGCCTGCAATCATCGAAGAAATCAAAGAGAAGCAACTTGAAGATGAGTACTTGAAAAAGGTTGTAAAAGAACTTGGTTCAAAACCGAGACCAGAATTTGTGTTTGAGAATAATGTGCTGAAATTTCAAAATCGTCTTTGTGTACCTAATTGCTGTGACTTGAGAAAGCGTGTTATGTCTAAAGCCCACAACACAAAGTTTGCCATGCACCGGGGAAATACAAAAATGTATCATGATTTGAGACAAAATTTTTGGTGGCCTGGAATGAAAAGGGGTATTGCAGATTTTGTAGCTAGATGTCTACATTGCCAACAAGTTAAAGCTGAACATCAACGACCCGCTGGTTTGCTGCAACCACTCCCAATACCGAAATGGAAATGGGAGCACATAACCATGGATTTCATTGTGGGACTGCCTCGCTCTTCTCGAGGTATGGATTCTATCTGAGTTATAGTTGATCGTTTAACTAAGTCTGCCCATTTTCTGCCTGTCAAGACTATTTATAGTGCGGATAAATTGGCTAACTTATATGTGAACGAAATTGTGAGATTGCATGGTGTGCCGGTATCTATTGTATCTGACAGGGACTCAAAGTTTGTGTCAAGATTTTGACAGAGTTTGCAACAGGCATTGGGGACTGAACTGAGGTTGAGTAGTGCCTATCACCCACAAACAGATGGACAAACTGAATGGACTAACCAAACCTTGGAAGATATGCTCAGAATGTGTGTGTTAGATTTCCAAGGGAACTAGGAGACCTACTTGCCATTGGCCGAGTTTGTGTATAACAACAGTTACCATTCAAGCATCGGAATGGCTCCTTATGAAGCTTTGTATGGTAGGAAATGCCGATCTCCGATTTGCTGGGCCGAAGTAGGCGACAGACCGTTGTTGGGACCAGAACTTATGCAAGAAATGACTGAAAATGTTAAGCTGATTCAACAGAGACTAAAAACTGCACAAAGCCGACAAAAGAGTTATGCTGATGTCCGAAGAAGAGATAGGGAATGCGAATTTGGGGACCATGTGTTTATCAAAGTGACTCCAATGAAAGGGCAGACTCGGTTTGGTGTCAAGGGTAAGTTGGCGCCGAGATTTGTTGGACCATATGAAGTTCTGGAGAAAATCAACCCAGTAACGTATCGGGTGGCCTTACCACCGGTTATGGAGCACATGCATAATGTCTTTCATGTCTCTATGCTTCGGAATTATCTAAGGGATCCGTTGCATGTGATTGAGCCAACTCATGTACTCCTAAAGGATGATTATACTTACGAGGAAAGGCCTATTCAAATTGTGAACCTCAGGATCAAAAGACTAAGAAACAAAGAAATCCCGTTAGTGAAGGTGGATTGGCAAAATCATGGAGGAACTTATGCAACCGGGGGAACAGAAGAAGACATGATGAAGAGACATTCGGATTTGTTTCCATTGGACCCAATGTTCTTCCAGAATGAAGGTAATTCGAGTTTGGAGGACCAAACTCTTTTAAGGAGGGAAGACTGTAACAACCCCGATCCCTGCGTAACGTTAATCCATACTTAATTATGCCTAACAGTAATTAAGGAGGGATTCTGAATTAATTTGCATGTGTGCTTTGCATTATTGTGTTTATATCTGTCTGCTGTAGAAAGATCTGTTCATGTTTTGGTTTCGGTCTGTGAATGGAAGGCCTTATCGACATCCGAATTAGAAATTGGCTTAAGTTATGTGCTAATTAGGATTTATAAAGTTTTATGGTAGGCTCAATTGAAATTCGATTTGGAACGATTAAATTAGATTTAACTAATGTCCACTAATTAACCTTTATTAAGTACATTTTTGTTTAATGGCCTAATTAAGGCCTTAGTGGTCTCATTGAACACAAAACACTTCCACTCACTCCTTTCTTCATCTACATGCATCTTTGAGTCCTCTAAGCCCTAAAAACGTGAGAGAGAGAGAGTAAGAGAAGGGAGAGTTAGTTCAAGACTTGAGGATTTTGGGCTCAAATCAAGGGATTGCTAGGAATTATTGTCAAAGTGGAGAAGACTTGAGGGTTTCAACTTCTACTCTTGTAGATTCAAGCCTCTAGGTAAGGAGTTGAACTCTTAATTGAGTGATTGTTGTGGATTCTACAAGACTATTGGTGAATTAAGTGAATTCAAGTAGGAATTGCACTAGGGTTGGGAAGAAATGGGCCATACCATGCATGCATGTACATTTTCTCACAAATTGAGCATGACTTCAAGGATTTCCTTCATGCATGTGTTCATCTCACTTACATTTTGGGAATTCATCATGTTTTCCATTAAATCGCCAAGTTTGGTCATGGTTTAAAGAAGTTTGATTCAAGAAAAATTCATGTGTGTTGTGTTCATAAGATATTCTTGAGCTTCATGTTGAATTTTGCATAATTGGCAAGCCATTGGGCCATGATTTCTTGAAATGATCTTTAATTCATGATGTTTTATGAGTTTTCATGTATTTTCCCAAGTTTTGGCCTAGAAAATGAAGTTTGAAGCTTTAAAGGCCGAATTTGAACTTGTGGATCAAATTTGGAAATTCCAGAAACTTGATCCACGCTCGAGCATGGGAATTCACGCTCGAGCGAGAACTTTGAGTACATGCACTTCCGCTTGAGTGACGAGAGTCATGCTCGAGTGTGAAATGCATGTGCCCAGAAGTTCATGTGTTTTTGTAGACACCCCATTTTTGACCGACCTTAAGACTCAGACGTCATCGATTGAGCACTCGGTGATTACGCATGTTGTGCTCGTTTCGAGATTTCAGAGTTTTTGGCTAAGTGCTTTGCCCCCGGGCCTCTGAACTCTTTGTGTTTCGGCTCGGTTTGTGGACCGAACCTTGTTTTCTCTTCCCTGGAGGGAGGGAGTGGTCTGTAGACCACTTTTCTCGTTTGGAGACCAGTTTCCGATTTTCGGAGCCTTCGGCCGCGCGCCTTGTCTCGGGACCGCTTAATGTTCTCCGTTTGGCGTGGTTTTTGAACCACACCTCGTTGCCTCTGCCTAGAGGGACACTGTGGTCCGGAAGACCACTTTTGGTGCCCATGGACTAGTTTTCGAGTCTCCCGGCCGTGCGCCTTGATTCCCGAACTTTCGTCTTGCATCCTTTTTGGTTTGTTTCTGGTACAAACCTTGTTTTCCTTGTTTGGAAGGTGGTACAAGGGTGGGAGACCAGTTCTTCCCCTTGGAGACCACTTTTCTTCCCACCAGCCAGTTTTCTGGTCGGCCAACTGGTCTCCTTGGTCTTTAGGCCACATTTTCTGGTCAGCCACCACACCACTGCATTGTTTTCATGTTGCTGACCATCTCCCACCATGGCCGACCAGTTTTCTTCTTGGAAGACCACTTGTGGTGGTCGGCCGACCACTTCAAGTAGCTGGTCGACCACTTCAAGTTGTCGGCTGCTTTTCATCACCTTTTTGGAGATATTTTCATGCAGCTGGCACAGTTGGAAGGCACTAAAGCCATCCTCCATACACGTGTATGGAGGGATGGCCTTGGACCCTAAGCTTGTCCAACAAGCTTGAGTTTGGTTCTCTATAAGAGAGAACCTCCCCCCTCCTTCTCCAGGTTCAGTTATATGCATCTTTGTATCTATCTTGCACTTGCTCTTCATTTTTGTGTTCAAAAGTGCATATTTATCACACTTTAACACACAAACACACACTAAAACACCTTACTCTTGTTGTTGAGGCTTCTTGAAGTTGTTTTTGAAGTTTTTGGACTGGTTTTGGTTCAAAAAGTGTGCTGGAGTTGCAGCTTTGAAGGTGATCATCAAGGGTGAGTTTCTAACCCTTAAAACCTTGCTTTTTGCTTAAGCTTTTAGACCTATTTGCGTGCTGTTTTAGGCTTAACTTCCTACTGCAAAAAGTTCTATTTTTCAATCCTTAAGATGTTTGTTTAAGGTCACTTTTGTGTTGGGGGTGGTCTACCCCCTCTTAGGCCTTGTTTTGAGCCATCCCTTTTGGCTCTTGTTCTAGCCTTTGCATGACCTTTCTACCACTGAAATCCAGAGGATTTTTAGTGGTGGAAAGGTGGTTTTGGGGTCCCAAATAGGAAAGGGTCATCCCCTCTCCTTGTGTTTTGAGTACTTGCTTCATGTGCCTCATGTTTGAGCATGTTTATTAAGCTTGTGTTGGCTTGTTCTTAGCATGTATTTGGGGCTATTTTGAGATGGCATGCCACTATTTTTGGTTGTCTTGATCACCTTATGCATGCTTAATACACTTGTAGTGTAAATTTCATAAACTAGTCTTGTATGCTTCATGAAATAGCATGCCTTTCTAGCATGATTTGTTTCCATTTTAGCATGTTTTTGGCGATGCTTTTCCATGTCATAACTCTGTTAAAGTTGGGTTTGATAGCCCCATGCATGCTCATGCACTTGTAGTGTAATTTCATTAACTAACCTAATGTGTACCATGCTTTAGACCATAATTCTAGCATGATTTTGGCTTAACTTCAAGAAGCTTTTGTCCATGTTTTAGCATGCTTAAGCTCTGATTTGTATTGTTTTGGTCATGCATGCCATGCTTTGTATAGTTATAATGCATTCTAGCTTGTTAGCTTTGTGTATCAAGTCCACTAGCATGCATTACTTGGCCTATTTACATGATTTGGCATCATTTGTTATGTGATTTTAGTTCATGTTTCATGGTCATACACTTGCATTTGTCACTCTTTCAATACGTTGGAGGGTTGGTCCTTTATGCCTTAAACATGAACCATTGCGTATGCCTTCATGCCTAAGCTTGTGAGCTATCATTTCAATGTGTTTTGGGGTTATTTTGCCATGATATAACTCTGATTTTTGTTGGTTAAGTCATCTCATGCTTGGTCTTGGTAGGTGCAGTGTAATCCACCTTATTTGCCTTGCATATTCCATGCCTTACGCCCTTCATGCTAGCTTGTTTTAGCTTTGGTCCTTGCATGTTTTAGACTCATTTTGACATGTTCTAGGACTGTTTTGGGTTGCCTTGACCATATGCCTCATGAATTACATAGTTGTAGTGCAATTGGCCTTGCTAGCCTTGTGTTTTGATGCCTCATGCATGTTATCTTTGAGCTATTTGGATGATTTGGCATCATTTAATACTTGATTTCAGAGCATGTAGCACTGTCATATTCTCATGCATATCACTCTTTAATTGTGGTTTAGGAGTTATGCATTGTTGCCTTGTTTGGGCCTAGTATGTATGCCATCTTGCCTAGACCTTTGGGTCCCCATCTCAGCATGTTTTGGTCTTTGTTTAGACCTATTTGAGCTCTGTCCATGATTGGTTCATGCATTTATGCCATGTATTGCATGCCCCCTTTGTAATCCTCTTTACTAGCCTTATGCTTTAAGGACCCTAGCATGCTATACTTGTATTGTTTGGGTGATTTGGCATCATTTCTTACCATATTTCAGAGCTTATAGTGTTGTTACACTTCCATGCTTGTCACTCTTTGAGCACTCTTGAGAGTTATGCTCTTATGCCTAGTTGATGGGCCAATGCATTGAGCTTGCTTGTCTTGATCTTCATGCCTCTTGTTTCATCATTATGGCCACTGATTTGGGCATGACTGAGGTCTGTCCATTTTTGGTTTAAGTCCATTTAGCATTGTGTATGCCATGTTGTTTGCATGCTTATATCACATTGCATTGAGTATGCCATGTTGTTCATCGCATTGTGTATGCCATGTTCTTCGCATTGTGTATGCCATGTTACATCGCATTGTGTATGCCATGTTCTTCGCATTGTGTATGCCATGTTACATTGCATTGAGTATGCCATGTTGTTCTTCACATTGTGTATGCCATGCTACATTGCATTGAGTATGCCATGTTATTCTTTGCATTGTGTATGCCATGTTGTTAATTGCATTGTGTTATGCATGTTGTTGCTTGCATTTGTTTGGATTAGGGGAGGAACGAGGGACGTTTCATACTTGAAGTGATGAAACGTGCCTCAATTCTCGGTCACCGACCCTCTTGATCATACATGATAGAGGTCAAGGTTTTATGTGATTATGTGTGCATTCATTTCATATTGAATTGTGCAACTTTGCCTCTCGGCCATCATGCATCGAGATGCGTGATTGGTGGTCCAAGGGTCGAGAACCACACTCCTTTGAGCTTATGAAATGACAGGGAGGGTGGTTGTGCACACATATCTTGCAAATACATTGCCATGCCCTTTTTTGCTCTTTGTTGCAGCAAACTGGAGAAGTGCAGCAAAAACTGGTCGGCTAGCCAGAAAAACTAGCTGGCCGACCACTTTTTCTGGTCTGCAGCAACAAAAAGTGGTCGGCCAGTGGCTGGAAGCATCAACAACTGGTCGGCAGCCCTCCCACAGGTCCCCAAGGTGAGTTAGAAGCTTTCTGGAGCTTGGTGCAAGGTTCTGAGAACAATTGCAAACAGAGGCAAGTTGGGGCATCGCAACGGATTCCCGAACGAGGCGACCGGGCATGCATGCACTCTTCTCCCCCTGAAGGCCTCATTGCTTTATTGTTTTACTTAGCTAATTTGCTTAGTTAGTTCACGCTTTGGTCTGTACTTAATTAGTTAATGCACTTAACTATTCAATTCGTGTTGTAATAGCTTAATTAATTAGTTTGTGATGTAATAATTAGTCTAATTAGCTTAGATTAGCTAGTTAGCTTCTTATTCGGACCCTCCGTCGAGATCGCCAGCTATTGTAATAAGTGTGCGTGTGTGTGATGCATGTCTTCCAACCCCCATTTCTTTCTCCCTTTTATTTAACCGCTTACGATGGTTAGTTTTAGGGCATATTTTGTTTAGCATACCCTATGCTTTGCATGCGTGCATCATTCATCTGTATTGCATGCACCGGACTCGGCGCATCATACCAACTACATTGTATTTCAATTCCAAGTTGAATACATATATCGAATTGTTGCATTTCATATGCCATCTTAGAATAGCCGAGCCTATCTGAGTTGCATTTTTTCATGTGTTGCATTAGCCATCTTAACATGAACTAGGATCATGCATGATTTCTAACTAGTTCTCTGTTTTGGCTTGGAGTGCACTGTGAGTGTTTACGCTTTAGCATACTGCATGTGTGTTAGTGTTGCCATGTTAGCATGCTTGCATGAGGCTAACTGCTTATTTGATATAACTGCCTGAATGCCTGTCGGTGAAGGTTGGATTGCTTGAATTGGAACAATTCATCAAATCCCCGATTTAGCCTACTTGCGAGTAGCAAACTTCAAACCATTTTCAAACAAACGAACATGCAATGTTTTGTTCCAACTTAGGTGATCTAGTCTATACTTGTATGTTGTGCGCATCACATAGTAATTCTAGGTTAATAACCGGAATAAGAACACGTGTGTTTTCAAAAACAAAATATCATGTTTAGTATAGGCCGATCTTTGATTGGGCGAGCGGGGGTGCTCATTGCATGACCTTTCCCTCTCGTACCCAAGTTCCCGAGCCGAGGCAACCTTGGTGATGACGAACACGTGGCCTTAGGCACGAGTCAGGGTTTCCTAAATTCCCCTAAAATAAAATATTTAGGTGGCGACTCTGTATCTGGCAAAGCAGTCCATGTTTGGTATTTCTTTATAAAAATCCATTTTCCAAAACGATTTGCCGGATTTGGACTCTTTGGTGATTTATCGGTCTCACATTGCACTTTGTGAGATTAGATTCAGAACTATGACACGAGTCCAAACTGTAGTAGCTAGAGAACAAAACGAAATTCGTGCCCTCGCAGGCCCGATGCCCGGGGAGTTCTCGGGGGCGGTCCACAGTTTTGCAGTCCGCTCGAGCGGGGGAATTCATGCTCGAGCGAAGTTCGAGCGTGAAATTCATGCATCCAACACTTTTGTCGAGTTTTGCAATCCGTTCGAGCAGGGAAAGCCACGCTCGAGCGAACCCTCACTTTCTGCATGTCCGCTCAAGCGTGGACCTTATTTTCAGCAAATTTGAGAAATGTTTCCTAGTGCAATTTTTGCATCCTCTTTCCATCTTAGGCAATCCTAGGGCATATTTAAGACTCTATGATAGGGATAAGGACTAAAGGCACGCCAAGAATAAATAAAGCAAGTTATGTATAATTTGATAGTACATTACAAGTGTGCGTTTGTATACATGTTCATGTAGGTCGCGTGCCTCGAACCACTTGATTAATCTGCTCTGTTTATCTGCACCCGAAGGCAACTGTGAGTAGTGACTCTGTAAAGCTATGTTTAATTACAAGTATTTTCTGATTGATATGATACGATCTGTTTTCTGAAATGCTATTTTATGAATTATGAATGAATGTCCATTTTTTTTCTAAAATGTAATTGTGGCACCCTTAGTTCACGTGGCCCTTGCCTGGGGGTAACAATACCGTGGCCAATATGCACGTGGCCCATGCCTAGGGGTAACAATACTGTGGCTTATATTCACGTGGCCCTTGCCCGGGGGTAACAATACCGAGGCCTATATTCATGTGGCCCTTGCCTGGGGGTAACAATACCATGGCTACTTGCGTGCAAGATATGGACCTTTATGGTCGTTGGTACCAACTATGTATGTGGGTCTCTGGACCAAGTTGATATGATAGCTAACGGGTGTACCACGTATGATCTTATGCAAAATCTGAATATGAACATGAGTGTGTATCTGAATCTATTTCTGATTTGAAGTCTGAATATGTTCTGATATAAATTCTGAATCCTAACTTGTGCTGGATATCATTCATTAAAACACTTTACTCTGTTATTATTCACTGGGCTTCCGCTCACTATTTATTTATATGTATGTAGGTGAGCAGGCGCGTGACCAGGCCTGAGATGCGGCCTGGCAAGTTTTGGTGTCAGCCAGCCATCATACCTCCTGTGGAGGTTCCCTTCTGTGATCCGTTTGAGTTTTGTGTCCTTGGGACTTTTGTACTTCCAAAATGTTTATGTCTTGTCTGAACAAGTTTGAAGTCTTGTATAAATGGCTTGGGTGATGTAAGGCTACTGTACTTTTCGACGCCATGTCTGTATGTATGCATATATATATATATGAAAAGTTATAATTTCCTGTCCCATATATGTCTGCACAGCTCTATGGACTATGTAAATTTGTATTTTTGCTTCCGCAGCCCCTGTTAAACATACTATTCCGTTCAGAGGCCTTCAGTAATTCAAGGATTACTGGCTGGTTACGATGCTAAACCTATAGGGGCGGGTTTGGGTCGTGACAGTAGTACACACATTTCCTTGCAGATACATTGTTGTGCCTCTGTTGTTCTCTGTTGCAGCAAAAACAACATTTTGGGAAAGGAGGTAGCCGACCGGCCACTTGCACTAGCCGATCGGCCACCAGTCCATTTTTGGTGCAAAAATGTTCCTGTTTTGAGGCAAAGGCAGTATGAAGTTTGCACAATGTTCAAAAAATAGAGGCATGTGCAAACAGAGGCAATTGACGGCAAAGCAATGGATTTCCGAGCGGACGCTAACCGAGCATGCATGTCTCCCTTGCCCGCGAGGCCACATTATCGCTATAATTAGTTAGCATAGCTAATTATTCGAGTGTTGTAATATTTTAGCTAGTTTGTGTAATTAGTTATTTCATTTGGTTTGTAATAATTAATTAGCTTAGATTAGTTAATTAGTTGGTTTGTAATAAGTAGCTTAGCTTAGATTAGCTTAGCTTATTTATTCGGACCCTCCGTTGAAAGGGCGCAAATGTTGTAATAAGCGTGTGTATGTATGTTATGTCTTCCAACCTCACGTCTTTCTCCCTTTTATTTATCCACTTTCGATGGTTAGATTAGGGACATGTTTCAATTAGCATACCTTATGCTTGCATGTTTGCATCATTCATTTGTCTTGCATACACCGGGCTCGACGCATCATTCAAACTACATTGTATTTCAATACCTCTTTGAATACGTGTATCAAATTGTTGTATTCATATGCCATCTTAGATAGCCGAGCCTATTTAGTTGCATTATTGCATGTGTTGCATTAGGCATCTTAAACATAGCTAGGATCATGCATGATTTCTAACTAGTTTTTGTTTTGGCTCGGAGTACACTGTAAATTTTTACGCTTTAGCATACTTGCATAAGTGTGAGCGTTGCCATAATCGCATGCTTGCTATGAGGCTATGTGCTTAAGTGTTAAACTGCATGAATGCCTGTGGATGGAGGCTTTGTTGCTTGAATTGGAACAATTCGATAAATGTGAGTTTTAAGTCCACTTTGTGAAGTGGCAAATCATGTTTTAAAGCCTACTTGAGGGTGGCAATCCGTGCTTTAGCCTACTTGCGAGTAGCACTTTCAAACCATTTTAAAAAACAAACATGAGTTGTTTTGTTCCAATTCTCGTGATTGAGTCTATAGTTGTATGATGTGCGCATCACATAGTAAGCTAGCTAAGAACTAGAATAAGAACACATGTGTTTATAAAACAACATATCATGCTTAGTAGAGGCCGATCTTTTGATCGGCCAAGCGGGGGTGCTCATGTAATGACCTTTCCCTCTCGTACCCAAGTTCCCGAGCTAAGGCAACTTTGGTGATGACGGACACGTGGCCTTTGGCACGAGGTAGGGTTTTCTAAATTTCTCAAAAATAAAATATTTAGGTGGCGACTCTGTAATCTGGCAAAGCAGTCCATGTTTGGCATTTTTTTTTATTCAAAATCAATTTTCCAAAACCAATTGCCAGATTTGGACTCTTTGGTTTTTATCAGTCTCAGATTACACTTTGTGAGATTAGATTCAGAACCGTAACAGGAGTCCAAACTGTAGTAAGACCAATTCACACCCTCTCCGAAAGGGGGGCGCGCGAAGAAAGTCGGGTCTACACCAGCAAAGTGAACCACACAACAATTGAACCATACAAAAAACAGAAGAGGTCGTTGCAAGTGTTCCAACCAGCAAAGTGAACCATACAACAATTAACATACAAAAACAGAAGAAGCCGTTTTATTGGAAATATCGCTTCAAGTGCTCGACGTTCCATGGATAAGGGAGGTCTTTGCATACCTTGGAGACGGTAAGTGCCTGGGCGGGGTCTAGTTTTGACAATGTAAGGTCCTTCCCATTTAGTTGCTAGCTTGCCCTCGGTTGGGTTTTTGGTGGCGAGATTGGCTTTTCGTAAGACTAAGTCTCCCACTGCGAATTCTCGGGGTTTGGCTCTGCATTATAATGTTTCCACTTTTGTTGTTGATAAGAGGCAAGTCTAACAGCAGCTGACTCTCGTAGTTCTTCAATCAAGTCTAGCTCGGCCCATTGTAACTCGTTGTGTAGTTCTATGTTCGGGTGTATCATCCAAGGGATTGGAAGATCGATTTCTACGAGGATGACCGCTTCGGCACCATATGTTAGGCAGAAAGGGGTTTCGCCGGTGGGAGTTCTTGCTATCGTTCAGTAGGCCCAAAGCACATTTGGGAGTTCGTCTGCCCAGAGTCCTTTAGCGACTTCTAACTTGGTCTTGATTATTTTCAACAGAGAGCGATTGATGACTTCAACCTGCCCGTTAGCTTGGGGGTGGCCAGGAGAGGAGAAACAAGTCTTGATGTTAAGCTCAGCGTAGAATTCTTTGAATTTGGCATTGTCGAACTGTTTGCCATTATTGGAGACGATGGCTTGAGGGACCCCGAAGCGGCACACAGTGGACTGCCAAATGAACTTGGTGATATTCCGCTCAATAATCTTGGCAAGAGGCTCCACTTCCACCCACTTGGTAAAGTAATCGATGGCGACCACAACGAACTTTACTTGGCCTCTATCGATCGGCAATGAACCGACAAGATTGATGCCCCACTTGGCGAAAGGATAAGGGTTGTTGAGCGTGATCAGTTCTACTAGAAGGGCGTGGAGGTGTGGACACCCTATTTTTGACCGCCCTTAAGACTTGGGCGCCACTAATTGCTTACTTGATGGTGAAGGTTATGTTATGCAAATGTACAATTTCTTCGACAAGAGGAGCTTCAAATCCCAACCTTACACCTGATTTTGGACCAAAACTATTTTTAATGATTTTAGACCTTAAAACCCTCTCTTTCAAAATATTTTTTAAAAAAATTCCTATGATGTTCCGAGGCTCGCATTTCGTTAAATATCGCGCTTTTCGGTAAATCAAGCAAGGACAAAGTGGAAATAAATGGAAGAGAGGTAAAATCTTTGAAAAATCTTTCAAAACACCTTATTTAGGGGTTTGGGGTTGAAGAAAAGAGGAGAGGAGGGAAGAAAACTAGCTGAGGAGAAGTTAGGCATGAATCCGATTAAACAGAAACTGAGCAGTCTTCACTCAAATAGGCATATCTTCTTGAATACTTGGAATTTTGATGTGAGGCTTCCACCATTGGAAAGAAGACTTCAAGGGATTCAATTTAGGCTCAAGAATGACCTGCAAAGGGGTCCAGATGAGGGAGATATTCCCATTTGAAGTTGGGCCCAAAAAGCAGATTTTTCTGGCCAACTAGAGGTAGAGGTTTCTGGCCATGGATGGGCTTTTCTGGCCATGTGCAGGCCATGAATGGCCTTTTCCGGCCACCTACCATCCATAAGTGTGCCTTGCCGGCTAGAAATGGACCCTTGCCAGCCATCAATGATCCCTTGCCGGCCATTAATGCAAAAAGGCAGTTTTCTGCAAATATTTGTTCTCCAACTGTCCATTTTGAGATATTTTCAACTTGAAGCCTCATTTTTCTATATGTAGAGAGCCTTCTCTATGGTTTTCAAGGTTAGAACATTTTAGGAGTGAAATTTTGGGGGTCTCTCATCTCTCTATAATTCTCTCTCTCTACATTTCTCTCTCTCTCTCTCTTGAGCTTTTGTGCTTAGAAGCTTGTATACTTCAAACTTTAACCAATCAACCCTTAACCAAAGTGGTTCATCCTTGGGCTGAGGTTGCTTGAAGCTCTCTTGGAACTCCTTAAGGTGGTTTAAGCATAAATTTGTGCCTATTGTGTGCTTTGCTTCAAAGGTATAGAATTTACCCTATTTAAGCTTATTTTGCACACTTGTTTTGCCACCTTTGCAAAATGTTTTCGGCCTGGTTTTCAACTAAAAAAACCTCTATTTTTTAGGCTTAAAAATGGTGGTTTGAGGCAATTTTGAGTTTGGGGGTGGTCCACCCTTCTTGTCTCTTTGCTTGTTAAGCTTTTATGCCATCTTTTTATCACTTTCAAACCAACTCTTTTGGCCTTTTAACCACTAAAACTCAGAGGTTTTTCAGTGACAAAAACTTTGTTTTGAGGTCCAAAATTGGAGGCGTTAGCCTCCCCTCCTTGTGTCTAGCTTTCATGCCTAATTAGCTTCATATGTTAGCATGTTTTTGTAGCTTAACTTAGCTTATTTCCAGTATGTTTTTGCCTCTGATTTGGGCTGCTTTAGCTCTATTTTGAGCTGTTTGTGTTGTATGAGTAGTCTTTTGCATGGTTGTAGTGTAACCCCATGTTTTAGCTTATTGTCTTAGCTAGTTTTGTCTTCATTCTAGCATGTCTTTTAATTGATTTTGGGCTATAAAAACTCTGTGTTTTTGGGCTGAAGCTTGGGTCCAAAGGCCATTAAAGGTTGAGGGGTTGATAACCCTTCTTTGCACCTTGTTTTGGAGGCCTTTGCCCTTGTGTTTCCTACCCTTGCATCATCTTTTTCAGAGCTTTTAAACACTGTTTTTCAGAGCTATTTCAGTGGCTAAAAACATGTTTTGAAGTCTAAAATTGAAGGGGTTAGCCTCCCCTCCTTATGTCTTGCTTACTAGTCTAGCATGCTTCATGTTTTAGCCTATTATTCTAGCTTGTGTTAGCTTAATTTCAGAATGTTTTAAACTATATTTGCGCCTGTTTTACGTCTGTTTTGGACTGGTTGTTGCTTTTGAGCTTTGTATTGCATAGTTGTAGTGTAAATTCCTTCACTCTCATTGTTTTAGGCCTTTAAACATGAGTTGTTTGAGTTGGTTGCATGTTATAGTGTCACTTTGTATGCAATTTCAGCACATATAATATCTGCAACCTCCCTCATTTCTTCACTTTTTCATTTGCTTTGAGGGTTGGTTAGCCTTAGGGTTGTATTTAAGCTTGAGATTGAGATTTGTGCTTAATGGTTTTAGTCCTCTTTTGAGGGTTTCTACTAACTAACGGCATGATCTCTCTCATGCCTTAAATCATCCCTTGGTTGACACCTCTCTCATTAGAGGACACTCACCTTGGACTTAACCGGTTAAAGAATGGATCGGTAATTAAAATGAGTAAACAAAAATGATGAGTAAAACTTGAGCAAGATAAGCATGTTGTGTTGCATTGCATGAGTTCAATCAGACGTTATATTAAACACAAGGAAGATTGGAGCATTTCATATTCAAAGTGATGAAATGAGCCAATCTCCTTTGTCTCCATTGCTTTTGATCATTCATAACAAGGTAGTGGTCTAGAGTCTTGTTTTTGTGCATTTATTAAAATTGTGCAACTTGGATCTTTGGCCATCATGCATTGAAAATGCTTGATTGGTGGTTTTGGATCCAAGAGTGCCACTCCTTTGATGTTTTGAGATGACAAGGAGGGGTACAGTACAAACATACCCTTGGAAAATCCTCAATTTTCCTCTATTTTGTGCTCTGTTGCAGTGTGGTGATTCAGAACACCAGTGGCCAGCAGTGGCTCATTGGTGGCCGGCAATAGTTCACTCTTGGCCGACAAGGCACATTTTTGGCCAGCAGGGGGCCAATAGCAACCTACCATGGCCGGCAGGTCACTGGTGTGATCCTCAGCATTGATTTGGTAAGTTGGAGCAGAAAGATTTTGAAGTGTACTTAACCCTGCAAACAGAGCCTCTCAAGAGAAAAACCAGAGGACTTTTCAGGGTGAGAACCGAGCGCATGCATCTTCTACTTCTCGAAGCAGAGTAGTAGCAGCATAGTTTAATATGTTAATTACCTAGTTAATTTGCATTGATCGTTGTAATAATTAAGTAGCTTAGCTTAGTTATTTCTTTATTCATTTGATTTGTAATAATTAGTCTAATTAGTTTAATTATATTAGTTTGATTAGCTTAGCTTAGCTCTTATTCATTCGGACCCTCCTTCGCGAGGGCGCAATGTTGTAATAAGTGTGCGTACGTGTGTGCATATTTTCCAACCCCACGTCTTTCTCCCTTTTATTTAATCGCTTTTGATGGTTAGATTAGAGATCATTTTCAATTAGCATACCTTATGCTCGCATGTTTGCATCATTCATTTGTATTGCATGCACCGAGGCTCGGCACATCATTCAAACTACATTGTCAATTCAATACTTCTTTGAATACGTGTTTCAAAGCATGCTATCAAAGTGTTGCAAATACTATGATTAGGTAGTCGAGCCTATTTAGTCACATCATTGCATGTGTTGCATTAGGCATCTTGTATAGTTAGGATCATGCATTATTTTCTAACTAACTTTTGTTTTGGCTTGGAGTACTCGGTAAGCTTTTACACTTTAGCATACTTGTATGGGTGCGATTGCCATATTGCCATGTTTCACATGCTTTCCATGAGGCTACGTGCTTACTTGATAAACTGCATGAATGCTTATGGATGAAGGCTTGTTTTTTGAATTGGAACGATTCAACGAATGTATGTCTTAAGCCCACTTTGCGAAGTGGCAAATCGTGTTTTAAGCCCATCATGTTTGGTGGCAAATCCACGTTTTAGCCCACTTGAGGGTGGTAAATTCAAACCATTTTTGAAAACAAACACGAGTTGAATTGTTCCTAATCTTGCGACTTAGTCTATACTTGCTTGTGTGCGTCACATAGTAAAGTTAGCTAATAACCGGAATAAGAACACATGAGGTTTATAAAACAACATATCATGATTAGTAGAGGCCGATCTTTGATCGGGGGAGCGGGGGTGCTGATTCAGGACCTTCTTCTCTCGTACCCAAGTTCCTGAGCCAAGGCAACTTTGGTGATGACGGACGCGTGGCCTTTGGCACGAGTCAGGGTTTCCTAAATTCCCCAAAATAAAATATTTAGGTGGCGACTCTGTAATCTGGCAAAGTAGTCTAGTTTTGGCATTATTTGAGTCCAAATCGATTTTCCAAAATGATTTGCCGCATTGGACTCTTTGGTGTTTATCAGTTTTACATTGCACTTTGTGAGATTAGATTCAGAACCGTGACAGGAGTCCAAACTGTAGGACCAATTTGAGCTTTCCAAAAGGGGGGCGCGAAAAATTCGAGCTACAGGGGGATGTTGGCGAAGCGTTGGCATTTGTCATACTTGAGTACAAAGTCGGTGGCATCCTGGTGGAGCGTGGGCCAAAAGTAGCCTGTGAGAAGGATTTTATGAGCTAAAGACCATCACCCAGAATGGTTACCGCAAGCCCCTTCATGGATTTCTCTCATTACATAGGTAGCTTGGTCAGCATTTAGACATCTGATAAATGGGTGTAAGAATCCTCGTTTGTATAAGATGCCATCGATAATGACATAGTTAGACGACGGAGCTCTGATCTTGTCGGCCTTGTGTTTATTCTCTGGTAGGACGCCCTATTCTAAGAATGGGATAATGTCTTGGGCCCATGGGATGGGCTCATCATGGAGCAGGTGAACCTCCTATTGAGTTGGTGAAACTACTAGGTGGGTTAGGTATTAAATTCGGACACCGTGGCTGAGGTTGGATTGGTTTGCTGAGGCTAACTGGGCCATTTTATCTACTTAGGAATTCTCTGACCTAGGACATGCTTGATATGAAAACTATTAAAGAGACGGGGTGAAGGGAAAAGCGATGTCCCTATATGACTGCATTATTTCCTCATTGGTATCAAATTCGCCTGTTATCTGTCCGACGACCAACCAGGAATCATTAGACACATAGAGATGGTCGACCTCAATGTCCCTGGCCAGCCGAAGACCTGCTATTAGGGCCTTATATTCGACCTCATTGTTACTTACGGGGAATAGAAATTGGAGAGCACACTTGAAGGATTCACCCTCGGGGGTGGTAAGGATCAAGCCAGCTCCACTACCTTTTTACGGGATGAACCATTAATGCTAAGGGCCCAAGAATGGTGGTCTTCTGTGTCAGGAATGGGGGTCTTCTGTGTCAGGAACGACGTTTGCTGATGTCAAGGGCATGTCGGGAGTGAGGTTAGTGAACTCTAAGATAAAATCTGCAACAGCCTGGCCTTTGATGGCTGTTCGGGTTTAGTAGGAGATCTCGTGCTAGCTTAGTTCAACGGACCATTGCATGAGTCTGCCTGATGACTCTGGTTGTTACATAACCTTTTTCAAAGGCTGATTAGTGAGGACCACCATGGAGTGGGCTTGGAAATAGAGTCGGAGACGTCTAGAGGCAATGACCAGAGTTAGGGCCATCTTTTCTAACAAGGAGTAGTTTTGTTCCACCCCTCGAAGTGCGCGACTGATATAGTAAATTAGGCGTTGGACTGCGTCTTCTTCTCTGATGAAGACAACACTGACCGCAGTGTTGGAGATAGCTAAGTAGAGGAAAAAGGTCTCTCCTAGCATTGCTTGAGAGAGGAGAAGGGGGTTGGCCATGCACCGTTTAAGTTGTTGGAAGGCCTTATCGGATTTGGTGTTCCATTCAAAAGCCTGTCAGAGAACTTTGAAGAATGGAAGACACTTGTCAGTTGCTCGCGAAATGAAGCGGTTGAGGGCGGCAACTCTGCCAGTGAGCCGCTGAATTTCCTTTACCGTTCGGGGAGATTGCATTTCGATTAAGGCCTTGATCTTCTCTAGGTTGGCCTCAATACCTCTGTGGCTGACCATGAACCCCAAAAACTTACCAGACCCAACGCCGAAGGTGCAATTATCTGGGTTTAGCTTCATCTTATACTTGCGCAGGGCCTGGAAGGTCTCCCGTAGGTCAGCCAAGTGATCAGAGGAGAGTTTGCTTTCGACGAGCATGTCGTCGACGTAGACTTCCATATTCTTACTTATTTGGTTTTTGAAAATGGCATTGACTAGGCGTTAGTAAGTGGCCCCCATATTCTTTAAACCGAATGGCATCACACGGTAATCATAAGTTCCTCTGTCAGTAATGAAGGAGGTGTGCTCCTGGTCAGCTGCATGTATTAAGATCTAATTATAGCCTGAAAAAGTATCCATGAAGCTGAGCATCTGGTGTCCTGCCATTGTATCAACCAATAGATCGATCCTGGGTAGTGGGTAGCTATCCTTAGGACAAGCTCAGTTGAGGTCGGAGTAGTCGACGCAAAGTCTCCACTTGTCATTGTTTTTGCAGACCAAGACCACATTGGATAGCCATTTGGGATAGTCTACATTTCTAATAAACTGGGCTTGATATGCCAAGAAATGCTTTCTTTCCTCTCCTGCGTGTGATACGCTGAGAGATGCTTTCTTTCTTCTCTTGCGTGTGATACACCGAGAGATGCTTTTTTTTTCCTCTGCTGCGTGTGATACGCCGAGAGATGCTTTCTTTCCTCTCCTCGTGTGATACGCTGAGAGATGCTTTTTTTTCCCTCGCCTGCGTGTGATACGCTGAGAGATGCTTCATTTCCTTCTCTCGCGGGTGATATGCTGAGAGGTGTACCTTTCCTTCTCTTGCGTGTGATACGCTGAGAAGTGTTGCTTTTCCCTCTCCCGCATGTGATACGCTGAGAGATGTTGTGTTTGAGACTCCGGGTATTCTCAGTGGTCGCTTTTAGCCTTCTCCGCATGAGACGCAGTGAGAATTGTATAATTTTCTTACATCCTTTCTGTTGGAATGTGTGAGACTGTTGTTTTCTTGTCGCTTAAACTGTTGTATTTATTTTGCATAAATGCTTCATTACAGCTTTTTTTGCATGATCATAAGTTATGTTTGGCATTGTGCATGTCATTTGCATCTTGCCCCTGCTTGCGGGCGCATCTGTTTGTTATCTTGTATGTTTGTCTAAGTTTTCGACCTCGTCAAAAATGGTCGTCTCTGGGCTTTGACATTCACTCCCATCATCTTATGACTTCCGAGTTCTGTCAAAGAGGGGCAACTGTAGACACCCCATTTTTGACCGTCCTCAAGACTGGGACGTCATCGTTTGAACACTCGATGATCATCCATGCTCGTGTTTGTTTTGAGTTCCTGAAGGTCTCTGCTGCGCGCCTTGCCTTAGAACCTCTCAGATTGTCTGTTTTGTGCTTGGTTGTTGACCAAGGACTTGTGGTTTTGTTTCTGAGGGAAGAGGGTGGCTTGTTGGCCAGCCCTACAACCCATCGGCCAAGCCTTGTGCTTATCGGCCATGTTTTCTTGTCATCGGCCATAAGTGATGGTCGATCGGCACTCTTTTTGGCCGAGCGGCACTTTTTTTGGACAATCGGCCATATCTTTTGGCCGAGGCCTTTTTATTTTCTTTTGCAGATATTTTTGTGCCAGCTGTGACAGTTGGTGAGCACAGATTTCATCCTCCATACACACAAGTCCTTAGCTTGTCCAACAAGCTTCGGAATTGATTTTCTATAAGAAGGGAGACCCCTCTCCCTTTCCAGAGGTTCTGAAAAGTTGATATACAAAACATATATCCCTCTATATATTTCTTCTTCTCTCTCTATATTTGTGCTTGTTTGTGCTCAAAAGTGCCTTTTCTTCACACTTTTGCACACAAACACCTAGTGAAACACCACACTCTTGTTGCTGAAGCACTTTGAAGTTGGTTTTGGTGTTTTTGGACTGGTTTTGATCAAAAAAGACTGCTGGAGTTGTTGCTCTAAAGTTGTTCTACAAGGGTGAGCTTCTAACCTCTTAAACCCTTGTTTTTTATTAAGCTTTTGGCCCTATTTGCATGTTGTTTTAGGCCTAACTTTCTACTACCAAAAGTTCTGATTTTTAGTGCTTAAGATGTTTGCTTACGGCTTCTTTGGTGTTGGGGGTGATCTATTCCCTTGTTTGGCTTTGTTTTGCACCATCACCTTAGGCCTTTGAGATCACTTTCTCTTGGCCTTTTAACCACTGAAATCCAATGGATTTTCAGTGGTAAAACTTATGTTTTGAGGTCCCAAATAGGAGAGGGTCATCCCCTCTCCTTATGTCTTGTATGCTTGCTTTGTATGCCTCATGTTTGAGCATGTATTTCTAGCATGTTTTGGCCATATCTCAGCATGTTTTTGGTATTGCTTTCCCGTGTTATACCTCTGTCTAAGGTTGGTTTGATAGCCTTTTTGCATGCTCTATGCACTTGTAGTGCAAATCCATTCATTGGCCTAACATGCATCATGTTTTAGACCATTATTCTAGCATGCTTTTGGCTCAACTATAAGAAGCTTTTGTTCATTTTTTATCATGATTTAGCTCTGTTTCATGTTGTTTTGGTCATGCATGACTTGCTTTGTATAGCCATAGTGCATTTTAGCTTGTTAGCTTTGTGTATTGAGTCTACTAGCATGCATTGCTTGGACTATTTTCATGATTTGGCATCATATGTTATGTGATTTTAGTGCATGTAGTGTGGTCATACACTCACATCTTTCACTCTTTTGATGCTTTAGAGGGTTGGTGCTTTATACCTTAAAAATGAATCATCGTATATGCCATCTTGCCTGGGCCTTTGGGCTATCATTTCAGTGTATTTTTGGTCTTGTTTTGCTATGATATAACTCTGATTTTTGTTGGCAAAGCCATCTCATGCTTAGTCTTGGTAGGTGTAGTGTAATCCTCTATTTTGGCCTTGCATACTCCATGCTTCATGCCCTTCATGCTAGCATGTTGTAGCTTTGGTCCATGCATGTTTTAGCATCATTTTGGCATGTTCTATGACTGTTTTGGGTTGTCTTGGCCATATGCTTCGTGTTTTGTATAACTATAGTGCAAGTGCTTATGCTAGCTTCAAGCTTTGAGCCCTCTTGCATGCCATACTTGTGTTATTTGAGTGGTTTGACACCATTCCATACATGATTTCAGAGCTTATAGTGTTGTCACACGTTGTAGACACCCCATTTTTGACCGTCCTCAAGACTTAGACGTCATCGTTTGAACACTCGGTGATTATCCATGCTCGTGTTCGTTTTGAGTTCCCGAAGGTCTCGGCTGCGCACCTTGCCTTAAGATCTCTCAACTTGTCTGTTTTGTACTTGGTTGTGGACCAAGCACTTGTGTTTTTGATTTTGAGGGAAGAGGGTGGCTTGTTGGCCATCCCTGCAACCCATCAGCTAAGGCATTGTGCCATCGGCCATGTTTTCTTGCCATCGGCCATAAGTGTTGGCCGATCGACACTCTTTTTGGTCGATCGGCCATATTTTTGAGCTGAGACCTTTCCATCTACTTTTTGCAGATATTTTGTGCCAGCTGTGATAGTTGGTAGGCACAATTCTCATCCTCCATACACGTGTATGGAGGGATTGCATTCAAGACTCAAGCTTGTTGAACAAGCTTGAGAATTGAAATTCTATAAGAAGGGAGGCCCCTCTTCCTTTCCAGAGTTTCTGAAATCTTGATATACAAAACATATATCACTCTCTCTCTCTCTCTCTCTCTCTCTCTCTCTCTCTCCATTTGCTCTTGTTTGTGTTCAAAAGTGTAAAATCTTCATACTATTGCACACAAACACCTACTAGAACACCATCCTTTGGTTGCTGAGGTCCTTAGGAGTTTCTTTTGGAGTTTTTGGAGTAGTTTAAGCTCAGAAAAAGGTGTTGGAGTTGTGGTCTTGAAGGTGTTCTTCAAGGGTGAGTCAACTACCTTTTAATCCCTTATTTTTGCTTAAGCTTTTAGACCTATTTGTATGCTGATTTAAGCTTAACTTTCTACTATAAAAAGTTCTAATTTTTCATGCTTATGATGATTGTTTAAGGTCACTTTTGTGTTTGGGGTAGTCTACCCCCTCTTAGGCCTTGTTTGGCCTTGTTTTGAGCCTTCCTTTTTGAGCTTTTGGGACCACCTTGTTTGGCCCTTCTCACCACTGAAATCCAGGAGATTTTCAGTGGTGGAAAGGTGGTTTTGAGATCCCAAATAGGAGAGAGTCATCCCCTTTCCTTATGTCTTGTATGCTAGTATAAATGGCTCATAATAGTAGCATGTTTGCTTAGCTTGTTTTGGCTCCATTTCAACAAGTATTTGGTGTTATTTTTCCATGTTATACCTCTGTCTAAAGTTGGTTTGATGACCTCTTGCATGTACCATACACTTGTAGAGCAATTTTGCATGCTAGCATAACATGCATCTTGTGTTTGGACCATCATTCTTGCATGTTTTGGCTCAACTCAAAGGAGCTTTTAGCCTTGTTTTACCATGCTCTAGCTCTGATTTGCATTGTCTTGGTCATGCATGCGTTGCTTTGTATAGCCATGGTTCAATCTAGCTTGTTAGCTTTGGGTGTCCAAGTCACTAGCATGCATTGCTTAGACTATTCCCATGTTTTGGCATCATTTCATATGAGATTTCAGTCCATATAGTGTGGTCTTGCACTCACATTTGTCACCTTTTCCATGCATTGGGAGGTTTGTGTTTTATGCCTTAAGAGTGGGCCGTTGTGCATGCCATCATACTTAGACTTTCAGGATGCTATCTCAGTGGGTTTTTGGGTTTATTTTGACATGCCATAACTCTGATTTTTATTGGTTAAGTCATGCCATGTTTGGTTTTGATAGGTGTAGTGCAATCCCCTTTGTTGGCCTTACTTGCATCATACCTTATACCTTTCATGTTGGCTTGTTTTGGCTTTAGTCCATGCATGTTTTAGACTCACTTTGGTATGCTTTAGGACTGTTTTGGTTTTCTTAAGCCATTTGCTTCATGTTTTGCATAGCCTTGGTGCAAATCCCTTTGCTAACCTTAAGCTTTGAGCCTCATGCATGCTATGCTTTTGCTATGTGTGTGATTTGGCATCATTCTTGACATCATTTCAGAGCATGTAGTATTGTCACACTTGCATGCTTTTCACTCTTTAAGTGCTCTTGAGAGTTGTCCACTTTATGCCTTAATTCTTGGGCCAATTGGCATGCATGCTTGTCTTGCACTTCATGTCATCAATTCATCACTTTGGCCACTGATTTGGGCATGGCTGAGGTCTGCCCATTTTGGTTTAAGTCCATCTTTGCATGTTGTTGCATTTTTGTCACATTACATGTTGTTGCATGCTTGCTAGTTTGCATCTTGTTGCATGCTAGTCCATCTTTGCATGTTGTTGCATGCTTATCCATCTTGCATGTTGTTGCATACTTGTTAGATTGCATATTGTCACATGCTTGTTGTTGGCATTGTTGTTGCATGCTTATTACATTACATGTTTGCATTTTGCATGCTTGTTACATTACATTTGGTATGCTTATGTTGCATTGCATAACATCTCCATGTTGCATGCATTGCATTGTGTTTGGTTTGGGTGTTAAACCAAACACGAGGAACGAGGGACGTTTCATACTTGAAGTAATGAAACGTGCCTCAATTCTCGGTCGCCGACACTCTTGATCCAACATGATAGAGTGTGAGGCATTCATGTGTTTTTGTGCATTCATTCCATATTGATTTGTGCAATTTGGCCTCTTTGGCCATCATGCATCGAAATGCATGATTGATGGCTCGAGAGTTGAACACTACACTCCTTTGAGTCTCAAACATGATAAGGGGTGTAGTTGTACAACATTTTCTTGCAAATGTATTGCCATGCCCTTGTTTGTACTCTGCTACAGCAAAAGGAGCAGTCCGCAGGAAGAGATGGCCGATCGGCTATCTAGTGTGCCGATCGGCTAAAAATGTTTGGCCGATAGCCTCATAAGTGGTCGATGACCCTTATCCTTTGGCCGATGACCATACCATTTGGCCGATGGCCTCTCAGAGTGCCCATGAGGTGGTTCAGAAGCATCACAAAAAATTTCACAGTTTTCAGAAGTCAAAAACAATCCAAACAGAGGCAACATGAGGCATGGCAACGGATTTCCGAGCAAAGCTGGCCGAGCACGTATGCATCCCTCGTCACGAGGCCATTTCAGTGCTTTTGATAACTTAGAATAGTTATTTATTTCGATTCGGTTGTGTAACAATTAATTAGCTTCTTAGTTAGTTAATTTTTGTTTGTAATTAATTAGCTTGTTAGTTAGTTAATTAGTTGGTTTGTAATTAATTAGCTTAGCGTAGCTAGTTAGTTGATTCATTCGGACCCTCCGTCGAAAGGGCCAACTTTTGTAATAAGTGTGCGTGAGTGTGTGAATGTCTTTCAACCCCACGTCTTTCTCCCTTTTACTTAACCCCTTATGGTCATGTTTTGATTAGCATCCTTATGCTCGCATGTTTGCATCCATTCATCTGTATTGCATGCACCGGGCTCGGCACATCATACTAACTGCATTGTATTTCAATTCCTACTTGAATACATGTTATCTAGATGCATTTCATATGCCGTTTTAGAATAGTCGAGCCTATTTCTAGTTGCATTTTTGCATGTGTTGCATTAGGCATCGTTAACATAACTAGGATCATGCATGATTTCTAACTAGTTATTGTTTTGGCTCGGAGTACACTGTAAGTGTTTATGCTTTAGCATCTTGCATGAGTGTGAGTGTTGCCATGATAGCATGCTTACCATGAGGCTAACTGCTTAAGTGTATAACTGCATGAGTGCCTGTGGGTGAAGGTTGGATTGCTTGAATTAGAACAATTCATCGAAATGTGAGTTTTAAGCCCACTTGAGAGTGGCAAAATCATGTTTTCTTAAGCCCACTTGAGGGTGGCAAAATCCACGTCTTAGCCTACTTGCGAGTAGCACCTTCAAACCATTTTCAAATAAACAAACATGAGATGTTTTGTTCCAATTTAGGCGATCTAGTCTATACTTATATGATGCGCGCATCACGTAGTAATGATAGATTAATAAACCGGAATAAGAACACAAGTGTTTTCAAAAACAACATATCATGTTAGTAAAGGCCGATCCTTTGATCGGGTGAGCGGGGGTGCTCATTGCATGACCTTTCCCTCTCGTACCCAAGTTCCCGAGCTGAGGCAACTTTGGTGATGACAGACACGTGGCCTTAGGCACGAGTCAAGGTTTCCTAAATTTCCCAAAACAAAAACATTTAGGTGGCGACTCTGTATCTGGCAAAGCAGTCCATGTTTGGCACTTCTTTATTAAAATCAGTTTTCCAAAACGATTTGTCGGATTTGGACTCTTTGGTGATTTATCAATCTTGCATTGCACTTTGCAAGAGATTCAGAACCGTGACATTGAGTCCGAACTGTAGTAGCTAATGAACAAAACGGATTTCGCGCCATCTCGTGTGCGGAGCCGGGACGTTCGGGCACGTCTACACACGTCCATTGCTTTTCACACTTTAAGTGCTCTTAAGAGTTGTATCTTTATGCCTTAATTCTTGAGCCAATTGGCATGCTTGCTTGTCTTGCCTTTTCATGTTTTTCATGCCATCATTTTAGCACTATTGGCCACTGATTTGGGCATGATTGAGGTCTGTCCATATCCAGTTTAAGTCCATATAGCATGTTGTTGCATGCTTGTTGTATTGCATGATATTTGCATGCTTGTTGTTTGCATTGTGTTGACATGCTCATGTCGCATTGCATTTGTGTTTGGATAGGGTGTTAGTCCAAACACGAGAAACGAGAGACGTTTCGTACTTGAAGTGACGAAACGTGCCTCAATTCTCGGTCGCCGACCCTCTTGATCGTGCATGATAAAGGTTAAGGCATTTATGTGTTTTTGTGCATTCATTTGACATTGATTTGTGCAACGCGGCCTCTTTGGCCATCATGCATTGAGGTGCGTGATTGGTGGCTCGAGAGCCGAGCACTGCACTCCTTTGAACTTTAAACATGATAAGGAGCGTAGTGGCACACACATTTTCTTGCAAATACATTGCCATGCCTCGGTTAGTGCTCTGTTGCAGTAAAAGGAGGAATATGCAGAAAGCAGTGGCCGATCGACCACTTAATACGCCGATCGGCTATCAAAATTGGCCGATAGCCACAAAAATTGGCCGATGATCATTATACTTGGCCGATGGCTTTTCCTCTTGGCCGATCACCCCTCAGATTGTTCCTAAGGTGGGTCAGAAGCACTATGGAAGTTGGCACAATTTTCAAAGATACAGAACAGTGCAAACAAAGGCAACGCGAGGCACGGTAGTGGATTTCCGAGCGAAGTCGACCGAGCATGCATGCACTCCTCATCCCGAGGACCTCTTTTTACTGCTTTCCTTAGCTAGTTTATGCTTTGGTTCTGTACTTAAATACTTAATGCATTTAGGCTTTTGTTTGTGTTTAATTAGCTAGTGTAGTTAGCTAATAAATTTGTTTTGTAATAATTAGTTAACTAGGATTAGTTAATTAGTTTACTTGTAATAATTAGTTTAATTAGCTTAGATTAGCTAGTTAGCTCATTATTCGGACCCTCCGTCGAGAGGGCACAACTGTTGTAATAAGCGTGCGTGTGTGTGATGCATGTCTTCCAACCCCCATTTCTTTCTCCCTTTTACTTACCTGCTTTTGATGGATAGTTTTAGGGCATGTTTCAATTAGCATCCTTATGCTTGCATGCGTGCATTATTCATCTGTTTTGCATGCACCGGGCTCGGCGCATCATATAAACTGCATTATATTTCAATACATTTACTTGAATGTGTTCAACAGCATGTTATCAAGTTCCATTCACATGACATCTTAGAATAACCGAGCCTATCTTAGCAGCATTTTTGCATGTGTTGCATTAGCCATCTTAACATGAACTAGGATCATGCATGATTTCTAACTAGTTCTCTGTTTTAGCTCGGAGTACACTATGAGTGTTTATGCTTTAGCATCCTTGCATGTATGTATATGTTGCCATGTTAGCATGCTTGCCATGAGGCTAACTGCTTAATTGATTAATTGCATGGATGCCTGTGGATGAAGGTTGGATTGCTTGAATTGGAATAATTCATCGAAATGCAAGTTTTAAGCCCACTTAAGGGTGGCAAAATCTACGACTTAGCCTACTTGCGAGTAGCAAACTTCAAATCATTTTCACAAATGAACATGCAATGTTTTGTTCCAACTTAGGCGATCTAGTCTATACTTGTATGCTGCGCGCATCACATAGTAATTCTAGGTTAATAACCGGAATAAGAACACATGTCTTTTAAAAAACAACATATCATGCTTAGTAAAGGTCGATCTTTTGATCGGGCTAGCGGGGGTACTCATTGCATGACCTTCCCCTCTCGTACCCAAGTTCCCGAGCCGAGGCAACCTTGGTGATGACGGACACGTGGCCTTAGGCACGAGTCAGGGTTTCCTAAATTTTCCAAAACAAAATATTTAGGTGGCGACTCTGAAATCTGGCAAAGCAGTCCATGTTTGGCACTTTTTGCTTCAAAATTGATTTTTCAAAACCAATTGCCGGATTTGGACTCTTTGGTGATTTATCAGTCTTACATTGCACTTTGTGAGATTAGATTCAGAACCGTGACATGAGTCTGAACTGTAGTAGCTAAGAATAACAATTCGCGCCCTCGCGCGCGGAGCGGAGTTCGGGCGGTCTACAGATGGTCTCCTAGTTTGTCCTCTGGTCCATCTATGTTTTGAGAGTGCTAAGAACCTGTGTTTTGTTCTGCTCTTGGTGCACTGTGTTGTCTTGTTTTAGTAGTTTTGTTGAGTCGCTTTTCTGTTGTTTCGATTTGTTTATCGAGTTGTTGTGTTGCTTATCGAATTGTATTGGTGTTGTTTTGTTTATCGAGTTGTTGCATTGTTTATCGAGTTGTTATCGTTAGTTGTTCATTGGGTTGTTTTACTCTGTTTGCTATATGTTGGTTGGTTCATTACCTGATTAAGAAATTGCCAATACAATGTACAATATTCAATTTCCATCAATCTCGTTTTTGTGCAATGTGGTGCAATGCGATGCTCAGAATGCAAAACACTTTTTCAAAGTTGATTTTCATTCCAATCATGGTTTCTTTTTACAAAAGGGTACAAGTCTTTTTTTTTTTTGAGAAAATAAAACTGTACAATGTGCTAACATTAATAGCAAAAAGTGACTAAGCAAGAACATATGAATCGACACCAGCCACCTTAGGATCGAGAGGCCCTCTTCGTCCTCTTCCTGGGCATGGACTCAGAACTATCTCCATCGACGCCACTGTCAGGGGCCCCCGTATCTGAGCTAACTGCTGAACCTGCCTCATCATCATCTCTGCCCTCAGAATCTGAGCTAGTGTCGTCGTCTCCATCTTCAGATGACTCTGACTATGGACTCGCTGCCTCCTCGTCCTTGTCTGTCTCATCATCATCATCATCATCCAGGGCGGGCACTAAAGGACCACTCTAGTCACGGGTGCCCCTAGCTCTCCCTCGGCTGCGTACTGGAGCCTCCCGTCTCCCTCTCCCTACTGCTAGAGAAGGCACTGAAGGTCCTGCTGTAGCTTATGTTGGAGTGTCTGTAACAGGCCCGCCGGGGGGGGGGGGAGCCTCGCTACAGTTCGGACTCCCTTTTGTCGTCGGTTCTTAATCTGAACCAAAGAGTCCAACTCTGGCAAATCATTTTGAGAAAAACAGATTTTGAAAAGAAGTGCCAAACATGGACTGCTTTGCCAGATACAGAGTCGCCACCTAAATATTTTTTAAATGGGGAAATTTAGGAAACCCTGACTCGGTGCCAAAGGCCACGTGTCCGTCATCACCAAAGTTGCCTCGGCTCGGGAACTTGGGTACGATTGGGGAAGGTCAGCTATGAGCACCCCCTCTCGCCCGGTCCGAAGACCGGCCTCTACTAACCATGATATCCGTTTTTGAAAACGTTATGTGTTCTTATTCCGGTTATTAGCCTAGAATTACTATGTTATGCGCACAACAAACAAGTATAGACTAGATTGCCTAATTTGGAAATAAGCATTGCATATCCGTTTGTCTAAAAAAAAAAAACACTTTGAATTTTGCTACTCGCAAGTAGGCTAAAATACGGATTTCAACGAGTATTTCCAACTCAAACAATCCAACCTTCACCCACAGGCAATCAAACAGTAATATCACATAAGCATTTAGCCGCATGGTAAGCATGCTGTCATGTTAACATTCGCACACATGCAAGATGCTAAAGCATAAATACTTACATCGTACTCCGTGCCAAAACAATAAACTAGTTAGCAAAACATGCGTGATCCTAATTCGTGTTAAAAATGGCTAATGCAACGCATACAGAATGTACTTAGGATAGGCTCGGCTAACCCTAAAATGGCATGTGAAATGCAATCATTTGATGCACGTATTCAAGTTAAATTTGAAGTACAAATGCAGTTAGCGTGATGCGCCGAGCCCGGTGCATGCAAGACAAATGTATGAATGCACGCATGCATAGCATAAGGTATGGTAATTTAAACATGCCCTAATTTACCATCATAAGCGGGTAAATAAAAGGGAAGAAAGAAGTGGGGATTGGAAGACATGCACACACACGCACCCACACTTATTACAGATTCGCCCTCTCTCGGAGGGACCAAAAGAATAATACAAATTAATTAACTACGCAAGCTAATTAAATATTACAAATTGCCTAATAGTTAACAACTAACTAAACTAGGAAAAACAGTAAACTGCCTCGGGAGGAGAGCCTGATGCAACGCATGCTCGGGTCCTGCTCGGAATTGCACTCCCATGCATAGACTGCCTCTGTTTTCCATGCTCTGCCCTTCTGAAGACTGCCAAAGTCTCAGAGATGCTTCTTCAGATACTAGGGATCACCATCGGCTGAGTAGAATGGCCACCGGCTGTAGCATGTGATCATCGGCTGGAAATGAGGCTATCGGCCACCAATACATTGCCAGTCGGCACTAAATATTGCCGGTCGGCAAAAAGTTCCTGCAGAACCTGCAACTCACAGCAGCAGAGGGCAGAACCTTGTATGGCAATGCAATCCAAACCATGTATGCACCAACCAAGCCTCTTATCATGTGTACAACTCAAAGGGGCATGGTCCTTGGTTCTTGGACCACCAATCGCGCATTTGAATGCGTGATGGCCCAAGAGACCAAGTGTGCATGTTGATTTCAAATGTAATGCAATGCAAACAAACAAACCAAAGCCCAATCCCTATCACTAATCAAGGGACAAAGCATACATGCAAGATGCAATGCAACCTAGGCATGCAAGCTAAGGATGCAACATGGCATGGCAAGGCACTTATGCAAGCATACAAGCAAGCATGAGGCAATGCAAACTAATGAAAAGATGGACTTAAACATGATTTAGGCAGCTCTAAATAGGCCCAAAACAGTGGCCAAAATGCTAAGTTCATGAAGGCGAATGCTCATGCAAACATGCATAGATACATGGTTCAAGACTTAAGCATAATGAAGCAACTTTTAAACACATTTAAAAGGGACAAACCATGGACTAATGGCATGCAAATGAAGCTTTGAAAATCATGCTATAAGAGGTGCCAAACCAACTAACAAAGCAAGCAAAGCATGCAAAATGGCCAAGAATTCAAAGCAAGCTAATGATGCGTTAAACTACACTTAGCAAGGCAAACATGGCATGCATTAAACAACTAAAAACAGATTTTTTTAGCATGTTAAAACAAGGCCAAAAGACCACTTAAATGGCATCTAAATGACTCAAATTCAAAGGCATGCACAATGGTCAAAACATAGGGCATACAACACAAGCTTTCAAAGCATTAAAAAGGTGTCCAAGGCAAGCATACAAGCATGTTAAATGGACTGAAATAATGCTACAAATGGTGTCAAACCACTAAATCAAAGCAAGCAATGCATGCTATACAATTGCATACTTAAGCCTACAAGCTAACAATGTAAAGGAGCTATACAAAGCATGCTATGGTCGACCAAAACAGCCATGGACAGACCTTAAACATGGCAAAATAAACACAAAACCTTCACAAGGCTAAGCCTAAAACATGCTAGAACTATGGTTTACAACCTAAGGCATATTAAGGCAACAACAAGACATTACGTGGCATGTATGTTAAACTAACATGGTGTACCAAAACCAACTTAATACAAAGTTATATTATGGCAATATAAGCATAAAATACAGCCATGGAATAATCAACAAACACTCAAACATGATGCTCCCTCAAGAGGCCAAAATGGGTCCTTTTCAAGGACAATAAGGAGAGGGGGTGGCCCTCTCCTTCTTGAGACTTCAAGGCACCATCCTCACCACTGAAATCCCTCAAGATTTCAGTGGTGAGGAGGCCCAAGCACCAAAGTCTCAGAGCTCACCAAAAATGGCACAAAATGGGGCCTCTCAAGGCCTAAGGGTGGTCAAACACCTCCAAACCACAAAACACTCTAAACAAACAATTTAGAGGGCCCAAAAACAGAACTTTTTTGTTTTATACACTAAGCACAAAAACAGTTCTAAGATAGGCTAACAAGCTATGCAAAAATGGGGATAAAAGGGACTAGTATCTCACCCTTGTAGACCTCTTCACAAAAGATGATCTTGTTGCCTCCTTGAGCTTCAATCTAGCCAAGAACAGCAAGAACAAGCCTCAGGTCCCTCAAGAACCAAGAGAAGGTGAAAGACTATGTTTTTGTGTGCAATAGTAAGGACCACTACACCTAGAACACACACAAGAGAGATATAGAGATAGGTTATGTATGGAACTCAAACCCTAAAACCAGAGCTTCTCCCACACTTTTCTAACCAAAATTTCTCTAACCTCCAAGCCAAGAGAAGAGCCCTCCTCTTATAGGCAAACAATCTTGTAAAGCTTGTTCAATAACCTTACAAGAGGAGCATCCCTCCATACACGTGTATGGAGGGGAACAAAATGCCACACAGCTGTCCTAAAATATCTGCAAAAGCAGATGAACAGTAGTCGGCTGCTCAAAATTGCCATTTTGACAAAATTGATGGCCGGTCGGCCAAAAAGAGTGCTGGTCGGCCAAATATATGGCCGATGGGCACAAACAGCAGTCGGTGGCCTCAAGCCACGACCGGTGATGTGTGGGGAGACCTCACAAGGCATCCCCTACCCTTCCAAGGCAAAACACAAGTGTTTGGTGTAAAACACAAGTGTTTGGTACAAAACCAGACACAAAATGCTCGAGTTCGGAGATCCTGAGGCAAGGCGCGTAGCCGAGACCTCCGGAAACTCCAAACGAACACAAACATGGATAATCACCGGGTGTTCAAACGGTGACGTCCAAGTCTTGAGGACGGTCAAAAATGGGGTGTCTACAGTGTCCGGTGTGGCTGGGATCTGAAGAAGGCAGTTTGTCAAATACATCAGTCGCGGTGTATATCAGATGCAAAGATGATATGTAGTATGCAGTGTTTTCAATGCAGTGTATCAGATCAGCACAATGTAGAACAGATTACAGTTGAAATGCTAATGTATCGGCAAAAAGTTTCATGATATGAAGTGCGAACTGGAGGAAATTACCGGAATCCTGTAAAGGCTGAGCATGTTCATGCTCTTCTGCACCATCTCCATCAGGGAAGCCGCTAGCTCGAGAGCCTGCCCGGTGTACTCTATAGATGCCTGCAAGTGTATTGAGAGGATCAGTGTTCTATAAGCATAACTGAAGTGAATTGAACATGAAAAATGTAAAGTGTGGTACATACTGGAGTCGGGCGTCGAACCTCGACAAGCTTGTGCCCGGCTAGTGCAGGCTCGATAGGAATCTGGTATGCCTTCCCGGTATGCCGCCAACAGGTGAGTGTGGTAGGCAGCTCTAGCCACCCTGTCCTCTGTCTCGTCTGAGAATCTCTCCTGCCGCAGGTCCTAGTCGCCTTGGCCCCTCTCTCTCTCTCTCATAGCTGGAGCCCTCGCTTTCTCACCTCCACGGGCGCCAGTCAAAGATGGCATGAGGTATGTCTAAATGAAGGCTGTGTAATCACCCTCAACTCGGAAAAAGTGAGCATCCCAGCCCCTGGTGAAATCAATCATCTCCTAAAAAGTGAATTTCTCTATGGCTCTCATATATATTGGAGATGGCATGGGAAGTATCGGCTCAGGCAAGCCAATGGTCTGGCATAAGAACCGCTCCCCTAAGAACCATGCCCGACAAACCGGGCCCTTGAGAAGGAGCCAGAAGCGGAAAGCCTCTTGGCCCCCAGCAAACTGATCCCTAACTCCCTCAGGCATCATCACCCAAGGCTGCTAAGTGATCTGTAAATAGAGAATGCACAGATTGTTAGCTATCATTAGATATTGCGATATGAATCAGAATCAAAGGAAAATGGAAATAAGAGTGAATCTTGAGTTACCTCAGCCACAGTCACAGTCACAGTCACAGTGTCGAAGAATCGACGGAAGAATGGGAAGGACTCTCGGGTCCTCCGCTGGCATCTCCCGTCATACCAGTGCGAGTATGGCATGATAAGAGACATCTCCACCTCTGGCTCTAGGGCAAGTGTTAGAAAATAGGCATATACCCATAACTGCAGAAAGCAAAAAGGCAACAGTGAGTATACCACAGAAAAACACAGGTAATGCGGAAAGCAGAGTATGTGTGCCATGTCCAGAAAATGAAATGTGTAGAGAATGCAGAATATAGAGAAGGTGTAAAAAGCAAAATGCGTGTGCAGTGTACAGAGGGTGTAAAGCAGAAATTAGACTATGTGTGTGTGTAGTGTACAGTATGGATAGTGTATAGAAAGTGCAAAGCAGAAAGCACGATAAGAAATGCAAACAAAAAAGTAAAGGATACCTCCCAGGCCCTCCAGTAGCCTCCAATCAAATGTCCACTCCTATGGGAGGTCGAGCTCATGTACCCATATAAGGTGGCCTGGCCAGTGCCACCCCAATCGTAGAATCAAACACGGGACAAGTCCACCAAGGTGCTCATGAGGTATAACCCGACAGTGTTCGCCCGGTCGGCGAACAAGGTAGTGCCAAAGAGGAACATCAGGAAACCTCGGGCATACTGCTTGGTCTCCTCCCAGGTCGCTGGTGCTGATCTGCAAACCAAGTGTATCAGACCATCCCTGATCGAGAGATAGGTGGGCGTGTCCCCAATAGATAAATCCAAGCGGCCTCCCACTCGCCTATATCAGTATCGTAAGGAATCAGATAACCCCCCACCTCTATGCTAGTGAGCATAAAGAAATCGAAGGGAGTCATTGTCATCTCCCCTGTGGTAGAGAAGTGAAAGGAGTCAGTGGTATCCCACCACCTCTTTACCAAGGCATACAGTAAAGGCCTACTCGCTATGAGGCATGAGAGTCTCGTGCAGAACGTGCCAAAGCTGGCCTCATCGATGATGTAGCGAACATTGTCAGGGAGCTCCATGTACCACTCCCTCGCGGAGGTGGTCCCGTATCCTCTGATGACATGTGAATCCCCCTGTATTCACGATAAGCAGATGAAAGGTAGTGTAAGAAATACAGTGCAAGAGTGTGATTGAGGCAAGCAATGCAAGGTACATTGGGGAAAATATAAGAATGCTGTTGGGTGGTAGCACATGTATAGAGACTCTGGCTTGCGCAGCAAGAGGTCCTCTGGTGCTCCTCATGCAAACCCTCTGAACTGACGAATGTTGTTGGGTGGTAGCACATGTATCTCGGGATGATACGTCGTCGGGTCGAAAGCTCGAACACTAAGTGGTAGTGGCTCAAGCTCTGGATCCACCTCCATCTCCGAAGAAGCTCCGTTATGTGGGATGTTGTCCGCCATCTCGAAAGAAGATGAGGAAATGGTCGAAATGGGAAAAATGGGTGGAGAAGGCCAAAAGTCAACCCTAGGAGAGAGAAAGGGGAAGAAAAAGTCAAAGCCCTGGAAAGGGCACCAAACCCAAGGTAACTCGAGGGAAACAAGCCTCAAGTGGTGAAAATGAAGAAAGAAGCACCGAAATCGACTTTCAATCGGTTCAAAACGGAGTAAACTACGAGGGTGAAGTGAAGAAAATGTTTATGGGGCATTGGAAAACGCGTATAATGCTCGAATCTAACAAGGAGGAAAGTCTAGAGAGAGACAAGAGAGATTTTTGGACTTAAGGTTGTAGGGAAATGAAGTGTAGGTGTGTATATTTAAAGACCCAAGGTGAAATACCCATTCTACCCTGAATCTGCCATCGATGGTCGACCAGCCACCACTGGTGGCCGACAGTGCCTAGGGGTGGCCGACGCCCATCCTTGGTGGCCTTTCAGTTCCTAGTGCTCCTATTTTGATGTTTTTTTACTGTGTTGGTCCTTGTTTCCCGAAAGGTGCAAGGAAAAATTACTGTTAAGCTCGAATCCTCTTTGTCGGGGCTTGAAACTGTGCTCTTGGTGATCATTGCTTACCTCTTATTGGACGAAGTGTATCCTTTTTTGTATCCTTTTTGTGTATTGCAAGTTGTTTTTGAACTTGTCGCATTAGAATACATTTTCATTCTTGCGTAAGCTACGCATTCCTTTATTACATATGTGAGGCGTGCGTCATGCATCTTGTACTTTAGCATAGAGCGTGCTTTTAATTGTGCATTGAACATGCGTTGTGTACTTTAGTGTTGAACATGCTTTTGCATAAGATATGCCTTGTTGTTATTTTGCATAGAATATGCATGTTGCATTGTATTGATTTGTACATGCTCTTACATTTATATAGAACATGTTCGTACCTGTTGCATAGGACAGACGTTTGCTATTATTGCATGGAATATGCATTTTGGTGTTGCATAGAACATGCTCCAATTTTCGTTGCATAGAATATGCTTCTATTTTGTTCCTTGCATGTTACGCATGAAACATGTCCTTAACATTGTGTCATGGTTATTCGTCTTGCATAGAACATGCACTCTTGTTATGTTATGCTTGTTGAGTTTCTTTCTTATGTAGACAATATTGTATGTACAGTCACATCCAAACTGGTGCAACCAGACGATATTGTATGTATGGTTCATTCAAAGGAATTCCAGGTGAGATCATTCCTGTCCCTTGAACACCTTGTTTTGGTTGGAAGCATTCGGGTGTCCCCCGGTGTTTACACCACTCTCTTTTCGGTTAGAGACATTTGGACGCATCCCGATGTTCTCGTTGCCTTTTCTCCTCTCGCGTGCGACGCGTTAGGACGTCTTCTGTTAGAGACATTTGGGCGCGTCCCAGTGTTCTCGTTGCCTTTTCTCCTCTTGTGTGCGACGCGTTAGGATGTCTTCGGTTAGAGACATTTGGGCGCGTCCCAGTGTTCTCGTCGCCTTTTCTCCTCTTGTGTGCGACGCGTTAGGATGTCTTCAGTTAGAGACATTTGGGCTTGTGTAGACGCGCCCTTGGGCTTTGCTACTACAGTTCGGACTCAATGTCACGGTTCTTAATCTGATCTCACAATGTGCGATGTGAGATTGATAAATCACCAAAGAGTCCAAATCCGGCAAATCGTTTTGGAAAACTGATTTTTAAGAAAGAAGTGCCAAACATGGATTGCTTTGCCAGATACAGAGTCGCCACCTAAATATTTTGTTTTTGGGGAAATTTAGGAAACCCTGACTCATTGCCTAAGGCCACGTGTCCGTCATCACCAAAGTTGCCTCGGCTCGGGAACTTGGGTACGATTGGGGAAGGTCATCTATGAGCACCCCCGCTCGCCCGATCAAAGATCGGCCTGTACTAAACATGATATCTTGTTTTTGAAAAACACATGTGTTCTTATTCCAGTTAATTAGCTAGAATTACTATGTGATGCGCACAACACACAAGTATAGACTAGATCGCCTAATTTGGAACAAAGCATTGCATATTCGTTTGTTTGGAAATGGTTTGAAGTCTGCTACTCGCAAGTAAGCTAAAATGCGGATTTCAATAAATCGTTCCAATTCAAGTAATCCAACCTTCACCCACAGGCATTCAAGCAGTTATATCAAATAAGCAATTAGCCTCATGGCAAGCATGCTGTCATGGAAAAACTCACACTTATGCAAGATGCTAAAGTATAACCAATCACAGTGTACTCCGAGCCAAAACAAGAAACTAGTTAGAAATCATATATGATCCTAGTTCATGTTGAGATGGCTAATGCAACACATGCAAAATGCAACTAGAATAGGCTCGACTAATCTAAAATGGCATATGAGATGCGACAATTCGATACATGTATTCAACTTGGAATTGAAATACGATGCAGTTAGTATGATGCACTGAGCCCGATGCATGCAATACAGATGAATGATGCAGACATGCAAGCATAAGGTATGCTAAATAAAACATGCCCTAGAACTAACCATCGTAAGCGGTTAAGTAAAAGGGAGAAAGACGTGGGGTTGGAAGACATACATCACACACACGCACGCTTATTACACAATTGCGCCCTCTCGACGGAGGGACCAAAAGAATAATACAAATTAACTAATTAACTAACTAACAAGCTAATTAATTATTACACAATCAAATGAATAATTAGCTACAACTAATTATTACAACACTTAAATAATTAACAAATTAATTAAGCTACGAAAAACAGTAAAGAGGCCTCGAGAAGAGGGACGAATGCATGCTCGGTCGGCTTCGCTCAGAAATCGATCGCCATGCCTCATGTTGCCTCTGTTTGCACTGCTTTGTACTTCTGAAAATTGTGCCAACTTCTGTGACACTGTTGAACCACCTTGTGGGCATGCTAAGAGGCCATCGGCCAAATGTAAAGGCCATCAGCCATTGGAATGGTGTCATCGACCACTAATAAGGCTCTCGGCCAGGAATAGTTAGCCAATCGGCACTGAACATGGTCGGTCGACCATTTATTCCTGCTGAATGCTTCTGTTGCTGCAGCAGAGGACAAACAGAGCATGGCAATACATTTGCAAGACAATGTTTGCACAACCACCCTCCTTATCATGTTTAAGACTCAAAGGAGTGTGGTTCTCGACCCTCAGGCCACCAATCACGCATTTCAATGCATGATGGCCAAAGGAGCCAAGTGTGCAATTCAATATGGAATGAAATGCACAAAAACACACAAGGGGCCCCAACCTCTATCATGCTTGATCAAGAGGCAAGGGAATGCACACATGATGCCATGCAACCTAAGCATGCAAGCAAGCTAATGCAACATGAGCATGCAAGCAAGCGATATGCAACCTAAGCATGCAAGCAAGCGATATGCAACCTAAGCATGCAAACATGCATGTAAGCATAATGCAATGTAATAGGCATGCAACAACAATACCAATAACAAACATGCAACAACATGTAATCTAACAAGTACGCAAGATGAATGAGCATGCAACAACATGTCAATTAGCAAGCATGCAACAAGCATGTAAGCATAATGCAAAGCAATAACTTTGAACAACATGGCAAGATGCAACGTGAACATGCAAACATACAAGGCATGTAAAGGTGAACAAGTATGCAACAACATACAAAATGAGACAACATAAGACAACATGGTAAAATGGACTTAAACTAAAGATGGATAGACCTCAGCCATGCCCCAAAATCAGTGGCCAAAATGCTAAGAAATGATGGACAAAAGCACATACAAACATGCACATGTGATGGCCTATCACCTAGGCATAAGGGGGCAACTTCCAAGAACACTTAAAAGGAGACAAATATGGACATGTGACATACATTATAAGTTTTGAAATCATGTTAGGAAAGGTGCCAAACCAACCAAAGTACACAAGCAAAGCATGCAAGAAAGCCCAAAGCTTAAGACTAGCCAAGGGACTCAAACCAAGGCCATGCAAGACAAGCCCCAAAGGGCCAAGGTGAACCAAAACAGTCCTAGATCATGTCAAAATGAGCCTAAAACATGCAAGGACCAAAGCTTAAATAAGCTAGAATAAAGGGCGAAAAGCATGAGGCATGCATGGCTATAAAAGGGGTGTTACATTACACCTATCAAAACCAAACATGGCATGACATAAACCAATAAAAACAGAGTTATGGCATGGTAAAACAAGACCAAAAACCCACCTAGATGGCATCCCAAAGACCTAAACATGATGGCACACACAATGACCCATTCATAAGGCATAAAACATCAACTCTTTAAAGCATTAAAGGAGTGACAAATGCAAGTGTTTGAGCATGAAACATGGACTGAAATACCATAACAAATGATGCCAAATCATTGAAATGGGCCAAGTAATGCATGCTAGAGACTTGGACACTCAAAGCTAACAATCAAGAATGCCTTATGGCTATACAAAGCATGGCATATATGATCAAAACAACTCAAATCAGACCTTAAGCATGTTACAACAAGGCTAAAAGCTTCATGGAGTTGAACCAAAATCATGCTAGAATGACATGTTACAACATGATGCATATTAAGGCAAATGAGGGGATTGTAAGACAAGTATATGGAGCATGTAAGAGGCCATTAAACCAACCTTAGACAGAGGTAAAACATGGCAAAATAACACCAAATACTTGTTGAAATGGAGCTAAAACAAGCTAAGCAAACATGCTACCAATATAAGCCATTTATACTAGCATACAAGACAACAAGGAGAGGGGATGACCCTCTCCTATTTAGGACTCCAAAATCACCTTCCCACCACTAAAAATCCTTTGGATTTCAGTGGTAGGAAGGTCATGCAAAGCCAAGAACAAGAGCCAAAAGGGATGGCCTAAAATAAGGCCAAACAAGGCGTAAGAGGGAGTAAACAACCCCAAACCAAAAAGTGACCTTAAACAAAGGTCTAAAGCTTGTGAAATCAGAACTTTTATCAGTTAAGAGTTAAGCTTAAAACAATAAGCAAGAAGGGCTAAAAGCTTAAACAAGAATGGGGTATTAAAAGCAAGTTTGCTCACCCTTGTAGAACCTCTTCAAGAACAAAGCTCCAGCAACTTTTCCAAGCTTAAACCACTCCAAGAACTCTGAAACTAACTCTCAAGTGCCTCAACAACAAGAGGATGGTGTATTGCTAGGTGTTTGTGTGCAATAGTGAGACAAAATCACACTTCAAGGCACAAAATACACACACAAATCAAAAGAGAGGGAGATATAGAGATAGATAGATAGATACAACTTCTCTAACCCTAAATTTCAGAACCTCTGAGAAGGGAGGAGGAGCTCCCTTCTTATAGAAATCCAAATTCAAAGCTTCCTAAGCAAGCTAATCAAAGGGGCAAATCCCTCCATACACGTGTATGGAGGGGGTGAATTGTGCATGCCAGCTGTGACAGCTGGCATAAAATATCTGCATAAAGCAGATGAACAGGGTTCGGCCAAAAAAAAATGGCCGATCGACCAACACAAGTGCCGGCCGACCAAAAAAAGTGCCGATCGACCAACACTTTTGGCCGATGGCAAGAAAATAAGGCCGATGGCTTCAAGCCTTGGTCGATAGGTTGAGGGGATGGCAAACAAGCCAGCCTCTTCCCTCAGAAGCAAAAACACAAGCGTTTGGTCCACAACCAAGCACAAAACACACAAGTTGAGAGATCTTGAGGCAAGGCACGCGGCCGAGACCTCCGGGAACTCAAAACGAACACAAGCATGGATGATCATTGAGTGCTCAAACGATGACATCCAAGTCTGAAGGACGGTCAAAAATAGGGTGTCTACAGCGTGTCCCAGTGTTCTTGTCCCCTTTTCTCCTCTCGCATGCGACGCGTTAGGACATTTTCGGTTAGAGACATTTGGGCACGTCCCGGTGTTCTCGTCGCCTTTTCTCCTCTCGCGTGCGACGCGTTAGGACATCTTCGATTAGAGACATTTGGGCTCGTCTCGGTGTTCTCGTTGCTGTAGACACCCCATTTTTGACCGTCCTCAAGACTTGGATGTTCTTGTAGGTTCATCCAGCAACAAGTTTGATTGCTCGTCGAGTGTTCGACTTTCGCGACAGAATGCTCCAGGTTTGATCCTTCCAAACCCTATTTCCATTCTATCTCATTTTTGGACCATGTGTTGGTCTTTGTTTTTTGGTGTCCTTGATGACCTGCCGGCCATCATAGAGGGCTGCCAGCCATGGGCTAGGCCCTGTCAGCCATCATTAGGCCTTGTCGGCCATCAATGAGGCACTGCCGGCCACCACTGATGGCTGGCCGGCCACCTTTGTTCTAACAGATATTTTTGCAGATCTTTTGAGCTAGCTGTGGCTCATTGAGCCCTCCTCTATATACGTGTATGGAGGGGATAGCTTGTCAAGCAAGCTTTTGCTTGCTTTGCCTATATAAGGGGAGGTCCCTCCCCTTTTAGAGGGTTCAGATTTTTCAGAGACAAAATCTCTCTCTCTCTAGAATTCTCACTCTCTCTCTATATTATGCTCTATAGTGCTTAGAAGTGTGTTTTCTTCACATTTTTGCAAAGAAACACCTAGTCAAACACCACTACCTTGGAGCTGAGGTCCTTGAAAGTTTGTTTGGAGTTCAAAAAGTTGGTTTTTGGCTCAGAAGTTGTCCTCTTGCTGTTGTGCTTCAAGGGTGAGCATATTCTCTCTTTTAAGCCTATTTTTGTATGCCATATTAGCCACCTTTGCATGCTATTTTAGGCTTGGTTGTTAACTACAAAAAGCTCTATTTTTAAGTGTTAAAAATGGTTGTTTGAGGCCCTGTGGGAGTTGGGGGTGTTTCACCCCCTTGTATGCCTTATTTGCTAAGCTTTTGGGCCATCCTTTAAAGCTTTTGGAACTATCTCTTTTTGGCCTTTTAACCATTGAATTCCAGAGGAATTTCAGTGGTGGAAAGGTGGTTTTGAGGTCCCAAATAGGAGGGGGTGGCCCCTTCTCCTCTTGTTTTGCTTGCTTGTGTTGATGGCCCACCAAATGAGCATGTGTTTCTACTTCTTTGTGGCTTTGTTCAAGCATATTTTCGTGACTTTTTGGACCTGTCATAACTCTATTTTTGGCTTGTTTGATCATTGGTTGCTTACATCTTACACCTCTAGTGCAATCTTGCTTGTTAGCATAGTATGCTTCATGAGTTAGTCTATTGTTCTAGCATGTTTTAGCTCTGTCTCAGCATTTTTTTACTCATGTTTTGCCATGCTCTAACTCTATTTTGAGTGGTCTTGGCCCTTTGAGGCTTGCCTTGCATGGTTGTGGTGTAAGTGACTTTGACTAGCTTTATGTTTTGAGGCCTTTAACATGTTATGCGTGTGATGTTTGTATGGTATGGCACCATTTAGCATGTAATTTCAGTGCATATAGTGTAGTCACACTCTCATATACTTCGCTTCTTCATACCTTTTGAGGGTTGTGTATTGTGCTTTGTTTGTGGCCTAACATGTATGCATGTTTGTCTAGTCCTTTGAGCTTCAATTTCAGCATGTCTTGGCCTCTGATTTGGCATGATTGAGCTCTATCCAGAGCTGGTGTGCTTGTTTAGGGTATGTATGGCATGCCTCTTGTATGATGCTCTTCACTAGCCTTAGTGTTTTGGGCCCTTAATATGTCTTGCATGCATTGTTTACATGATAGAGTCTTGTGCATGCTACTTTAACATTGAAATACCTGCCATCTTTCCCATTAGAGGACTTTCACAATTGGACAAATTGGCTAATGAATGGCTTGGTAATCTTAAAATGTGTAAACAAGAATTGAACCAAGTAAAACATGCCAAGATAAGCATTGTTGTTTGCATTGCATTGTGTTCAACTGGACGTTATGTTGAACACAAGGTGAATTGGTCCATTTCATACTCAAAGTGATGAAAATGAACCAATTCCCTTTGTCTCCATTGCCTTTGAGCTTCCATGATAAGGTAGTGGACTTGAGTCTTGTTTGCATTGTATTTATTGAATATTTACAAGATTGAATCTTTGGCCATCATGCATTCCAAATGCTTGATTGATGGTTTTGGATCCAATGATGCCTCTCCCTTGATGTTTTGAGATGATAAGGAGTGGCACAGCACAGACATGTTCTTAGGAGACCCTCCATTTTCCTCTATTTTGTGCTCTGTTGTAGCTTGGTGTCACAGCACACCAGTGGCCGGTAGTGCCACATTGATGGCCGGCACCCTTGCATTGTTGGCCGGTAGAGGCCCATCTTTGGCCGGCAGCAGCTCTTCATGGCTGGCAGGCCACTGGTGGATTCCTCAAAGTTGGTTTGGTAAGGTGGAGCAGAAAGTTCCTAAAGACACCCTGCAAACAGAGTCTCTCAAGAGCAAACCGGAAGGCGTTTCGAGGCGGCAACCGAGAGCATGCATCCTTCATTGTTCAAGGCAGAGCTGAGGCAACCTAGTTTACATATCTTACATGCTTAATTAGATGTCATGATTAGTTAATTTGTTAATTAATTAGAGTGTTGTAATAATTAGTAATTGGTTTGCTAGTTATTCATTAATTTGTAATAATTAGTCTAATTAGTTTAATTATATTAGTTAGTTAGTTAGCTTAGCTTAGTATAGCTTAGTTAGTTATTCATTTGGACCCACCGTCGAGAGAGCACAATATAAGTGTGCGTGTATGTGTGCATGTCTTCCAACCCCATGTCTTTCTTCCTTTTATTTAACTGTTTTCGATGGTTAGATTAGGGCACGATTTGATTAGCATACCTTATGTTTGCATGTTTGCATCATTTATTTGTATCGCATTCACCGGGCTCGGCACATCATTCAAACTGCATTGTATTTCAATACTTACTTGAATATGTGTTTCAAAGCATGTTATCAAGTGTTGCATTCATATGCCATCTTAGATAGCCGAGCCTACTTAGTTGCATTTTGCATGTGTTGCATTAGGCATCTTGTATAGTTAGGATCATGCATGATTTCTAACTAGCTTTTGTTTTGGCTCGGAGTACACTGTAAGTGTTTACGCTTTAGCATCCTTGCATGAGTGTGAGTGTTACCATGTTAGCATGCTTTCCATGAGGCTATTTGCTTAAGTGATTAATTGCATGAATGCCTGTGGATGAAGGCTAGATTGCCTAAATTGGAACAACTCGATGATTGTGAGTTTTAAGCCTACTCGAGGGTGGTAAATCCGCGCTTTAACCTACTTGCGAGTAGCACTTTCAAACCATTTTCAAAAGACAAACATGAGTTGTTTTGTTCTAATTCTTGGGATTGAGTCTATACTTGTATGCTGTGCGCATCACATGGTAAGTTAGCTAATAACCAGAATAAGAACACATGTGTTTATAAAACAACATATCATGTTTAGTAGAGGCCGATCTTTTGATCGAACGAGCGGGAGTGCTCATTTCATGACCTTCCCCTCTCATACCCAAGTTCCCGAGCCGAGGCAACTTTGGTGATGACAGACACGTGGCCTTAGGCATGAGTCAGGGTTTCCTAAATTTTCCAAAACAAAATATTTAGGTGGCGACTCTGAAATTTGGCAAAGCAGTCCATGTTTGGCACTTTTTGATTAAAATCGATTTTCTAAAACGATTTACCAGATTTGGACTCTTTGGTGATTTATCAGTCTAACATTGCACTTTGTGAGATTAGATTCAGAACCGTGACAGGAGTCCGAACTGTAATAGCAGGAACCCAATTCACGCCCTCTCTGAAAGGGGGGCCCACGCGGAGAGAGTTTCGGGCTGTCTACAGTTGCCTTTTCTCCTCTCGCGTGCAACGCGTTAGGACGTCTTCGGTTAGAGACATTTAGGCGTGCCCCGGTGTTCTCGTTGCCTTTCCTCCTCTTGCGTGCGACACGTTAGGGCGTCTTCGGTTAGAGACATTTGGGCATGTCTCGGTGTTCTCGTTGTCTTTTCTCCTCTTATGTGCGACGCGTTAGGACGTTTTTGGTTGGAGACATTTGGGCGTGTCCCGGTGTTCTCATCGCCTTTTCTCCTCTCGCATGTGACACGTTAGGACGTTTTCGTTTAGAAACACTTGGGTGTGTCCCAGTGTTTACACCATCCCTTCTTTCCTTCCGCGTGCAACGCGTTGGAATCTTGTTTGACGTCTCAGGTGCGCCTGATGTTTGTGTTTTTTTTTTTTTTTTTTTTTTTTTGCCTTTCCTGCTTGATGCGCAGTTAAGATTGCATAATTTTCTTACATCCTTTCTGCATGAAATGTGGTTTAGTTTATGTTTATTTACTTCTGTTCATGTTTAAGCTTGTTGTACCCTGTTTCGGTTTGTTCAAATGTAGCATTTCTTTGCATGACATTTGCATCTAAATGTTTCATTACAGCCTCATGGCATGATCATAAGTTATATTCTCGCATCGTGCATATCATTTGCATCTTGCCCTAGAACTACATTGGTTTGATTCCTTGTAAAGGGATACGTAGGCAGCCTGTGGGTGCAACTGTTCTTTGTTTTGCTTGACTATTTGTCCAAGTCTTCGGCCTTGTCAAAAATGGGTTGTCTCGGAGCTTTGACATTCACTCCTGTCATTTCATGACTTCCGATTTCTGTCAAAGAGGGGTAACTATAGACACCCCATTTTTGACCGTCCTCAAGACTTAGACATCATCGTTTGAACACTCAATGATTATGATTGCATGTGTTCATTTTGAGTGCTCGAAGTTCTCGGTGGAGTGCCCTGCCTTTGAACCTTGAAACCTTATCTGCTTTGTGCTTGGTTGTGAACCAAGAGCTTGTTGTTTCAAGTCTGGAGGAGAGGGTGGCCTGCCGGCCAGCCCCACAGCCTATCAGCCATGACTTATGCCTGTCGGCCATCAGCGGTGGCCAGTCGGCTATGTTAATGGTCGGTCGGCCGCATTGGTGGCCTGTCGGCTACTGTAGACACCCTAATTTTGACCGTTCGTAAGACTTAGGCACTTGATTCCGAGCACTTGGTGATGACGATTACATTGAGTCAGTGGTTTAAATTCTCAATAAAAGAATCTGAGTTCGAGCTCTAAACAAGTCCAACCTGCCATACCCACTGTATTTCTATGCCAGAATTTCAGCATTGCACTCTGTATTAACTTGTATTGAACCTGAAAGTAAGAGATAGTGGAAAAACATTGAAGTTCGGCCAGACCTAAATTATATCCGGCCGGAGATACCAACATCCGGCCAAACATCTTGACTTTTTAGACAGATTCAACAATGTTCTACCAGCTGCCCAATTTTGCAGATATTTTGATTAACCCTGCTCAGGGCCTATAAATAGCAGGGTTCAGACTGCTGTATGGAGGTTGAAAACATATATAGAATTTGGTTAGAGAGATCAAATCAATATCAAGTGAGTTAGAAATATCAAGAGGTAGAAAAGATCAAAGCTATCATCCTTCTTGTTCTTCCACAAGCCTTGAAGCTCTCATATCATCCATACATACCGTACAAGAGCTTGAACTTGAACTTGATTTGAGAATTGAAAATCATACTCAAACTTGAGGGTGCTTTGGAATCAAGTTTGATTTACAACAAGAACACATTCTCTACAAGAGGTAAAGCTTTCTTGTTTTTTATTTCAGTCTTTGTTCATCTTTTTCTTGTGTTTTCATATTATTTTTGGACTATTTTGAGGGCTAAAACTTGTGATTCAAAGCTACCCAAAGGTGGAAAGGTTAATCCCCCTTGCTTGAACCTTACTCCTAGCTTAAATCCTTGTGTTTCCCATTTGTTTTCGTCAACTTTTGCCACTGTTTTGGGGCTGTTTTCCAACATCTAAACTATGTGATTTGAAGTTGCAAAAGTGGGGAGGGGTTAGTGTGATAACCCTGGTCCGTATTATGTTAATTAATCCTGATTATGATTGTGATTATGTGTTTGATATGACTTTGAGTGCCATTTATATGAATATATGTGGTTTTGAATTTCTATCTGTTCACCGTAGGAAAATCTGTTTGATTATCTGCTTTAGAATTTAAATTGAAGGCCCTATCGGCCACAAAACCCGAAATTGATTATGCCATTGTGATTAGCGTAATTTTTAGAACCTACGGTGAAATTTAATTGAAAATTGATTCGAATCAAAATAATTAGATTCAGAACGATTAATTAAGTGCTATTAATTAGCTATAATCAAATTGGATCAAGAGAAGGACTATATAAGGGCCTTATTACACTTAACTCTTCATTTTTGATGAGCTCAAATCCGATTATACACTCTAGAGAGAGAGAGAGAGGCTGGTTCTAGAGAGAGGAAGAGGGAGAATTGTGTATCTTGGCTCAAAGTTGTGAATTTGGAAGCTTAACTCCAAGAATTAGCTAGAAATGGGAAGCTTGGAACTCCAAGGTGAGTATTTGAGCATTGATTCACAAATTGTAGTTGTAATTTTGAGAATTTGAAGCTAGATTGTAAACAAAAGTGTGAATTAAGTTATATATGAAGTTAGATTGAGCATGCATTCATAGAATTGCCATGAAATTGCATAATCGAGCATGTAAGAAGTTGAATATGAGAAATTGAGTGTTGAATCATACATGCAAGCATGGTTCTGTTGAGTTTCATGAGAATGGGCATCATTTGTGCCATTTGAAATGATATTGAGATCTATAATAGACATGCATTAATGATCCATGAAGTTATGGAGTTTGGTTATATGTACATTGAAGTTTAATCATGAAGCAATGTGTTTTGGTGGTAAACTTGAGAATTAAAATCATGATTTTGAAGAATTGGTCTCATATTGCTATTGTCCTCATGTTATGTAATGTTTTCCATGCTCTTGTGTCAAAAACATGAGTTTTGATCCTTTGAATATCAAGTTTGAACTTCAAGAACAGTTCTGGAAATTCTAGAATTTCACATGTCCGCTTGAGCAGGGGAAGGGCCGCTCGAGCGTGAAATGCTGGTTCCCAGAAGTTTTGCAAACATGATGTCCGCTCGAGCAAGGAGATTCACGCTCGAGCTCCAAGCCATGTAGTTTGAGTTTCAGCTCAAGCATCCGAAGTCACGCTTGAGCGTAAATTTGAGGCAACCAGTACTTTTGCAAACCAAAAGGGTCCGCTCGAGCGGGGAAACCTATGCTTGAGCGGAGAGCCCTGTTTCAGAAAGTTTGTAAAGATGTTTTGTGTTTCGTTTTCCGTTCTCTTTCATTTCTAAGTACTCTTAGGTGTGTGTTAAGCATTGTAAATGAGTTAAAAGAATAAGAAAGAAGCCTGAGAGGGATGTATGAATTAAGAGCGGATTTGATCGTTTGTGATCCATTGTGTTATGAATTATGTAGGGTCAAGTGCAAGGGCAAATCCACCGGCGGATCACTGTAAGTAATATCTTAGTAAAGATATTTTCAAGTATGTTTCTTTCCAAATGCTACTTCTGTATAAGCTTCATGGATTTGTTGATTTGAAATATGAATGAGTATTCTATATGCCTAATCTTGTATAAGGCCATTTGATACATTTGATGTATTTGAATTGGGCCTAAGGCTGTTTGCCGTTTACCGTTTGCCGGTTGCCGTTTGCCGTTTACCGTTTGCTTTTACCGTTTGCCGTTTGTCGTTTGCCGTTTGCTGTTGATGTGTTTGAAATACCTGAATTGGACCAAAGGTCGTCGGACATGAATGATTGGGCCAAAGGCCATTGGACATGAATGACTGGGCCAAAGGCCGTCCGATATAAATGATTGGACCAAAGGCCATCGAATATGAATGATTGGGCCAAAGGCCGTCAAACATGAATGCAAAGATGGGCCAAAGGCTGTTTGAATATGTCATTTGATATGTTGGAATACCTTGATGGGCCAAAGACCGTTTGAATAAAAGGGATCATGATCGTGAATATGAAATACGCATGGATATGAATATTAAGAGAATGAGCCTGAGGCTGTTTGATACGCCTGATATGTTTGAATTGGGCCCAAGGCCGTTTGATGTGTTCGAATTGGACCAAAGGTCGTTTTGAATAGAGAGTTAGTTGGACCAAAGGTCGTTTCGTATAGATGGACCTGAGGTCGTATTGTTTTATATAAGAATTGGACCTGAGGTCCTTTTGCATATGGACATGATGTGTTGGACCTAAGGTCGTTTTGCTTTGTTGAGATTTGTGAATCTGGTGTGATTGAGAATAGTGGTTCAAATATGTACATTATAAGTATGATTCATTTATGAACGAATCTCATTCATTAACCTCTTTATTTTGATATTATTCACTAGGCGTTAGCTCACTCTCATTTACATGTATGTAGGTGAGCAAAGAGACGTTCAACCCCAGTCTTAGTGGAGTTTAAGAAAGGAACCCGAGTTTTGTGAAGTCAGCTCAAGTGCCTCACGCAAGAGGCTTTGGTTATGAACTTTTTGTATTCCTTCTTGCTATTTCTATTGATCGTGATAAACCGTTTGTGTATAAGCTTTTGGTTTAGCTGACTATGTGTTTGAATGATCCTGGGTATACAAGATGTTGACTACTGATATGTGGTGTGAGTTATTATTAAGTACATGTGAAATGTTTTGATATGCCATGTAAGCATAGCTCATTGGACAAAATTTTTAAGTCTGCTTCCGTTTGGCCCCTTAACTCTGATGGAGTATATTCTAATCTGATTTGAGGCCGTAGGTAATCTCATGATTACTGGCCGGTTATGACCTTAATCTATAGGGACGGGTTCGGGTCATGACAGTTAGCCACCCTTCCTCATACTTGTACTAGCTTTAATCTCTCTATGATTGTGCACCTTCTATAGTTTAAATTTCAGCACTATTGTATGTTATTTGGGGGTTGTTTGATATATTTCAATAAGTTTGTTTTACAACTTTGCATAATCACCTCTGTAACCTCCCTTCATTCTTCGATTATTTTGACTAAAAAGTTGTGAAAAATTAAGATTGTGGTTCAAGTGTAAGAAAGAAACTTTTCTCATGCTTAATGGTTTAATCTCTTAAAAGGTTCACTTTTAAAGGCATAAAACTTTCTCATACTTAATGGTTTGAGGTTCATTACCAAAGGCATAAAAACTTTCTTATACTAAGGTACAATCATTTATTTTTCAGTTCTTTTTATCACTAGTGTGTTTACTTTTAAGGGATTAATTGACCCTTGGAAATCACCAAAGAAAGTGTCATTATCACTTATTATCAAGTTTGGATTTCAAGTCATTATCGCTCACTGTGGGTTTATCTAAGTCATTATCACTCTTTTGAGTTTGACTAGTCCTTGTTGCTCATCTTGAGTTTGACTTGAAATCCCTTATCACTTGTAAATGAGTTTGACTCTTCCTTTGTAATTTTCCCCGAAGAATTTATCATCAGTGTGTTTACTTTTAAGGATTAATCGACCATTGGAAATCACCAAGGAAAATGTCGTTATCACTTATTATCAAGTTTGGATTTCAAGTCATTATCGCTCACTTTGGGTTTTTCTAAGTCATTATCACTCTTCTGAGTTTGACTAGTTCTTGTTGCGCATCTTGGGTTTGACTTGAAATCCATAACTTGTAAATAAGTTTGACTCTTCCTTTGTAATTTCCTTCGAAGAAAATAAGGTTTATTTCCTCAAGTTAAGTCGATACTTATTTTCCTTTTTCGTATTTCGGACTTAGTGGATGTAAATATCACCGTGAACTTAATGGATTAAAGAAAAGGAAAGGTAATATAAAAGAGGCTAATAAAATTGAGCTTAAAATGAATCAACCAACATAAAGAACCAATATGATTGATTGAATTCGGTCGGACGTTATACCGAATTTATTGTGTCAAGGCTTGTCTTACATTAGTCTATAATGTTTTGATGAACCTTGAAGCGTCTCTACTTCCCTTCTTGAATTTGCTTCATGATAAGAGGGAGGGGTGGTTGTTATGCATTGCATTTATTGATCTTTGTCCTATCGTGTCCATAATCATCTTGCGAATCAACTTGCAACCATAGATGGTTTAGGAACCGAGTTCGCTCCTCTCTTGAGTATTTTCCATGATAGAGAATAGTAGAAGAGACAAACATGGCTAGAAATACCCTGTCTGCATGTTTGTATTGTTTCACCTCAGGCACAAAAAGCAAATTTCCGTAAAGAAAACAAGGTATGCTTGGATTTATTTGGGGCTCGACCAAGTCTTGTTTTGGGTCGGCAAGGTCCAACAAATTGCAAACAATACACTTTTGGTCGAAAGCAATGATAAGGTGAAATAGAACAAGTCTCAACAAGGTAGACAGAGTAATTCCTGAAGAGCATCGCGCAATCATTACATATTAGTTGTTGTAATAAATTAGACAGTCCCTTTTCATTATTATCCATTCGGATTTGTAATAATTAATTATTCGGACACTTGGACATTCAGACCCTCCTTCGCGAGGATAAATATGTAATAAGTTATATGTCTTCCAACCCCTATTCTTTCTCCCTTTTATTTATCTGCTTATGATGGTTAGTTTAACGACATCATGTTTGATTTAGCATACTCATGTTTGCATCCACTTGTATTGCATGCATAAAAGTTCGGCTTATCATATTATTCAAATGTCAAATTCAAACTCTTTACTTGAATACGTGCGCTATCACATGCCTTGAATTGACTCACATGCCAGGCTAGTAGTTGAGCTTATTAATTGCATATTGTATATGTTGCATTAGCCATGTTACATAGTTAGGATCATGTATTTTTCTAACTAGTTCCTTTTTTAGCTTGGAGTACGACGTAAGTTTTTATGCTTTAGCATATTGCATAAGTGTGATTGCTGCCGTATCAAACATACTACCATGAGGCTAAATGCTTAATTGTTAAACTGCTTGAATACCTGTGGATGAAGGCTATTCACTAACATTGGGATACTTTGATTAATGTATATATATGAGATCACTTTTTCAAGTGATACATATGCAAAACACTTGTTTTTCAAAACAAACATGAAATCAAACGTTCCAACTGTTAGTGAAATTAGTCTATACTTGTATGATAAAGATAAAATAAGAACATATACTGTACATAAGAATCACAACATGATTAGTAGAGGCTGATCTTTGATGGGGTGAGTGGGGTGCTCATTATTGACCTTCCCCTTTCATACCTAAGTTCCCGAACCAAGACAATTTGGTACCGACGGACTAATGGCCTTTGGCACGAGTCACGGGTTTCCTAAATTTTCCAAAATAAATATTTAGGCGGCGGCTCTGAAATCTGGCAAAGCAGTCCATTTTTGGCATTTGATTCAAACATCGATTTTCTAAAAACAATTGCCGGATTTGGACTCTTTTTGTGTTTCCACTATTTCACATTGCACTTGTGAAATCAGATTTAGAACCAACACAAGTGGAGTCCGAACTGTACGGGCTATTTCATTCTTTCGAAAGGGGGCGCTGTAGACGTCCCCGAACGTCCCGGGAGGATGAACTCCCGTTCGGTTCACATTGGGTTCGCTACAATTCGAAGGGCTCAATTTGTCACGGTTCTAAATCTGAACCAAAGAGTCCAACTCTGGCAAATCGTTTTGAAGAAAAACAGATTTTGAAAAGAAGTGCCAAACATGGACTACTTTGCCAGATTACAGAGTCGCCACCTAAATATTTTAAAATGGGGAAATTTAGGAAACCCTGACTCGGTGCCGAAGGCCACGTGTCCGTCATCACCAAAGTGATCTTGGCTCGGGAGCTTGGGTACGATCGGGGAAGGTCAGCTATGAGCACCCCCTCTCGCCCGGTCTGAAGACCGGCCTCTACTAACCGTGATATCCGATTTTGAAAACGTTATGCGTTCTTATTCCAATTATTAGCCTAGAATTACTATGTTATGCGCACAGGAAACAAGTATAGACTAGATCGCCTAATTTGGAAATAAACATTGCATATCCGTTTGTTTTGAAAACAATTTGAAATTGCTACTCGCAAGTAGGCTAAAATACGGATTTCAACGAGTTATTCCAACTCAAGCGATCCAACCTCCACCCACAGGCATTCAAACAGTTTATCTCACATAAGCATTTAGCCGCATGGTAAGCATACTGTCATGGCAACATTCACACGCATGTGGTATGCTAAAGCGTAAAAACTCACCTAGTACTCCAAGCCAAAACAGAAGCTTTATTAGAAATCCATGCATGGACCTAAGCATACTGAAATGTCTAATGCAACGCATACAGAGATGCAATCCAGGTAGGCTCGGCTATCCTAATCATGGCATGTGAAATGCTACAAATAACACGTATTCAATTTAGAATTGAAGTACGATGCAGTTTGTATGATGTACCGAGCCCAATGCATGTATAACAAATGAATGGATGCACGCATGCTATCATACTGTAATGCTAATTTAAATGTGCCCTAATCTACCATCAAAGCAGGTAAATAAAAGGGAAGAAAGACGTGGGGTTGGAAGACATACACACACTCACGCACACTTATTACAGATATGCCCTCACACGGAGGGACCAAAAGAATATACAGTCCGAATAATGAATAAAATTTCAAAAATAAAATAAATCAATTATTACAGAAATTTCTAATTACTTAATAAATGAATGTGAGATAAAAAGGGGGCCACAGCCCTGCCTCGGGACGCGCGAATGATGCATGCTCGGTCCGACTTGCCCGGAAAGCCTACACCGTGCCACTGCTGTCTCTGTTTCACTGTCCTGCCTCCCTGGAAAATTACAAAAGTCCCAGAACACCTTCCGGATTCACTGAAGTACACTACCGGCTAGAGGAAATAACCACCGGCTGCTTGAGATGGCCACCGGCTGCCGGGAAACTTATCGGCATAAAAAAATTGCCGGTCGGCACTAAAGAGTGCCGGTCGGCACTAAATTCCTGCAGGAGACAGTTTTGACAGCAAACAGCAAACCAGCAGTGCATAGCATAGAATTTTGAGCATATGTAAGCATAGCCAATGCCTCCTATCATGCTTGGGGACTCAAGGAGACATGACCCTTGGTTCTAGGGCTATCAATTGTGCACTTTGGTGCATGATAGCCTAAGATACCAAGGTTGCATTTCAATGTAAAAATGCATGCAACACAACAATGATAACTAAGTCCCTATCATGCCAAAGTCAAGGGCCTTAGTGACATGGGAATTGAGGTGTGTTTTTTCACTTGAAGTACAAACACCCCTCATTTCCCACACTTGGTTTGACACCCCAAACCAAGTAATGAAGTGCAATCCATGCAAACATGCATCAACAATGCAACATGACACAAAAGTGTAAGGCATGCCAAATGCTATGTAACACATCATGGGAAGTATACAATACTAAGCATGCACAATGCAAAGTGTGATACAAACATGGACACCTAAGGCAATAGGATTGTCTTATGTCAAGACCATGTTGACTAAACATGCAACACACATATACTAAACATGCAATGGTAGATTAAGCTACAATGGGACAGCCCTCAAACCTCCCTAAAACAGTGGCAAAACATGCCCAAAATGATGACCAAAACTCATGCAAGCATGCAAGGCAATAGGCCCAAAACCAAGGGCACCAAAGAGAGTACCTTGCTACCATTATTAAGGCCATTCATGGCATGCATCTAACAACCAAAAACAGACTTCTATCATGCAAAATGACACCCAAAACCCACATATGGCAGCCCCAAAATGTATTAATCATGCAAGCATACACAATGCCAAATCCTAGACATAAAAGGGGACACCCTTGAAGCATGAAAATGGTCACATATGTAAACATACACACGTGATTTATGGACTGAAATAGGGTCACAAATGATGCCAAATCATGAGGATGATCAATGTTGAACATGCTAGGAACCAAAATGCATGAGGCTTACAAGCCTAGAATACAAAACAACCATGTCAAGCACACTATACATGGCAAAATCAGTGGCTCACAACCCTAAAACATGGCAAATCAAGACCAACATCTTCAAGATGCTAAGCTAAAAACATGGAGATACATGAGGCTAAACACATGGCATGTCTCTAAGCAAAATGGGACATTACAAAGCAAGTATGGGAAGCATGTTAAGGGCCACGAAACCAACCTTAGACAGAGGTATAACATGACTTAAAACACCCCAAAAAGTTCTGAAATGAAGCCAAATGCAAGCATGCACACATGTTACCTCATAGGCCAAATACAAAGGCAAGCAAAGGACAAGGGGGAGAGGGGTGTCCCTCCCCCATCTAAGACTTGAAAGCACCTTCCTCACCACTGAAAACCCACTGGTTTTCAGTGGTGAGAAGACCAAGAACACCAAGTAAACAAAGCCTTACCAAAGAGACACCAAAATGGCCAAACAAAGCCTAAAAGGGTGAGCCTTTGCTCAAACCACAAAATGACCTTAATGAAGGTTCAAGAGCAAGTGAAAACAAGAGTTTTTCATGCTAAACACAAATCCAAAAACACAAAGCAAGAGGGGTAGAAAGCTAGTGCAAGAATGGGGAAACTAAAGTAACAAACTCCCCTTGAAGATCCTTTGAAGAACAGGTGGAGCAGCCCTCCTCTAGTGATCAAAACCAGTCCAAAATCAAAGTAAACAACCCTCCAAGTCCCTCAATCTCGAGCTAAGGTGTAGTAGTGTGTGTAATGGTGCAAAAGTAAGGTAAAACCACACTTTTAGGCCTAAGAACACACACACAAGAGGAGAGAGAGGGAAAATACAGAGAGAGGAGATATAGGACAGAGGTATAGATACACAAGCTCTGGTTTTTCTATCTCAAATGGCTAACCTCTATCAAAGGGAGAGGAGGCTTGCTTATATAGGCAACAAAAGGCTCTAAGCTTAATGGCTAAGCAAGAGGAAAGGGGTCAAGGGACCAAGGGGGTGCAAGGCTTCTTGGAGAAGCCAAAACAGCTGGCCAAGCTTCTCCAAGAAGCTTGGCCAAAAGGGTTCAAGCTTCTAGAAGCTTTAGGGAGGTCAAAGGTGCATATGGGCCAACCCTATGCACGGGGAGGAGAGATGGTGTAATCCAGCTGGCACAGCTGGCATGCACCATCCTCAGGGGGGTTCAGAAGGGTCACCGGCCAGTCAAAAACGTCACCGGCACAAAAAAGTGCCGGTCGGCAACATATAGTGCCGATGGCCACTATAGAGTGCCGGTGGAGGTGTGTGGCAGCCGGTGGGCTTTAGGGATGGCTAAAAAGCCTTCCCCTACCCTAAAATGCAAAAACACACAAGTACTTGGTGCACAACCGAGCACAAAACAAGCCGATTGAGAGATCCTGAGGCACGGCGCGCAGCCGGGGCCTCCGGGAACTCAAGACAAACACAAACATGGATAATCACCGGGTGTTCAAGCGGTGACGTCCAAGTCTTGAGGACGGTCAAAAATAGGGTGTCTACAGGCGCGAAAAGCCGAGCTACAACTACCAGTGGTGGCCGACGTCCATTTTTCTCCTTTTTTAGATATTTGTTTGCCAGCTATGCTAGTTGTTGCTCATTGAACTGTATCTCCATACACGTGTATGGTAGGATGAATTCAAGCTCAAACCTTGTTTTTCTATATGTAGGGGGTGTCCTCCCCCATTTTTGAGGGTTAGAAATTTTAGATCAAAAATCTCTCTCTCTCTCTCTCTCTCTCTCTCTCTAGACTTCTCTCTCTCTTGTTATTTTGCCTACACTTGCTTGGTTTCTCTACACTTTTGCACATCAACCCTTAACCAAACACTCTCACCTTTGAGCTGAGGTCCCTTGGAGTTTTGTTTAAGCCTTGAAAGGGGATTTGAGCTTGAGTTTGTGGTTGAATTACATTTTTCTTCAAAGGTATTGCACTTACCTCACTTAAGCTTAATTTCCATACTTGTTTTGCAATCTTTTTACACTATTTTTGAGCTGGTTTTGAACTCCAAAAAACCTTTTTTTTTTTTTTTGTTTAAAAATGGTGGTTTAAGGCCTTTTGGAGTTGGGGGAGTGTTCCACCCTTCTTGTCTTTTTGCTTGTTAAGCTTTTGTGCTATCTTTCATCACCTCTAAATCAAACTTTTTGGGCCTTTTAACCACTAAAATTCAGAGTTATTTTCAGTGGCAAAAACCTTGTTTTGAAGTCCAAAATTAGAGGGGTTAGCCTCCCCTCCTTGTGTCTTGTTTGCATGCCTAGATAGCTTAACATGTGAGCATGTTTTTCTAGCATTTTGTACCTTAATCTCAGCATGTTTTTGCTACTATTTTGACTTGTTTTAGCTCTATTTTGAGCTGGTTTGGTCCTTTGAGGCTTATATTGTGAGGTTGTAGTGCAATTTCCTTCACTAGTTTGTTGTTTCAATGTCTTGATCATCTTTCTTTTGAGTTAATGGCATGATTTAGTGTTGTTTTTCACTCCATTCTAGTACTTAACATCTCTGCAACCTCCCTCTTTTCTTTACTTTTCATTTGTTTTGAAAGTGGCTTTGAACCCCTTGTGGGCTTAAGTGTGAAATTGAGACATTTATGCTTAATGGTTAAATTCCTTCGGGAATTCATTATCAATGGCATGAGGTCCCTTTCATGCTCAAGGCACTTGTGGTTTAAGCCCTCTTTCCATTAGAGGACACTCACCTTTTGGACTAATCAACTAAAGAATGGATTGGTAAACTAAAATGAGTAAATAAAAATCAACAAGTAAGAAAGGCAAGATTAAGCATCTTCGTGTTGCATTGCATGTGTTCGAATCGGACGTTAATTCGAACATGAGGAAAATGGGACGTTTCATACTCAAAGTGATGAAACGTATCACTTTCCTTGGTCACCATCACCCTTGATCATGCATGATGAGGTAGTGGTTTTGTTGAGTCTTGTTTTGCACTCATTAAGTCTGTACAAGCTTGGTTCCTTAGCCATTATGCATTGAAAATGCTTGGTTGATGGTTTGAGGGCCAAGAGCTACACTCTTTTGAGCTTGTGTAATGATGAGGAGAGTAACAGTGGACACAAGCCTTGAAAATACACTGTTTTGCCTCTGTTTGCTCTCTGTTGCAGCAAAAGAAGAAGTTCAGGGAAGGGGTGGTCGACCGGCCACCAGTAGTGGCTGACCGACCACCAGAAGTAGCCGACCGGCCACCAATGGTAGCTGACGGCCACCATTGGTAGCTAACCGGCCATCAATGAAAAATTGTACAAGTGTGCTCCTGAGTTGGACCAGGGGCATTCTGGGAGTTGGCAGCACTGTTGCTGATCAAAAATGTGCAAACAGAGGCTGCAATGGCAAGGTGGTGGATTTTCGGGAGGAAACCAACCAAGCATGCATGCGTCCCTCGCCTTCGGGGCCATTTAATTGCTTTAGTTAGCTTCAAATAACTAGTTAATTCAAGTGTTGTACTTAATTAGTTAGTGTAACTAATTCTTCAATTTCGTTTTGTAATATTTTAATTAGCTTAGAAGAGGTTAATTAATTTATTTCAATTGTTGTAATAATTAGCTTCCAAATAGTTAATTAAGTAATTTTGTTTTGTAATGGTTAGCTTAATTAGCGTAGCTAGTTAGTTTAATCATTCAGGCCCTCCTTCGTGAGGGCGTAATGTTGTAATAAGGGTGCGTGCGTGCGTGCGTGTGTGTATGTTTTCCAACCTCACGTCTTTCTTCCTTTTATTTACCCACTTTTGATGGTTAGATTAAGGGCATTTTCAATTAGCATACCTTATGCATGCATGTTTGTATCCATTCATTTGTCTTGCACGCACCGAGGCTCGGCGCATCATTTAAACTGCATCGTTATTTCAAAATCTTCTTTGAATACGTGTTTCAAAGCATGCTATCAAAGTGTTGCAAATACCATGATTAAGTAACCGAGCCTATTTAGTTACATCATTGCATGTGTTGCATTAGATATCTTGTATAGTTGGGATCATGCATTTTTCTAACTAGTTTTTGTTTTGGCTTGGAGTACTCGGTGAGTATTTTACGCTTTAGCATACTTACATGAGTTTGATTGCCATATTACCATGATAGCATGCTTGCCATGAGGTTATGTGCTTAAATGCTAAACTGCATGAATGCCTGTGGATGAAGGCTTGTTGTTTGAATTAGAACGATTCAACAAATGTACGTTTTAAGCCCACTTTGTTGTGGCAAATCATGTTTTAAGCCCACTATGTTTGGTGGCAAATTCGCATCTTTAAGCCCACTTAAGGGTGGCAAATTCAAACCATTTTCGAAAACAAACATGAGTTGAGTTGATTCCAAATCTTGCGATTAGTCTATACTTGCTTGTGTGCGTCACATAGTAAAGCTAGTTTAATAAACCGGAATAAGAATACATAATGTTTATAAAACATCATATCATGGTTAGTAGAGGCTGATCTTTGATCGGGCGAGCGGGGGTACTCAATTCATGACCTTCCCCCCTCGTACCCAAGTTCCCGAGCCGAGACAACTTTGGTGATGATGGACACGTGACCTTTGGCACGAGTCAGGGTTTCCTAAATTTCCCTAGAAACAAAATATTTAGGTAGCAACTCTGTAATCTGGCAAAGCAGTCCAATTTTGGCATTATTTGATTTAAAATTGATTTTCCAAAATGATTTGCCGGATTAGACTCTTTGGTGTTTATCAATTTCACATTGCATTTGTGAGACTACATTCAGAACCACGGGAGTCTGAACTGTGAAGCCTTCTTTTCAAACCCTTTTGGAAAGGTAGGGGGGCGGAAAAAGACAAGTCCACAGCTGGCAATTCCCGTAAGGTGCACACCTCACAACGAGATATATGAAATGCATATTCTAGGTCACAAAATGAAGTGCATGTTCCATGCAACAACGAATAAGAAATGCATGTTCTATGCAAGATACTAAGCATGATTTGACGAAAACAAACTCAAAGGCAACTTCCGATTCACCTTTCGGAAGAATTACAATATGTTTTAAAGGATACACCTCGTTCACGTTGACAAGTGAAGAACATCACGCACCAAAAACACAGTTTCGAGCTTCCGCAGAGACATTCTGAACCAAATAGTGAACAATCCCTTCAATTCTTGGAAACCAAAGACACAAAACAGCATCAAGAACCCAAGGAAAGCTGTCGGCCACCTGCCGGCCATGAGGGAAGGCCGTCGGCTAGGTGCCGGCCAACAATAAGCCTTGCCGGCCATCGATGAGCCTTGCCAGCCATCGATGGCAGATTGAGGTAAATTGGACAATTTGGTTCAGCTCTTTAAGTATTCACCTCCACACTTCATTTCCTCACTTCCTCATGCCTGAAAATCATCTCCCTCTTTCTCTAGACACTTTTTCTCTCTAGATTTGCGCTTTTTACGTATTTTTCAGCACCCTATGCGAAGTTGATTCGCTAAAACCTCTTTGTTCTCTTCACTTTGAACAGATTGAAATTTGATTTTGGTGCTTCTTTCCTTATTTCCACCATTCTAGGCTTGTTCCCCTCGAGTTTCTCTCGAGTTCAGTACACTTTTCCCAGCTTTGACTTTTTCCTCCATTTTCTCTCTCCTAGGGTTTGACCTTTTCCAAGTTTACCCTTTTTCTTCATTTTTCTTCGCATTTCACCCATCTCACACCTATTTTCAGATGGCGAACGAGGTTCCTCATGACGGGGCTCCTTCGGAGATTCCCCCAGTAATTCCATGTATGCCGGTGGTAGAGGAGCAGATAGCTAACCTTGAGGCCGACTTAGAGGCGGAGTTTGAGCCCGAGGCCAAGCCAGAGTCGTTACCACTTAGGGTACGGCCTTTCGATCTGATGAGATATCACCTACAGACACATATATTGCCCACTTCGGAGGCATCAGATGCTTCACTGAGTTCGCCTGTGGCGCCCCGAAAGAGGACTCTCACTTGTCGGCAATTGCCATTGAGGTAAGCACCCTGTTTTCATGTATTTTACCTTCCATTAGTTGCAATTCCTGCACTGTCTTGTATCGGATTCACTTGATTGCATTTCATACACTGCCTTGTATCTAACGGAATTTCATGCACTGCCTTTATCTGATGCACTTCACACACTGCCCCTATCTGATGCATTTGTCTTCTGCCATAGGGCGAGTCTCACATATTCAGAGGCCATGGTGCTACGACTGCTAGAAACTGGTATGACGAGCTCCTGACTGGAGTTCGAGACATCATTGACGAGGCAGGCTTCGGCCTCTTCTGCTCTAGCTTGACTCGTGTCACCACGAGTCGTCCCCTCTTGGGAGCACTGGTGGAGAGGTGGTAGGAGACCACCAACTCCTTCCATTTTTCCACCACATGGGAGATGACGATGACTCCATATGACTTTGCTATGATCACATGCTTAGACGTACCAAATATAGAAGATTCAAGTATCTACAAAGAAGAGAACCAACCATATAAGTTGAACAAAGAGATTGAACAACCTATTCTCTCACCTCAAGAAGAATGAGGAAACAATGATGATTTGCCAAAAGAATGAAAGTTTGTTCATAATCACCCTAAGGATTTAATCCTAGGTGACCCTACAAAAGGTATTGAAACTCGCTCTTTACTTAGAAACATTTGTAGTAACTTGGCTTTTCTCTCACAGATTAAGCCTAAAAACTTTCAAGGAATCGAATTCGATGAACATTGGATGATAGCTATGTATGAAGAGCTTAACCAATTTGAGAGAAGCAAAGTGTGGGAACTTGTGTCAAAACCTAAAGATCATACCATTATTGGTACCAAATGGATCTTTTGAAACAAGCTTGATGAATCCGGCACAATTATAAGAAACAAGGATAGACTTGTTACACAAGGATATAATCAAGAAGAAGGTATTGATTTCGATGAAACCTTTGCTTCGGTTGCTAGATAAGAAGCCATTCGCATGTTACTTGCATTTGCATGTTTTAGAGATTTCAAACTCTATCAAATAGATGTAAAAAGTGTCTTTCTTAATGGTTTTATAAATGAGGAAGTTTATGTTAAACAACCCCTAGGTTTTGAAGATCATGCTTTTCCAAATCATGTTTTTAAACTATCAAAAGCTTTATATGGTTTGAAACAAGCACCTCGTGCATGGTATGAACGATTAAGTAAATTTTTTATTGAAAATAATTTTTCTAGAGGAACGATTGACACAACATTTTTTGTTAAAACTAAAAATGATGATTTACTTATTGTGAAAATATATGTGGATAACATTATATTTGGTGCTACTAATGAAACCTTGTGTAAGGAATTTGCTTATGCAAGGTGAGTTTGAGATGAGCATGATGAGGGATCTAAATTATTTCCTTGGCCTTCAAATCAAACAATGTAAGGAAGGAATTTTTATCAACCAAGCTAAGTACACAAAAGAACTACTCAAAAAGTTTGGTGTGTATGACTCAAAAATAGCTGGAACACCTATGAGCACATCCATTAAGCTAGACAAGGATGAAAAAGATAAGTCCATTGATCAAACAAAATATTGAGGTACGATCAGTTCACTTCTTTATTTAACTGCAAGTAGACTTGATATTATGTTTAGTGTTTGTATGTGTGCTAGATATCAATCAAATCCTAAGGAATCACATCTCAATGCTGTTAAAAGAATTTTTAGCCCATGGATGCCTTCTCAAAATACTTCAAAATCTTGTCGTCCAACCATCGATTGCTAGACTTTCGGTGGAAAGATCTGTCGAGCAAATTCGACTGCTACACCTGGATCGTTAACAACGGAATCCACCTCCGTCATCAGTTTATTCCCCACGAAAATCGCAAAACTCAACGGCCGTGGCGTCGCGTCGGGCTTGTTTTTCTGTCGCAGTTGCGGGGAGCTTCCCGTTGCTGCTTTTTCTTTTCGGGGTGATCTGCTTCGACGACTTGGGAGCTGACGTTTTTTCCATTCCTTGGACATCCTTCCTCCCGTGCGTGTAGGCTCGCTGCTGCGATTCATTGTAGTGTCTAGCTCAGCCAATGTTTGTCCTTCTCCTCTGCTATTGAAGAATAGTCTGTTTGACATTCGCACTTATCTCAAGCTAGTTTAAATCGAGTCTGAATAAGAATAAGTGGAATCACTGGTGCGAACTCACCCTATTTATTCTTAATGTATGCAACGCCCCCGAGGCAACGTCATTAATGCTAAACGCCAAAAGCCAGATACCGATCGGATCATTCCATGAACTAGTCCTATTCGGCTTCTGAAACTCATGCACTGGCTGGGGCAAGGGCAGATTTGCTAATCTGATCAGCCAAGTATCTAAACCCAATGCCAATCGATTTATGCCGCAGTCATTCCATGAACTAGTCCTATTTGGCTTCTGAAGCTCATGCATTGGCTGGGGCAAGGGCAGATTTATTAATCTGATCGGCCAAGTATCTAAACCCAATGCTGATCGATTTATACCACAGTCATTCCATGAACTAGTCCTATTCGGCTTCTGAAACTCATGCACTGGCTGGGGCAAGGACAGATTTACTAATCTAATCGGCCAAGTATCTAAACCCAATGCCAATCGATTTATGCCGCAGCCATTCCATGAACTAGTCCTATTCGGCTTCTGAAGCTCATGCACTAGCTGGGACAAGGGCAGATTTATTAATCTGATCGGCCAAGTATCTAAACCCAATGCCGATCGATTTATGCCGCAGCCATTCCATGAACTAGTCCTATTCGGCTTCTGAAGCTCATGCACTGGCTGAGACAATGGCAGATTTATTAATCTGATCGGCCAATTATCTAAACCCAATGCCGATCGATTTATGCCGCAGCCATTCCATGAACTAGTCCTATTCGGCCAAGTACCTAAACCGAATGCTGATCAATTTATGCCGCAGCCATTCCATGAATTATGATACTTGAAATTGAAAACAATGTAGCCATTTTACAATTGAAAGCAATACCATTCATCAATAACAAAATTTAGCACAAATAATAGCAAAGTAAAGAGGAAATTTTCATTAGTAAATTGGGCACAAATTGTAGCCATTTTACATATGAAAACTACTAAACAAACAGCTACAAGTTCGCATGAAAATGCCTAGCAAAAAACTATGATTGTAGCAATACATGAAAACTACTAAACGAAAAGCTGTAAAAATGCATTCGAAATCCTAAAACAAAAACAAGTGTCGCCCAAATTAGTCCTCGGAGTCAGACTCCAGCGGCTCAACATCCACTTGCTCGTATGGAATTGGCATAGCCAATGTCACATCAGCAGCAGCAAGGGCTTTGAGTCAGCCGTGTTTGAATCCCTGATTTTCAAATTTGGGGACTTCTTCCACATAGTCGATGAAAGCAGCACTTTTCCCGGCCTCGAATGCCTTGGAAGCCTCCGAGTCGGCTGCTTCCTTCGCCTTCTTTATTTCTTCCAACTCAGCCTCCAGTTTGGAGATCGCCTCTTCGGCCAACTTGAGCGCGTCTTCGCTCGCATCCGCCCGCTTCTCAGCGGGCCGATCTCAGTTGATCCGCGTTATGCGCCCTCTCCATCTTGGCCTCGGCCCTGGCGCTTTCCATTTTCGCCTTCACCGCCTCGAAGTCGGCCCTGCTCCTTTGGCCCTCTACTTCTGTTTGTAAACGACCAAGTCGTTCGACGGCGTCGTGCTGGCAACGACCTATCTCTGCTATTCTCTCGACCGTCTGCGAAACAGGAAATTAAAACCAGGAGAGGAAATTAAAACAGGAAATTAAAACAATATTTGCATAAAAGGAAAAGACAAGGTCAAGGTATATACCAGGAGAGCCGATTGAGCGGCTAGTGCTATCACCAGCAGATCCAGCTCCGCCCAGAAAACCGCCTTGTCAGCCGGCAATGAGACGGACGCTGCCATACTGAGTGCGACGGTAGGGTCTTTAATTACCGAAGCATCAGAGGAGATCGGCGTGTTCTTTATCTTCGGTTGAATGACAAAAGGCACAATCACATCCGATTCCTCTAAACGAGGCCATTTGTCGGCACGGTTTTCTTCTGAACCGGCCTCGACCTCAGCAGGACACTTGTCTGCCCTTTGCTCAGCCTCTCGATCGGATTGAACAACCACCTCAGACTCAGCTGATCGATTTTGGCCCGTTTCCTCAATAACGAGCAAGGGGGGCTGAGATTCGGCAACAGGCAGGGAGGGCTGAGATTCGGCGGCATGTGGCACTTCAGATCGAATGGCCTCAGCTCTTCGTCACGCGGCCAACCTTTCTGCGTTCCTCTTTTTTGCAAGTTGTGTGAGGCTTAAACCGTTAAAAACGTCGTCCAACAGGAGGTCCCCTTGGCCCGAAGTGGACGGAGGGTCGGCTGAATTGAGGCCGGCTTGCTCGAAAGCCAATTTCAAAGCTTTGTCTACTTCCGCTTCGGACTGGTCTGATTCGGCAACCTCAGCTACTTCCGCCCGCTCCGAATCGGACCCCTCGAAACCAATTTGCCACAGGTTTTTGAAGTCGATCAAGATAAGAGCGGTAAAAAACTCTTCACCCTTCGGAATAGGGATGTTTTCTGCCGTCGAGAAAGTATATATGTCGGTTCGTAGCGAAGTAGAACGTGGGCCGCCCTTCCCTATTTCTGAAGACTCGGACGGCCGAAGTATTTGAGCGCGACTTTGATTTCCGAAAGAACGGCGTCGTCGGTTAAAGTCAGGACTTTCTTCAAATCGTTTCCTGCACAACCAAAACCATGAGGTCTCAAAAATGAAGCTTTATAAATACAACAAAAAAATAAACACAAGAAGCTATACGGCCACCTAGTTCGCCCCTCCGTCTAGAAATAGGATCAAGGCGATCCTCGCCTTCGCCGAATTCCCAATTGCCTCGGACAATAACCATAACGTCATCGACTCACTTTCTAGAGCTGGAGAGCATAGTCACTAGTTGATGGTCGGTATCCTTAGCCCTAAGGAAATAGCGTCCATTGCCGACTAGAAGACTTCGCCAAGGCGTAATAGTGCCGAATAGCAGGTATGCCGAGGTTAATCCTAAGGCGACGGTTTAGCTCTATAATCCCCATTACGATTCTAAAAAAATTGACATTGGGTTGAGAGGGGATTAGACCCCAATGGCGAAGGACAGCCCTAAGGAATGGATGAAGCGGGAAACGGATTCTACCCTCTGCAATCGATAAGAGAGGGAAAACGATTGTGCTTTCATCGTCCTTCTCCATATCGAGAGTGCCGTCTGTCACAAGCGACAGACGGACATTATCAGGGATAGAAAAATGGCTTCGAAAGCCAGAAATTCGATCCGCAGAGAGGAAGTCTTTCAAATGCTTTGCCATTTCGATCAGCTTATAGGAGTGTGCTAAACTAAGGGCAAACCAGGAAAAAGGACTCAAAGTAGAGAGAAAGTAGAGAGGAAGGAGACTTACAAGAGACGGAGAAGACAGTGGAGGACGAATGGAAGTTGCAGAGACGAGTTGGAAGGCAGTTCAAAAACTTTAAGCGTCCAAAATGTACGTGTTCGAGAAGACGACAAGATTTTAAATCATAATAAATAGAGGCGTACGAAGGGGCGGAAAGTTGAAATGATAACTGAGAGGCGTGTGCTCTGACATCCGCGTTGAAATGAGGTTAGCCGCCGAATTTCAGCTCTGACCTTTCGAAGTTCAAAACCAAACACTCCAGCTAACTGTCGTAAGTAAAGTGCTTGGGGGGCAATTTTGGGTGCCGAATATTGGGAGTCATAAAGAGGCCGAATGGTTGGACTTGGGTCGAAACATATATATTTCATTCGACCCCGTCCCGCAATTTAAATCCTGTCCTATTCGGCCAGATAGCCGATTGAGTAAGGGTCCGAATAAGAAGCGGTTTGCTGCAAACGAAACCGAATAAATAATTATACAGCAAATTGAAAGCGGGCCCAGTCCCAAGGCCCAAGAAAGAGAGCAATATAAATACAGGATCATCAGTCAGAGGAAGGTATGTGAGAATCATTACGCTTAACTTAAAATACAAGTAATCCAGAGAGTAGAGACTGACTTGCCCGTCGGAGTGCTAATTTCAGCACCCCCGACCGGAGTGTTTATTTCTTTTCAGGCAACTAGCTGAAGATCACGGACGTCCCCCAAGATCAGAAGTGTATTTCCAAACCACTTTCTCACAAATTATGATATTACGGTTCAATTTCGATTGATTCAATGGTTGAATTATGACGCTTGACTAAGTCCTTTTTTCTAATTTGCTTAACAATTCAAATTTCGAAACACAAAAATTATAAACAAGAGAATAAAAAATAAAACTTAAGTGTTTTTGAAATAAAATATTTTATATTATTTATCAATTGACATTTCTCATTAATAGCTATTGAGTTGGAGCACCACACAAATTTACCCAAAACCACTAAATAACTTCCTCAAAATTCTTGTATAGACTTCAAAGTAAGAAGTCACTACCAGCAGAGTCAAGCCCAGAGCTCAAAGCCTACGTGGGCTTTTTCAGTTGGGCTTTTCATTATCTACTCGGGCTTAAAAGATTCACTGTTCAACAATGGCCCGTCTGAATATGGAGAAAATAAACCCCAATAACTTGGGCTTCTCTTGCCCCATGAAGTTTGTATCAAATTCGGAAATAAAATAAAATATGTCAACAAATCTGATGATAATTTGGTCATAATTAATTAGAAGATTAACAATTCCAAACATAATTTTTAGTGCTTTTTCCTTTTATGAAGTCAATTTTTTTTAATAGCACTCAGTTGTCGATCCATATTACTTAATCATACCTTGATTTTAATTGTCTCATTGTTTTTATTATATTTATTTTTTTGGATAAGTCAAAACACGATAAGAGGAGAATGGGAAAGGGAGGTGGACTAATTTAAGATTTTTTTGTGAGTCCAAGCTGATATATTGATTAGTACTTGCATCATCATGAGAATTGAATCGTGAATGATGATGTCTATTACTAATATTTAAAAAAAAAAATACACAATTTCACTTTTAGATTTAATGATGTGTAAATGATATAATTAGTTAATGATTAAAGAATATATAAGAGATAGTGTTGTTTTTAATAATCTAATTGATTGTCACATCAATGAACTTAAAAATTGAGTCTAATTTTTTATCTTCAATAACAGTACTCTTTTTTTTTCTTTCTTTTTTCTTTTGAACGGGGTAAAATCCATTAAAGAAAAGCCAAATGACGCGTACAACGGACTCCATGCCAACATGAATAGAGCTTACTCTAAACAAAGGAAAAATGAGCAAAGAGACACACAGGCAAAGCCAAAATAGTATTAAAGATATGATCATAGAAGATCCTAACCTGTACTACAACGCAGAAGCGATCATAAGAGATCAACACTAGGGCTAGTCAGAGATGCCACAAAAGCTTCTACCCCAGAGAGGGTAAGCTACCAATAACATACTCATGGAGTCCAAACAAACAAAAATAAAACTCAAAAAGCAAACCAAAAACATAGATCTAGAGGAAAGAAGTTATCAAATTTGGTGGAGGATGGCCACGGTGTGGTGATGGCAGTTTCTTCGGCGAGAAACGACGAAGGGCGGTAGATCCAGTTGTGGTGTGGCGGCGGCGGCGGCGGCAAGAAGTAGCATATCTTGCTTCGGTTAGGAAGGGGAGGAGGAAAAAACTCAAAAACATCCACTCTATGGAGAAGAAACACCTCACAAAGGAGGGAGAGATTAGGAAGAAAGATCTCCCAAAGATCATTTTGCATAAAGTAGAAGAAAAAAAGAGAGGAGGGAGGTGGCCGGAAGGAGGCCGGAACCCCCTCTCCCTCCCAAGCGGCACACTCACTAAAAACCCTAGGAGAGAAAAAAAACTTAGAGAGAGAATAAACGAGACTAATGAGGAGAGGAAAACTAAAATAACAATACTCTTACCAACAACATTTTGCACCATTGTTTTATGAAAAAATATGCATAAAAGAGTGATAATATATCAACAATGTGCGTACCGAATTTCGCACTAGATGAAAGTGGATCGGGGCCCTACGCTTGGTTAGACTATCCAAGGACTGAGGTTCCTGCCACAAGAAGTACGGTTAGAGCTACCCGACCGAGGTTGGCCGGATAACCCCTCCGGTGTGGGAATCAGTGATCGGAGAAGGAGTGTATATCAAGTTGAGTTTATATCTAAATGTGGTTTTTCTTGGAATAGTTCTGTTACCTTCAATGTGAAGTTCATGTTGTATATATAGTGTTCCTTGCTTGCTTCTCAAGGTGGGTTCATGGAGCTTGGATGCTGTCAGGTGTCCTTTTAGCATTGCTCAAAGTGGGGGACCACCTAGTAGTTGTCATTGAATGCATATACTCATTGTAGTCATGCTGATAACAAACCACATTCCTTTGGTTTAACAACTTCCGTGATTCTAGGTGTAGGGGACCAGCTGAGGTGACAACTTGCACATGCACACATTCACAACTTCTACATTTCCTTGCGAGGTTTCCTCAGTTCGGTACCAATGTGTCTCAGCTCGGCATCATTATGCCTTGTCTCGGCCTTTCATAGGATCATTCATAGAGATGGGCTGATCCATTCGGATATCTTTGTATGAGCTCGGCCTATTTTTTGTTCGGCCCATAGGTTCGGTCTTGTAGCTCGGCCTAACCCAGCACCACGGCTAGACTAGTCTTTCCACTGCGGGTTGGGTCCAAGTGTTTGAGGACTTGAGTGGACTGTTGATCATGAAGTTGAGCTCAATTGGTTTGCCCATATACTCATCCAACCCACTTGGATTTGGACTTCAGTGGATTGGGTCAGCCCAAGATTTGGACCCGACCTATTTTACATTTAGCCCCTTCAAACAATAACGTCAATGTTCGTATCATAATTTCTATTTTCTTTAGCCAATTGACTCTTGAGTTTTTACTATGTTAAAAATTTCAAAATACAAGAATTACAAAATGTGATCGTGCAACAAAAATTGCGTTGCAAATAGGGTAAGAAAAATTTTGAGACAAGAATTGATATGCCCAACAAACAACTCATTTCATTGTATGATGGCATAATTTGCCCCTTTTAATTCTAAAATAAAAAATCTCAGTCACATTATTCAAAAAAATAAAAATAAAAATAAAAAAGGCATTTATCATGAACACAATTATGAATTCCTATCCAAATCTAGACATTTGCAAAAAGCATTATTCCCTAGGCTAGATTGTCAATTACCATTTCGGTTGTAAAGTAATTATAAAAATTACACAGTAGTCAAAATAAAGGAAACTAAAGTTAAAAAATAAAAAATAAATAACCTTGCAAATTGTCGCGAAAAATTTTGCTTTTGAGATGTGTGGTAAAAGTTAACAGTGATGTTAGAGACCTCTAATTTAGAGACTCTAAACACACCTCTAATGAGGTAGAAAAAGAAAGAAAAAAAAAAACACAACAATGGCAGTGGCAATAGGCGGGACTCACTGCCACATCACTAGTGGCACCTCTAATTAGAGGTCCCAAGTATTTTTGAAAAGTTAAATAATTCAAATTTAGGTCTCGTTTGAGAACATGTTTTTTTAATAACTTTTTGATATTTTGGCTAAAATATGATGTAAAAAAAATTAGTATGTTTAGAATAACTTTTTGACTTTTTACGAAAAAATGTATAAAAAGTAAAAAATAAATAAAATTTTTGATTTTTTAATATAAGCTATTGACTTTTTAATTTTTTTGACTAAAAAACTCACTTGTCAAATGAGGCTTTAGTGTGATTTGGACTACCCTTAGCATAAATGTAGCCCACAAGTATCACTTTTATTTCTTTCTGTTTTTTTCTTCTTCTTTTTTTTTTTTTTTTTGATTTTTTCAAATGTTATAAACCTCAAAAAAATTATTAAAAAAACAAAAAATCAATATGAGATTCAGATTCGATATAGGACCAATCATACAAGAATCAAATAGCGGCCATTCCATATCTGATAAAATTCATGGATTATGTTCTGGGTTCTTGTTTCATGGATAAGTTTAAGAATAGATCAAATTAAAAACATGGTCATTAATAGTATGATCTTTTTGTAGAATATACTAGTAATAAAAGGGGACAAAAAATCTACTTCAATCATAAAACTGATTCACCTCAATCATTCTCGATCGCCAAGTCAGTCAAAAAAGTGATTTTATAGATTGAACTCAATCATCTTATTACACTATTCAACGAATCAAGCCTGAGGTTCACATTTAGATTCAGACAACATAATCAACAACAATTACTTTGAAACAAAGATATGGGAAATGATGTTCATTGTCTCCCTAAAGATTCTCTCTCTCTCTCTCTCTCTCTCTCTCTCTCATCAAGGTTTGACTGTATGTTGATGCAGTTTTGGGGTCTGAAGAAACAATTCTCACTTCTGCAGCATGAAAGCAGCAGTTTGGAGGTTTAGAACATGAGCCTCACATGGGTACATGTGTATACTTGTAAGCGAAGTAGAACATACGGACATGTGACACAATACGAACATATTAATACTTCAATTTTTGAAAAATACAAGAAAGAATAAATTTGGGACGAGTTTGTCCCACTTGGGCATGTGCTACTTGTAAGGATCTATAACTTTGTTTGATGTAATTTCTTGCAAACTAGAAAGTGATATTAAAAGCAGATTTTTAATTTGTGTAATTTATTTTTGTCTCATATATTGCAAAGGGAACGTACATCAAACCCTCTGTTGCAAATTTTTTAAATTAAAATAAAATAAAATAAATTTTTAAGCTAATAGAAAACAATGGAGTCTAGAATGGACATGTACAGGGCCGGCTCTGGGCTAAGGCTGATGAGGCCTGTGCCTAGGGCCCCTAAAATTAAGCCCAAAAAAAGGTCCCAAATTTATTAGTCTTGCACTATATTAAAAATTTAAAATGGTCCAATTCTGTTTAATTAATTTAGGCCATTTTGAAGGGGTCTCAAAAAATCTATTTTGCCCAATTGATAAAAGACCCAATTAAAAAAATATTTATAAGTGTTAGTTGTTAGTCCAATTAAAAAAATAAAATATAAAATATATGTATATGTATTAGTTGTTAACCTAATTTTGTGTGGCCTATTTTTTTTTTCTCTTTGTGGCCCAATTATGTGTTTTTTAGTATTTTTTTTAAAAATATTTTACACAATTTTTATTTATTTATTTTGTAAATACATCTAATTTAGATACGTTTAAAAACTACAATATTTGTGTTTTTTTTTTTAAAAAAAAGTTATCAAATACAAAAAAATACGAATTGCAAACTCAAATAATTATTCTTAAAAACTCTAAACCAAACATAATGATTTTATTTTATTTTTATAAATATGTAAAAAGGCCCTAAAAAATTATTTTACCAGGCTCCGGAAACTCAAGGCGGGCCCTGGACATGAATGCTAGAGTAGGCTTATTAACAAACCAGCTACAAGTCTATGGCTATGAAGTAAACTAGTACTTGCTTTGGAGCAAAAGTTTGGAACCATGTGGTTGAAAAATCACTGGTGGGGTGATAGCATAATACAGGCATTTGATTCAGTTTTATGAATATTATAACAGTAAAGTTAGGTGCATAAAAAAATTACATAAATGTGTACAAAAAAGGGGGAAAAAAAAGAAAAAAGAAGTGTGTGGCCTAAATTCAGTCTCGCTATTACAAATCTAGGTCACACATTTGATTTTTTGTGCACATATATATGGTTAATTCCTTATTTTCTGTTGACTTTGTTAGCTCTTGGACACAAGATTTGGGAGGGCAAACTAAGGAGTTTGGAGCTGAAATTTTTACTCAGGTGAGTTTTAGGGATGAGGATTCTCATTCCCAAGTTTAGTGATTTTTCATAAGTGAATTTTTTTTTTTTAAATTCATTATGACTCCTTGAAGAAAATCATGTTTCCTTCTAATGGATTTTAGATGACTCAAGAATACTATCCTAGACCAAAATGCGGCCGAACTAGGCATCCCAAGGGGGTTTAGCTCTAAGAATAGGAAGAAATGTTTTTGTTGTGGATGTGCAATCATTAACCCAACGTTACATACAAAATTAATGACTAACAAAAAGATAATTTGTTAATCATTGAAAAGGAACATTAACATGGAGCCTATGCCATATGCCTACTTCAAAAGCATTGTTATTTATTTATTTTTTGGATCAACAAAATTCAAAAGGCATTGTTATAATGGGCCCATACTTTCAAAATTAAACTAAAGATAGAAACCGAAAAGGGTGCACGACACGACCGAGTACGACAAATTACGCTAAACAATGCAAAATCTTAGTGAAACTAACTTAATTATGATTATGTATTAATCCACCCCATGTTCCTAGATTCCATCTCTTCATTTCTTCAATTGTCTATTTTTTTTTGGTTTTTTTTATAAACGTTGTTGATTATCTGCAATATGATGTGATTGGGCAGTTTGTAATCATAGTTTTAAATTGTTATTAGAAAATTTGACTGGTAAAATGTCTACTAACCACTAGCAAAGATACCATCCTAAAGTTTAAAAAGAATTCAGAGAAAAGAAAAAGAAAATGAGAAATGAATAATAGTTTTTAGAGTTCATGCACCCCATTTCATGAACATTGCAAACTTTAAGGGAGGCTGTTCCTCATAGTGCAATTTGATTTTATAAAACAATTCTGTTTCATAAAACAAGAAAACAAAATATATATATATATATACGTTGCTTCTTGTTGCAAATTCATAGTTAATGATTGATTCATTGTTTTCAAATTTTTTTTTTTTTTTTTTTCCCGAGTTTTGGTTCATCCATGAAAATGTATTGAGTGTCACTAGCAGTAATCTGCCCATTTTTCCTGGAGAATCTAGAAAGGTGAGAAAATTGTCCATTTGAGTAGAGATGTAGGTATATGCTAGGGAGAGAATCACTGATTTGGGGTTTTTAGTGAGCAAGAAAATCTTTTGTTTGATCATTGAAGGTTGTCTTGGGATTTGTAATGAGCAAGAACATCTTGTGTTTGTTCATGGAAGTGATTTTTTGGATTAATTACATTATAAGAAAATAAAAATAAAAAAGGAAGCAATTTTGGTTTTTGTTAGAATGCATATAGTGGGTGTTTGGGAAGTGGATTTTTTTGTAAGTGTTTTTTAGTTATAGGATATTATTGGAGAAATTTTTTTTTATGTTTAAGAAGATAATTAAGTTTTTTTGTGGTTGAATGTGATGTTTGTAAGAGAAAAAATAAAATGATTATGGAGTTTGATGTGATATTTTATTTGAATTTATTTTTATTTTTTGAGTTTTGTAACCAATTTATCTTTTAATGAAAAAAATCAAAAAAAAAAAATCCTTCTCAAACATCATCATAACCAAACCTACAAGCCAATTATTCTTAAGTTTTGCGACATTTAACTCAACACACTAACATGATTCTCATGGATCGGGTGAAGTTGACCTGTTCCACTTTAGTCAACTTTTTATTTTTGTGTGCGTAGATTCATGGGTTGGAAGCTCATTTTAGTTTTTTATATTTCAAAACTATTGATACAGAAATATGTTTCAAGTGAAAAAATCAACAAATTTAATACGAGCTGTGCTTGAGACCCCAGTCACCAAGCACCCCACCACCCCACATACACGTGGGGGTTGGTCATTGGATTAAAAAATAAAAACAAAAACAAAAATAAAAACAAAAACAGACCAATCACACCCCACTGGGGACTCAGGGGTCACCCCAGTGGGGGTGTGAGGCATTAACCATTTAAAACATGTCCAAATGTACTGATTGAAGATTTGTTGTAAGGAAGGAAATCTTTTGTTTGTGAATACACAAGTTAGTTATCTAGACTTGAAGTCAAAAAGAAAATCTCATCCATGCATGTTTATGGAAAGTTTTGTTCATATTGTAATAGGAAGTTTACGTGTACATAATTAAATTAAAAAATTGATCAAAGTTGTGCATGTAAGCACGATAAGACTCATCTCCAGTAAAGATATTACAAATGAGGATATCTCTGACGGGTCTCACTCTACCGACATATATATTCTTTATATTTTTTTGTAATTTAATTCTGTATATGTAGATTTATTCTTGCCGCAATTAATCAATAATTTGAGTGGGTATAAATTATTTTTCCTAGGATTTTGTTTTGTCTCTGAGCACAAAAACCTGCAGTCTAGTATTCATTCATGTACTGAGACATGCAGTTTGAACAAGGTGAGGCATGAAGCACAAGTTCAGGCATTTACACTCTTCATTAAAAGTCTTGAATTCTTTAATGATTACCTTTTAATTTTATCTTGCAAGTTAAGTTAGCAATGTTCCTAGTGCATGTGATGATTGTCTCCATAAATTTATCAGAGATCCGATTTCTCTATCATGATTTTTTTTTTTATCACGGCGTAGCAAAACAAGTAAGTACATATCCCCTTCGTCTCATTTTATTAGTCCGATATCTTATTTTTATTTTTTAAAGTTGTGCCTTATAAATAAATTTAAAAATAAAAATAAAAGAGTATTTTTGGAATTATACTTTAAAATTTGAATTCAAGTATAATCTAACAATTTGACTTAAAATTAAGTCGACTGACATTAAAGTCATACATCTTAAAAAACATAATTTTATTTTTACTTTAAATATATACAGTTAAATTACTACAACAAAACTATTGCTGAGATTATGATCCTAGACAGTGACCCATTTGCCTCACAAATAATTTGAAGTCATGGCACCATTACAAAGGACCAGACATCTTTCGTTTGGTTTAAGGGAATCGAATAATTTTCTAATTTCTTTTTTAATGCACCAATACCAAAGCCAGACTTGATTATTAAAAAAAATTGTTAACAAGTGCCTTATTAAATAATAAAATTTTAAATGCTTGTATGTATGTATGTATATTATTCAATTATCTACTAGATAATCAAATATAAGACACCTTTATAAAGATTTTTTTTTAAAAAAAAATATTAGAAAATAATTTGTTATACAATTTCTCTTTTTTACAACAAAATCAAATTTACCATAATCAAGCACAAGCATTGCAAGAAAAAATGAAATTTGAAAATTAAAAGTCATACATTAATAAGTGGCTAGGAAGGGAATAACTGTAATAATAATTTATAATAAAATTTCGTATTATTTAATAATTAATTTACCATTCTCTCTCAAGTTCCAAAAAAACAAAAATGATAATGATAATTTATTAGAGAGAGAGCGCGGGTAAGACTCTTGGTCGCAACGACCGGAGACAACAACACTTACAAAGTGCCGACCGACACGTGTGCAAACAACGGAAAGCAAACCATTTTTATTATTTATATTTTTTTTTTAAAAACGTAGTTGAGATTTTTATTTTAATTTTGAATATTTTTTAAACTTCTTATATCCTTCTAGATTAGAAGCCTTTGAAAAGTGAAAAAAGTTGACACAAACTTTTTAAAAAGGAATTTTTAATTTAAGATTTTCGATATTAGGATTTTATAAAATAAATGAAGTACACAATTTTTATAGAAGTTAAAATTTCTTAACATTTTCGCAGAAAAATTCCTTTTTATTGAGAAATTTATAACTCTTTCTAGTGAAACTTTTTTTTTTTTTTTTAGAGAAATTGTAGCTCTTCAAAGAGAAATTTCTCTATGACGAGTTAAAACTTTTCTAATAATATTATTGAGAGACTTTAGTTAAATTAGTTATTAAAAAAACATATCAGATCTCTCTTACTACTCAAAATTTAAAAATGATGTTTCACTAATTTTTTATTCTAAAAAGTCACTAAAAAATGAAAGAAAAAATATCTATTTTTTAACTTTTTTTAGCAGTTGTCAAACAGATTCTAAAATTATTGCTGAAAAAACGGACACGTTTGTATAAATTCTAAAAAAAAATTGAGTGAATTTTTAAAATTTTATTCACAATTAGTTAGTTTTTTTTTTTTTTTTTTGTGAAGGCCCATAAATAAACTTACTTTTCTTTTTTTGAAAAAATTGAAAATGATTGGTTCTTTCATTAAATATTTACAAATTTATTAAAATTTTATAAATTTAATTATTAAAATTGATAACATTTTCCATTGATTTGATTTTTTTTTAAACATAAGAAAATTAACTAAAAAAACTAAAACCAAAACATCATCTGAAGTAATATGGGCCCTCACAAAATAAATAATATGGGCCCCGCTTCACGAGACTGGTACCATGTGTGTGGGTCATGTGATAGACACTACCCCACCTTATAATGTTCCGACTCTATCCTCTCCTACTTCATTCTTCTTTCAAAATTTTATTTTTAGTTTTATTTTTTATTTTTCTATAGAAAAATAAAAGCAATTATGAAAAATGGACAAACACAGTGAGAATAGCTGTTTTCAATTACATAATGTCATTACACTTTATATTTTGATATTTTACTTTTAACTTTTGGCCTTTTCAATATAGGTCAATGTAAGCCTCCATTTTATATAGAAGATACTGGCCTATCACCCGTGCTATGTACGGAATAATTATAGATATTTATATTTATTTTAAATTTTTTTAATATATAAATTATGTTTTTAAGATTTTTTATAAAAATAATTTAACAATCTTATCACTAACCATAGTATATGAGAGAAGTTAAAAAGATACTGCAGTAACTATATACAGATTGTATCTATAATTATTTGTATGAGGAGATTTTAAATGCTGATCAAGGGATTTTGACCAAATCAATAAATGCATGTATGTGGAAAGACATGTGGATTGAAAAAAGTTAATAAATGCTGATCAGAGGATTTTGACCAAATTAATAAATGTTATTTTTTTTTTAATAAAAAATTTAAAAAATTCATATTGGGATATTGAAACTCCCACAGGCTCTGGGGGTTAAAAACTTTATTTTGCTTAGGCCTCGTTTGGGGACTGGCTATTTTAGCCAAAAAGTCAAAAAGCCAACTAAAACTAGTCACATCACCTCTCTACTTTTCTGCACATCTTTTCGTAAAAAGCTAAAAAGTTACTAAAATAGCATGTTCCCAAACGAGGCCTTAATATATAGTATAGAAGTTATAAAGGAGTGAAGGGTTTATTTGAATCCGTGAGACTCATCATATGTATGTTTTAATTATTTGAACTATTTATTTTGTCAAACATATCATATATTATATTTTACTCACTATTTATATATCATTAATATATTGATTTATCGAGTTTTACTTGTTATATAAACACAATATAATAAAAAAAATATATGATATTTAATACTCTCTCCGTCTTAAAAATATTATTCCTTTATTTTATTTTTCATTATTTTAAAATATTAGTCCTTTTTTAAAAATAAATGACTAAAATAATATAAATTTTTTATTTTGCCATTCTTTTAATTTCATACACAAAAAGTATAATTATGACCATTGATATTCTAAAGAAAATGTCAAAGGGTAGTTTTGGAAAGTTATTATTTTTAAAGTATAATAATTATACTATCAAAAAATATTAAATTCCTTAAAAGAGATTAAGGGGTTGTTTGGGGTGTCCTAAATAAGTGCACTTTTTGTCTTTTTGGACTACAAAGTTGAGGCAAAAAATATGATTGTTTAGGTTAACTTTTTGACTTTTTATGAAAAAATATGTATTAAAAAAATTATATATATTAATATATAGGGGAAAATTAGAATTGGGAGTTGTGCAGCCGTAATTTTTGACTTTTGGTAAATAGTAATAACTTTTTAATTTTTTGACTTTTTAACTTTTTGGCAACTTCCCAAACTTGACCTAATATTTTAAAGTAGAAGGAGTAATATTTTTTTATATCAATTTTTCATTTCACATTGAGGGGTTGTTTGGGGTATCTTAAATAAGTGTACTTTTTGTCTTTTTGGACTAAAAAATTGAGGAAAAAAATATGGATGTTTGGGTTAACTTTTTGACTTTTTATGGAAAAATGTGTATTAAAAAATTATATAAATTAGTGTGTAAGGAAAAATTAAGATTGAGAGTTGTGCAACCGTAATTTTTGACTTTTGTTGAATAGTGATAATTTTTTAACTTTTTGAATAACTTTTTGATTTTTTAACTTTTTTTTCAACTCGTCAAACTTTACCTGAATTTTCATGGTGGTTAAAATTCTCAACATAGGTATTGGGTGTGGAGTTTTATTCCATAGAGATTGGCAAATAACAATTTTTAAAAGATACAACAGATCTAGCACAAATTTTGAGAAGGGAATACTCGTGCAAATATTTTTGACTCAACCACAAGAGTTTTCAGCGTTTTGATTTGAATACTTTTTATTCAAAGAAAATGTGATTTGTTAATTTCAAAGTATTTGTGAGTACCCTATCTTGATTTAAATTTAATAACATATTATCACTTGCTAAAGAAAAAAATAAGAGATAGTTTTAATCGCCATACAACTCCAAAAAGAAAAAAATAATTCCACTCCAAATGAATTGGATGGTCTAGTTCGGGTTGCAGGGTTACAAGTCCTATTTTGATGATCTATTCTATCATTGTTTAAAGGATGAATTACATTAAAAGTCCCTATAGTTTGAAATTTATATCACTTTGGTTCTTGATTTTTTAATTATGATACGTTTGACCTTAATTTTTTAATGTTGTTTCAAATAAGGATAATTGAAGACATTGTTACTCCATTTGAAGGGCAAAGTCATCATACAACTTATTTTGTGTTGGTTAACTTATATGTTGTTTAAAATATAATGGGTTTTTTCTTAATGAATAATATTGAAACTTTTTTGGTTATAAATTTCTATTTGGTTTGGTTTTCAGAATCTATTTTAAGAAAAATTTTTCTAAGAAATTAAAAATTAAATTGGTGAAAAAAATTAAAAATACATTATTTTTATATAATTTTATCTTTTAGGAGGGTAGAAATAATTTTTTTAATATTTATTTTCATTAAATTAGTTTTTATTTTTTCAAAAGTCAAACATAGAGAAAATTTTGATTTCATTATTAAATCAATCCATTATATCAAAAAAATTCAGAACTAAATACGTTTCATGTATTAAACATATCAATTATAGATTAAAAGCCTAATAACCATCCATTACATGATAATCATTTAAAAATGGGGGTGTTTGTTTCAGCTTTTCAGAGCCAACTTATGGCTTTTAGTTTTGAAAAAGTTATTTTGGACTGTTTGGTTAAACTTATTTCAAACAGCTTCTGATTCTAACAGCTTATTTTAACTCAAAAAAGCTGATTCTGAGAAGCTGCTCACCCCTTGCTTCTGATTATCAGCTTCTGCTGTGGACATGTTAATTTATTGTTATACTCTTAAATTTTTTTATTTTTTATTTTTTTAAAAATAGAAAAAGACTCAAATGGACTATAGAATATTATTATTATTTTTTATGAGAAATGTAGACAAACAAAAAATAAAAATTAATTGAAAAAGCTATTTCACAGCTTATTTAACAAACACTACTCAGCAACTTAAATCTATAATCCAACAGCTACACCAAACAGATTAACAACTTCTGATTAAAGTCATAATCTATAATCTGTTAAGTTATAATCTATAAGCTGTTTCAACAGCTACACCAAACGGGGCCAATATCTGTTAACAACAAATACAACCATCTAGTACATGACAATTATTCAAAAATATCATCATGCAAAAATATACTAAAAATTAATTTGGTAAAAATAAAAAAATAAAAAATTATCATTTTTATATAACTTTATATTTGGTGAGTAGAAATGATTTTTAAAATTTTAGAAATAATTTTTTGACATTTATTTTTGTCAAACTAATTTATATTTTATAAAATAAATAACTTTGTCCTTGAAATAAGGTAACAATATCTCCAATTGTCTTTATTTGGAACAAGATTCAAAATTCAAAGTCAAATGTATCACAATTAAAAAGTCAGAGACCAAAGTGACAAACCTCAAATTACAAGGATCGTTAATATAATTCTCCATTTTTAAAATTTCACGATGTGTTTGAGATTGACTTTTTTAGTAACTTTTTTATTGATTTTTTTTTTTTTTTCATTCTTAGTGAATTTTATTTTTAAAAAAAAATTATCAAAAAACTTTATGCTTTAGGTTCTACCCTTAACAGACCAAAAATTTTTAAAAAAAATTTAAAAAAGTATTTTTTGGATTTTTTAAAATTTTTTTAAAATCCTTTTACACTAGATGAACTTAAAATTAAAAAAAAAAAAATTTAAAAATTGACATAATTTTTTTTTAAAAAAAAAAGATCACTAAAAACAAAAAATATATATATAATTTTTTAGCTGGATTCCAAACTCACCCTCAGTGTAGATCATGCATAAAATTATAATTTTATTAATTTTGTCTATAAAAAAAATAAAGTTTACTTTTAAAATAATACTTACAGTCTATTTTTGTTAATGAAAAAGTAGAAACAAAGAAATGAAGTATGAGCCTTTTTTTCTCTCGTTTTTTTTAACCCCTTGAAAAATTCAACATCCAATAACACACAACCAAAAATAAGAGAGTTAAAAATAAGAATAAATTAAAAATACACCGTTGAAGTTTGCTTAAAGTATAAATTATCCTTTATGATTTAAAAAATTACAAATACCTCCTTGTTAGTATTTTTTTTATTTAACAGAATTAACTAAAAAAATAAAATTCATAATTGCTCTCCTATAAAATAATAAAATTACCTAAATTCTTAATTGAAACATATTTCTAACATCATTAAAAACTGTCAATTGACTTGATGATTTATTAATAAAATGAGCGATTTGTTATAAAATTAGAAATCTCAAGGGGTGAAATGTAATTTTTAAAACTACAAAAGGTGATTCATATTTTAATTAAATTTCAAGAGGTGTATTTATAATTTATCCTAAAAATAAATAAAATTTGATAGAGTTAGAAATTAAAAGTCCAAACACGACCTAAAGCAAAAGAGGTAGTCATCGGGGGTGTTTGGTGCAGCTTTTTTGAGCCAGCTTATGGCTTCTAGCTTTTAAAAAGTTATTTTGGACTGTTTGGTTAAACTTATTTCAAACAGCTTCTGATTCTAACAGCTTATTTTAAGTCAAAAAAGCTGATTCTGAGAAGCTGCTCACCCCTTGCTTCTGATTATCAGCTTCTGCTGTGGACATATTAATTCATGGTCATACTCTTAGATTTTTTTATTTTTTATTTTTTTTAAAATAGAAAAAGACCCAAATGGACTATAAAATATTATTATTATTTTTTATGAAAAATGTAGACAAATAGTGAATAATAAAAAATAAAAATTAATTAAAAAAGCTACTTTACAGCTTATTTAACAAACACTACTCAGCAACTTAAATCTATAATCTAACAGCTATACCAAACAGATTAACGGCTTCTGATTAAAGTCATAATCTATAATCTGTTAAGCTATAAGCTATAATCTGTTTTAACAGCTACACCAAACAGCACCATCATATGCAGCCAATTTTAGGACATAGAATTGATCAGAACAGAAACGCGCATGGGGCATCTCCCCCGGATTGGCAATCTTTTCATTGCAAGACAAATGCTTTAATATTATATTTCTTAAATATATATATATATATTTTTTGTTTCTGTTTATAATTTATTTAGCACAAATAACTTAAACGGATTAATTAAAAAAATTAATTATCTACAAATTTGAGAGAGGATTGCTTTTAATTTGTACATTTTAATTATCAATTTTTAACTTAAAACAAATTACACTAAACAAGCTTAATATACATTTTTATGAACTGCAGACAATTTTAGATCAATAAAAAATTATAATTTATATGCACACTTCTGTTAGGGGAACCTCTAATTTGTCATCCGTTTATTAGATTGGTGGATTGAAAAAAATCAATCCTCATCCGTCCGCTGGATTAGCCGATGCTGATTGAGCGGATTGGGGAATTGGCAAATGGATACAAATCGGTTTAGCAGTTTAAATTTTTATAAATTTTGAACATAATACAATAATTTGTCAATATTTTTTTTATTATATTTATAATAATCCAACTCAACATAACCAAAACATTATCAAATAAATTGTCAAATACCAATAATAAATACATATAAGAAGACCATGCATTATCAAAACTATTTTATTACTTTTTTTTATTTAAAAACTATTTAATTTAATTTTTTTAAAAATGACAAAATTAAGTTTTATATTTTCCATACAAAAATACCAAATATCAACACTTGCCATTTGATAAAAGGATTTTCAAATTGAAAACAAATTAAAAATATAACAGAATATCTAAATTATTTTTCAATTGAAAATACAAATAAAATATCTAAACAAATTGAAAATACAATATCTTACAAATTACTAAGGGTGCTCGCGATTTGACTGTTTGATTGCAGCTAAAAGAATCTCAAATCCGTCATCCGTCTAAAACTAGGCAGATTGAAAAAAATCAATCCATAACTGTCCTCACGTCATCACATATTCGTTCAAAATGAGACAGATCAGTTCAGTCCAGTCAGCTTAAATGGATCGAAATATCTGCTGAACACCCCTACTTTCTATAAATATAATACTAATCGATTTCAGTGTAACTTTTTGGTGAAGAAATTGATTTTTTTGGGTGAATAAAAGAAATTGATTTTCACCCTTCATTAACGCACTTATTACCATTTCCATAAACTATGACACAGAATGAAGGGTCCACTCACAATACATTACCAAAGAGCTCAAAATAGCAACCATTAAAAGTATGGGTATTCTGATCTGTCACACACTACTTCCACTCTTCTCTCTGGACTGGTGGGTCATTCTTTACATTGGTGGATTGATCAAAATGGGCTCTTAAAACGGAAAGAGAAATTGTTAGGGGTCACATCCATTTTTACCCCCCACAATTGTATATAAAAATAGACCCAATGACACAAATTTTACTGGCAGTGGGGTGGGGTTGGGAGGGTGAATTTATTAGAGAGGATAAGCAAACAAAAGAGTAACACACAGGTACTCCTTGCTTTTTAGCTCAAACCTTATCCATGCAAAACTCTCCCACCAAAAGCTGTGTACTACTACTGCACCCACCCAGAGAGAGAGAGAGAGAGAGTTGTCTGTAGTGTCAGTTCAGTGGCAAATCTATGGTGAGTAGCCTCTCTAGGGCAGGTGAAACTTTTTACCCCTCTTTAAATTAAGGGTGAATCACAAATAGAGTCGTTTTTATGGAGATTCTTAAATTATTAAAAAATATTATTTTAATTTGAAAAATGCCTCATACATTCATTGGGGATCGACCCCCAGTGAGGTGGCACTCCATAATTGGACAAAAAAAAATTGTTTTCTTTTTTTTTTTTTTTTTGGATTTCAGCCAGTGGGGGCGCGACACCTCACTGGGGGTGCGACCCCCACTGGGGGTATGCAGCAGTGTTGTTTTAATTTTTTGAATTATAAAAATTTATAAATGAATTTTTTAAATTATTGAGAAGTATTATTTTGTTATCTAAATTATAAAAGTGTATATATGAATCTCTTAGGCTATTGATGTGTTTTACTTTGACCCATTCTATTAGGGAGTCTAATTGTAATATTTTTATGCACAATTAAGTTTACTTTGCAGTGCCAACATAGTTGGGATCGCTTAGTCTTACTATGATACTCTTGCACTCACGTCATCTTTTGATGTATATCTCATGTCTTGTACTTTGATGTTCATCAACAAAGTTCTTTCTGTTGATCAAAATAAAAAGAAGAAAAAAAATTTATTTGTACATTTTTTATAAGTCAAGAGGTAAAGTAATATTTCTCAATAGTTTATGGGATTAAAGTTTTGAAAATCGGACTAGACATTGAACTGGTCAACCTGGAGCTGGTTTGCCGAGTCAATGAAATTGAAATTTTTTTTTTTTTTTTTAAATTTCTTCTAACCTTTGTTTTTTTCTTTCCTTCTTTCTTATTATATATATATATATATATGTATAAGAATTAAAAAAAAAAATTAATTGGAAACTCTCTTTCAAGGGTCTTCTCTTATAAGGAATCCCATTAAGAGTTTGAAATTATTGTGAAAGTCTCTACCTATTTATAAAAAAAAAAAATTCTATAAAAAAAACTCAAGAAATCCATGTGGGATTCAATCAAATGTATTGGAGGAAATATTGAAATTTTGATAGCCCTCCAAAATTTTTGTTATTCTTTCAATCAAATTATTTGAATTAAAATCATATACAAGGAATATTGAATATTTGATTTCCTTTTCTAAAATTAAAATTAATAATATTTTAAAATATTTTATTATATTTTTCACTAAGGAGAAATATTTAAGATAATTTAATATCTTAAATTTATAATTTTATTAATTATATTTTTATTTAAATATAATTTTAATATATTTACTACGTCACAGTTCGATTCTGGTTGAACCGGTGACCCGTCCACCTGATCACTTTTTCAGTTCGTTTACCGATCTAATTTTTAAAACATGGTATGGGATCTTCATATAAATAACTCTTATAAATACACTCTTTGATTTACTTAGGTTATGTTTGACATAGGTTATTTGGGCTAAAATAGTTACAAAAAGACAAAATAAACTAAAAAGTTAATAAAATAAAATGTCACATCAAAACTGACATGGATAAGCTCATAAAGATCATAGCCCCACCATTTAGGGCCTAATACACAACTCAAATACTAAGGCCCAGTACTTCCGAAGCCCAATATAGCAATAAGAACCAATGACATCAAGACATATGTCAAGAGAAGGGTAAGCCACATAAGTAGACAAAGATCTGCAAAGTTATTGCCACTGCACATCGCCATTAATGAAGCCCTTCACAGCATTTATTGCAACAAGCCCTCTCCGTCGGGACAGAACGTCTTCACCATGAACAAGGTAAGCTAGAGCATAGACTTTCGGCCAAGGTGACAGGTCGGAAGGAACAACGAAATGATTACCAGAGGATATAAGCAAAGGTCGAAGACGGAAAGAAAGTTAAGCTTCTTATCTCTAATTTATCTCTACACTCTACTTCTCTCTCTAATTTGCTCGTCGGAGGGCTCGCAGGGGGAACTCCCCATTTCCCGTTGAACTCTTATGCAGGTCTTCTGGTAGGTTTGGTCATTCGGACGTAGGATTGAGGAGCGTGGATCAGTCCGACCCATTCCTTGGAACGAACTGTATCATCAAAAACCATAGTCATCTCTCACAAAAGTCAAAAAAGTCAAAAAAACTTATTTCAAGCGAAGTTTTTTAGTCACAGGCTAAAATAGCCAAACGAAGGCATAACATACAAATTATACTTGTACTTTTAACAATTATAAATATCTCATTGTGAGAATTTATTATTTAATAAAATTAATAAAAAATCTAACTACTTTCTTATATAATAATAAAAATATTTGAATTGTTGATTGAAATATATTTCTAATATTATTAAAAACAATTAATTGATTTGATAACAATTGGATCATTTGTCATGAAATCAGAAAATTAAACAAGCGAGATATAATATCTAAGATCACAAGAAACAATCTATACCTCAAGCAAACTCAGTCGATGTATTTAGAATTTACCTTTAAATTAATTAGCTAATATGTTGAGTTCTTTTATTCTTATTATAAGGTGTGAGTTGGTAATTTGTTTATTCTAAAGTTTTTATGTGTAAAATTAACAAATTTGATAATTGTAAAAGAAAATCATAGTTTATTTTCAATTTTTTTTTTCTTTTGAAAATGAGTGTGTTAAAATCGTATTCCTATGATTATCAAACTAATCTTTTTTTCTTTTTTTCTTTTGGGAAATTTAGCCTAACATCTCTCTCCAACTTTTAGTAATGGAAGAGATCCATAATATTTCTTTTTGTAGTCTAAGCTCCCTCAATCAAATCCTCTCTCTCTCCAAAAGTCTTACTCTTTCTCTCTCTATGGAGATTGTGTCATTGATCACCAACTATAAGATTGCTCGTTACATAGTATTGTTTCGACGCATCCAATCGAGAACACGTCTGGGTCAGCTCCAACTGTAGGAAAATCACCCATCTTGTAGGAATTGTCAGCCGAGAAAACGTCTGGCCAAAAATTCTCATCCACCTCGGGGTAGTTGTTGAACAAATCATTGTCCATAGAGGAGGTGGTGGTGGTGTTGTCAGTACTGGTGGTGGTGATGGAAGAGATTTCACTGGCTGAATTTTCCGAGCTTTGAAGCCTCATTACTAGAGTTGGATAAGTCATTGTGGGTTCTTCTAGTTTTTTTTTTTTTTTTTTTTTTGTGATTGATCATATTTCTGGATTTTGATGGAGTGTAATGATTTGATTCCAGCTGGATGGGCTGCTTTTGAGTCTCTTTTTCAAGTGGGTATGCCACATTTTTTATTTCATTGTCGGTTTGCCCCGGTAATCTTACTACAATGGCTGACCATTTGCAATTGAAAGATTATATAAATATTTGAATTAGTTGAATTAATATGTTAAATATTGGTATTCATAGTATTAAAAATCTATTCTCTATAAGAGCATTGAACTCTCTGTTTCCAAATTTTTTATCTTAATATCTTATCACACTTTTAATCATTAAATTATACCTTAAAATCCCCGTAAATATAAATTAAGTTACAGACGTGCAAACTAGAGAATTTCTCTGGACAGTAGGAAGTTCAGAGTAATTTGGAGAGAATTTCTCTAGAGAGTAAGAAGTCCAGAGAAATTTGAAAGGAAGTCTAGAGAAATTTGAAGAGAAGTCCAGAGAAATTTGAAGGGAAGTCCAGAGAAATTTGGAAAGAATTTTTCTGGAGAGTGGGAAGTCCAGAGAAATTTGGAAGAAAGTCCAGAGAAATTTGGAAGAATTTCTCTGGAGAATGGAAAATCCAGAGAAATTTGGAGAGAAGTCTAGAGAAATTTAGAGAGAATTTCTTTGGAGAGTAGGAAATCCAGAGAATGGAGATTGAAATTTCTCTGGATTGATGTGTGAGGGACCTTAGACATTATAAACATATTTGATATCCTTTATGCTATAAAATCTTAATATCAGGGACCCTAAAAAAAATTCCCTTTTTTTTGGGATCATTATAAAAGTTTAAAAATTGAATTGATTAAATCATTAAAATGAATTTCGTGACGAGCTCACAAAATCAAACAATACAGTCCAATCTTCCCTCTAAAGGGCTAAATCCATTTTATTTTGTTCGCTTAAATTATCTTTTTATGGTCTGTGATTCTACTTTCTTAAATTTCTTTATCCTTATTCTAATACATTCTTAATAATTATTAAATTATGTTTCAAAATTTATGTATCTTAAAATTTTTGTAAGATCTAATAATTAAAAGGGTAAATTTCACTTTATCATCTGTTTGTTTGTTTGTTTTTTTTTTTTTTTTGTTGAGATCAGCAAAGAAAATTTTATTGAAAATAGAAAAGGGTACAAGATTTGGTAAAAATTGTATAATAGCTAAAAAATATCAACAATGTTACAGACCTAAAAAAAAAAACAACTCCCACAGCCTCCACTCACCTATGATTGGTCCAGGAATGAAAGAAAAAAAAAACAAAAAAACAAAAATACATGATTGGTCCACATTATTTTAAAGGTCATGAGGGTTCCCAACTTTGGGAGTCCCAAAAATTTTTGAAAAAATATATCCCAACTAAATTGACACATATTTTAGAGCCCAATCAATTGCACACCGAGATCAAAGAAAAAAACTAGAAGTTGATTAGAGTCCAACTAGAACAAAACAAAATAACCACTTTACCACTTTGGCTAAGCGCATATTACCTCATCAACAATGATTGGTGGTCCGAAAAATCATGGCTCGAATGGCTCGAAACATCCAAAACGACGTCGTTTTGAGTATAAAACGACGTCGTTTTGACACATTCGAGTCATTTGAACCACAAAAATTCAGGCCACCAAACATTTTCCTTACCTCATTCTCATTTTGAAATAACTACATAATTTCTTTATAATTTTATGGACTAAAATATACTATTAGACCTATTAATAATGTAATAGAAAAGATTAAAGTACCCTTATATATAAATAATTTAAGTGTGTGAACTACATATATTTTTGTCATTTTTTGTAGGCAAAATGTATTTTAACACCCTATGTTTTATTCTATATCTGATTTACTCCATTGAAATTTAAAAATGAGTATACAACTCCTTTATAGATGGTACGTGTTTCACACGTATTATTAAGTTGGATGAAATATTTGTTGGACAATCTTCACTGTATTTAAATAGATTAAATTCTGTTGTATACTAAACAACAACTAGAATAAAAAGATATAAAGGACATGAGAGAAAAATGTTTTATTACAAAAAATCAAACTAGAAATAGAATTAAATAAATAAAAACAGATTTTATTTTGTTACCAAAACAAAATTAAAATCTGATTTAAATAAATAATAATAAACCAGAAAATAAATAAATAACTTACTTGATTAATATGTTGAATATTATTCTGATCAAGTCCAGTGTTTGACACTGTGTCCTTAAGACAGATTCGTCCTCTCCACGGTGCTTTTAGAATGTGGACGTCTATCTCCCAAGATGAAATGATCAACTACAAGATTTGGTAAAAGTTGTATAATAGCTAAAAAATATCAACAATGTCACAGACCTGGAAAAAAAAACAACTCCCACAGCCTCCACTCACCTATGGTTGGTCCAGGAATGAAAGAAAAAAAAAAACAAAAAAACAAAAATACATGATTGGTCCACATTATTTTAAAGGTCATGAGGGTTCCCAACTTTGGGAGTCCCAAACATTTTTGAAAAAATATATCCCAACTAAATTGACACATATTTTAGAGCCCAATCAATTGTACACCGAGATCAAAGAAAAAACTAGAAGTTGATTAGAGTCCAACTAGAACAAAAACAAAATACCCACTTTACCACTTTGGCTAAGCACATATTACCTCATCAACAATGATTGGTGGTCCAAAAAATCATGGCTCGAATGGCTCGAAATATCCAAAACGATGTCATTTTGAGTATAAAACGACGTCGTTTTGACACATTCGAGTCATTTGAGCCACAAAAATTCAGGCCATCAAACATTTTCCTTACCTCATTCTCATTTGAAATAACTAGATAATTTCTTTATAATTTTATGGACTAAAATATACTATTAGACCTATTAATAATGTAATAGAAAAGATTAAAGTACCCTTATATATAAATAATTTAAGTGTGTGAACTACATATATTTTTGTCATTTTTTGTAGGCAAAATGTATTTTAACACCCTATGTTTTATTCTATATCTGATTTACTCCATTGAAATTTAAAAATGAGTATACAACTCCTTTATATCTGGTACGTGTTTCACACATATTATTAAGTTGGATGAAATATTTGTTGGACAATCTTCACTGTATTTAAATAGATTAAATTCTGTTGTATACTAAACAACAACTAGAATAAAAAGATATAAAGGAAATGAGAGAAAAATGTTTTAAAAAATCAAACTAGAAATAGAATTAAATAAATAAAAACAGATTTTATTTTGTTACCAAAACAAAATTAAAATCTGATTTAAATAAATAATAATAAAACAGAAAATAAATAAATAACTTACTTGATTAATATGTTGAATATTATTGTGATCAAGTCCAGTGTTTGACACTGTGTCCTTAAGACAGATTCGTCCTCTCCACGGTACTTTCAGAATGTGGACGTCTATCTCCCAGGATGAAATGATCAACTACAAACAATAGCTGCACTACAAATTGTTTGCCTAATGAGCACACTAAGTGTTTATACTCTCTCACAAAAGAAAATAATGCAGCAATATGAAGTGAATGTTTGCAGAATTATGAAGGACGAAAATTAGAGTTACAAAATCCAAATGAGGGCTGTCTTATTTATAAATGGATTGATGGCTGCAGGTTTTGAATTAAACAGGTGCAAACCTGTTTGAACAGGTTTGAAACCTGTTTGGTTTTGAATTTAAACAGATTTGAATCTGTTGGGTTCACAATTCAAACAGATAACAAAAACGGGAAGGGCCCTGTTGGGTGTACAGCAAAAAATCGGACCAGTTTATTTCCGGTTTAATTTGAATTATGGATTTTATTTTATGAAAAAATTAAATTAAATTCAAATATTTTTGGCCCAAAAAGATAGGTATTGGGCCAAACAAGCCCAACCCAACCACACACCACGCACCCGCGCGCGTATGTGGTGATTTTTGGATCCAATAGGTCTAGCCTATTTTGCCCATAACCTCCCTCTCTAAAACACTTGGGTACCCCTTGGGGCACACCCCAAGTTCAAATCCCATGCCTTATAAACCCATTCAAAACTTCCCACCAAATCAATGTGAGACAAGCCTTATTTAATCCTTTAAGGATTTTCTACCAAAACTCCATTTACATGGAGCATACTTTGGATTCAATTTCCCATTCATTCGGTAATGGTTTTGAGCAACCAAATATATCACGTGAATCACAACGCGGCATAGAACGCGTTACCACTTTGACCCGCGAAAATCGACGCACGGGTCCCACTTAAATAATAGACCAAACTTAGGAAAAAATTCTAGTTTTACCCAGAATTTTATAACCATTTCCAACAATCCCCACATGAATGGAATTTGATGACAACGGAAATGCAACAATATGCAGACTTTATCGAAAGAGTATAAGTTGAAAATATCTTGCATCAGGATAAGTAGCTTTCGGCCTTGAACCTTCCCTAGTGATAACCTATCGGACTTACTAGCTAACCAATGAACGCGATGCCTTGAATTGTTCAGCCATTTGTGTAAGCCAAGACAATAGATTTCACACAAAATATCTTCTAACACATCGTGGTTCTCACTGTTGTGTTCATTTTGGCCTTGAATGCTCCTGGTTTTCATAAGTGTTTCTAGAAAATTTAGCCTCTTTCATTCTCATAGAACCGGCCCCAGTTCGACACTCATATAAGTAATTCTTATTGTGAGTATCTCCTTATACTCGTCTTGATTTTATGCCTTAATCAAGATATAAGTAATCATTAAAAGCAAAGCTTATCATTATGCCCCTGCAAACAACGTATGTTGCAGATATCACTCTCACCATAGAAATGGGTAGGGAAGTTTAATCCCTTGGTGATTTCTGGCGAGCCATACATAACTTAGTTGTCCTTTTGAACTTAGTTCTTGGAATCTCCAGTCATATAAGTAGGGTTACCATTATGACGACTCTTATGTAATAGGCTTTAATTCCATCCCCTTCGATGAACTATACACTAGCTCTTTTGTCAAACCTTTTGTTAACGGATCCACAATATTCTCTTTAAATTTTATATAATCTATTGAGATTATTCCATTTGACAACAACTGCCTAACGGTAATATGTCGACGACGAATATGCCGTGACTTACCGTTATATATATGATTCTGTGCCCTGCCTATTGCAGATTGACTATCACAATGAATGCAAATAGCTGGCACAGGTTTTGGCCACATTGGAATGTCTTCTAAGAAGTGACGAAGCCATTCTGTTTCTTCTCCGCTTTGTCTAAAGCAATGAACTCAGATTCCATTATGGATCGTGCGATGCAAGTTTGTTTCGTAGACTTCCAAGAAACAGCAGCGCCTCCCAGAGTAAAGACATATCCACTAGTGGATTTTTAATCTTTAGTATCCGATATCCAATTGGCATCACAATAACCTTCAAGTACTGCTGGATATCGAGTAAAGTTCAAACCATGATCACGGGTGAATCTTAGATATCTAAGAACCCGAATAATCGCCTTCCAATGATCTTCTCCGGGGTTACTAGTGTACATACTCAATTTACTGATAGCATAAACTATATCAGGACGAGTACAATTCATTAGGTACATTAGGTTTCCAATGATATGAGAGTATTTTAACTGAGACACCGCATCACCTTTATTTTTCGATAAATAAAGACTAATGTCTACAGGTGTCCTAGCTATATTCAAATCATCCTTGATAAATTTACCAAGAATTTTCTCAATATAATAAGATTAAGATAATGCATATCCGTCAGATATTTTAGTAATTTTCATTCCTAATATAACATCTGCGACCCCCATATTTTTCATATCAAATCTTTTATTAAATATTTGCTTTGTTGATTTGATCATGTTTTGACTGCTTCCAATAATAAGCATGTCATCCACATAAAGACAAACTATGACATATCCTTGGACAGTGTTTTTAACATAGACGCATTTGTCACATTCGTTTATCTTAAACCCATTAGTAAGCATTGCATGATCAAATTTTTCATGCCATTGCTTAGGTGCTTGTTTTAATCCATAAAGAGACTTTACAAGCTGACAAACTTTCTTTTCTTGCCCCGACACTACAAACCGTTCGGGTTGCTCCATATAAATCTCTTCATATAGATCACCATTTAAGAAAGTTGTCTTAATATCCATTTGATGTATTTCTAAATTAAACAACGCTGCTATAGAAATAAGCATGCAAATGGATATTATTCTTGTCATAGGGGAATATGTGTCAAAATAATCCAGACCTTCATTTTGTCTATAACCTTTAACTACAAGTCTTGCTTTATACTTGTCAATTGAACCATCTGCTTTCATTTTTCTCTTGAATATCCATTTATATCCAAGAGGTTTAGAACATGGTGGAAGATCCACCAATTCCCACGTATGATTTTGCATAATGGATTCAATTTCATTATTAACAGCCTCTTTCTACAAAGGTGCTTCAGGACCTATCATTGCTGCCTTAAAGCTTTGAGGTTCATTTTCTAACAGGTATGTCAGAAAATCTGGACCAAAGGATTTTGATGTTCTCGCTCTCTTACTTTTTCTTGGTTCATCATCAGATAAATCCTGTTGGTTTAGACCACTACTAGTCTCTTGTGTTTGATTGTCATTAGTCTCTTGACTTCGTATACAATCATAAGTTCTTTTCTGTGAACTTAATTCCTGTCATTTCTTGTAAGGAAAGACATGTTCAAAAAACACAGCATTCCTTGACTCTATAATAGTGTTCAAATTTATATCAGGTATTTTTTATTTATAAGTCAGAAACCGATATGCACTACTATTCTGAGCATAACCAATAAATACACAATCTACTGTTTTTGGTCCAATCTTAGTCTTTTTAGGAATAGGAACTTCAACTTTTGCCAAACACCCCCACACTTTTAAGTATTTGTAGGAAGGCGGTCGACCTTTTCACAATTCATAAGGAGTGCTATTGGTTTTCTTGTGGGGTATTCTGTTAAAAACATAATTAGCAGACAATATTGCTTCCCTCCACAAGTTCTGTGGTAAGCCTGAACTTAGTAACACGGCATTCATCATTTCTTTTAAGGTTCTATTCTTCCTTTCAGCAATTCCATTTTGCTGTGGAGAATAAGGTGCAGTAGTTTGGTGAATAATGCCATGTTGTGTACAAAACTCATTTAATGGTGCATCATATTCACCACCCCTATCACTTCTAATATAAATCAAAATATAACATCCATCACTTGTTGTCTATGATGTGCTTGATTCATACATTTCAAATCATGATTCATTAATTTCAAATGAAAAATCCAAAATAATTATGACTACACAAATCAAAATTAATGTTTTGACAAATTCATATCCTAACAAAAGTTTTGCCTAAGAATCAAACAATTCAAAAAAAAACCCATTTGATTGTAAGAGATACAATCAAATATTTGTGACAAAAGAAAATTACATTATCTCATCTAATGCAAGAGATACACTCCCATATTAATATAATGGTTTACGATTTAACAAATTTTACTACGCAAGTAAAATAATAATTAACGACATTTCATGTCACAAACTCAAAACAAACTAATAATCAATATAAAAGATTTCTTAAATTTACTTCCAATTAAATGGAACGATATAACTACATACATCTTCATGATTAAATTTCTCTGGTGTTTAAACACCTATTCAAAATTGATTAGAAATACTCAAATTAATCTGCTTATGTACAAAGTCAACATATTAATTTATCATTCCAAATCACATGAAATTATTTTTTAAGAAATAACTTGAGTTGATATCAATACATGCATATCAAACGCATCAATTAAAAATAATGAATTAACAAAATAAATTAATCATGTATGATCCCATAACTTGCATCATGAAATAAAAAGATTCTCAACCCATAAATAAAATTCAACGCGTTCTGAATTTTAAACTCCAAAAATGACAAAACATACTCTCATTTTATCAGTTTGATTTGTACATAAATAAACTAATTATATACACATTAAAATGTTCTTGTGAATATATATATATATATTTTCCGACTCATGTGCAGAAACTATTCACGACTACGGATCCATACACAGAAATTAAAGAATGAATCAGTAAACTAATAAAGAAAATAAACTTGCCACAAAAGTTTTTTCGTAATAAAAATGAAATTAGTTTGTAAAACTAATATTTAACTCCAGAATCAAATACTTCCATGTATACTCACGATGAACTATAATAAATTAACAAAATTAATTTTCTAGTTACTAAAACCAGAAAATAAAAATACCGAAATAATATCTGATTACAAAAATCAGAAAAACAAACCACAAATTAATTTTCTAGTTACTAAAACCAGAAAATAAATTATAACACAAAATAATTTTATTTTCCTTGTTACTAAAACTAGAAAAATAAAATACCAAAATAATTTTCTGTAACACCAAATAATATTCTGCAATTGTTAATGACACCAGTATATTACTACTAGTTGTCAAAGAAAATAAACAGTATATTACTACTATCCGTCAAATAGTTTATAAATATTATTTGTATTTTCTAACCAGAATATTACTTTGAAAACACAGAAAATTAAATACAATGAAGACATCAAAAATAAATCTATTTTAAGATTGTTGGACAATCTTCACTTTATTTAAATAGATTAAATTCTGTTGTGTACTAAACAACAACTAGAATAAAAAGATATAAAGGAAATAAGAGAAAAATGTTTGATTACAAAAAATCAAACTAGAAATAGAATTAAATAAATAAAAACAGATTTTATTTTGTTACCAAAACAAAATTAAAATCTGATTTAAATAAATAATAATAAAACCGAAAATAAATAAATAACTTACTTGATTAATATGTTGAATATTATTCTGATCAAGTCCAGTATTTGACACTGTGTACTTAAGACAGATTCATCCTCTCCATGGTGTTTTCAGAATGTGGACGTCTATCTCCCAGGATGAAATGATCAACTACAAACAATAGCTGCACTACAAATTGTTTGCCTAACGAACACACTAAGTGTTTATACTCTCTCACAAAAGAAAATAATGCAGCAATATGAAGAGAATGTTTACAGAATTATGAAGGACGAAAATTAGAGTTACAAAATCCAAATGAGGGCTGTCTTATTTATAAATGGATTGGTGGCTGCAGGTTTTGAATTAAACAGGTGCAAACCTGTTTGAACAGGTATGAAACCTGTTTGGTTTTGAATTTAAACAGATTTGAATCTGTTGGGTTCACAATTCAAACAGATAACAAAAACGGGAAGGGTCCTGCTTGGGTGTACTGCAAAAAATCGGACCAGTTTATTTTCGGTTTAATTTGAATTATTGATTTTATTTTATCAAAAAATAAAATTAAATTCAAATGTTTTTGACCCAAAAAGATAGGTATTGGGCCGAACAAGCCCAACCCAACCACACACTTGCGCGCGTGTGTGGTGATTTTTGGGTCCAATGGGTTTAGCCCATTTTACCCATAACCTCCCTCTCTAAAACACTTGGGTACCCCTTGGGGCACACCCCCCAAGTTCCAATCTCATGTCTTATAAACCCATTCAAAACTTCCCACCAAATCAATGTGGGACAAGCCTTATTCAATCCTTTAAGGATTTTCCACCAAAACTCCATTTCCATGGTTGGCTTCAATTTTCCATTCACTCGGTAATGGTTTTGAGCAACCAAATATACCACGTGAATCACAACGCGGCATAAAACACGTCACCACTTTGACCCGCGAAAATCGACGCACGGGTCCCACCTAAATAATATACCAAACTTAAGAAAAAATTCTGATTTTATTGAAAATTTTATAACCATTTCCAATAATATTTGACGGTGTATTTCAGTTCACAATTTATAAGAGACCAGACCAAATAAGAGTAGGATAATCCAAACATAGACCAAATAACAATGGATTAAAGTGAAATTTACCCTGACTAAAAAGTGTACAGAAAGTATGAACATTTCGAAATAAATATATCTTTCACCCTTCTCACTAACAAAAATATTACGTATTCAAAAAAATATCCAAAAATGTATTAGGATAGTAGATGAATGGACCAAATTAATTCTAAGTGACTCACGTTTCATAAATCTTAAATCTCTACCATCCACATAATTTTCGAATTAACCTTTGGAGTAAACTTTCATAATTTTTAGAATTTTTAAATAAGGCTTTGTTTGTCGTGTACTAAAAAAGTTAAAAATTTACTATCTTATTTAAATCACCTCATCTCTCTATCACATCACTTCAAACTCAATTTAAACCCAACCTATATTTCATAAAAAGTTAAAAAAGTATATTTATTTAGAATATTCCAAACCACCCCTAAGTAAACAAAATAATTCAGGTAAATTACAAACACCCTCTAAGGTTGGCTTATAATTCAGATTGTCCTCTGTGATTTTAAAAGTTATAAATATCTCATCATTAGAATTTTTTATTTAATAGAATTAATAAAATAAAATAAAATTCTTAATTATTTTTCTATATAATAATAAAATTATTTAAATTATTAATTAAAATATATTTCCGATATTATTAAAAATTAATTTGATAATTTAGTAATAAAATGAATAATTTATTATATAGTGATCTTTTCCCAACCCAAGTAAAAGCTGCATTTTTGCAGCCAAAATAGCAGCCTGAGGTAGCTACAAAAGTTGGAATACTATTTAGGAAGTTTGCCAAACGCAAAGTGTGAAATTACATGACTATCCTCCTTGTTTCAACAAGTAATTAAATGAGCCACTTAGGCCAAAAAGTAAATTTACTAAGTTAGATGAGATATTTTGATCATTTTATTGTAATGTGACATCATACATAGATATTAACCCAAAAAGTAAAAAATTAATTTTGGACAAATTATACAAATAGTCCCTATAGTTTGGGGCTTGTGTCACTTTGGTCCCTGACTTTTCAATTGTGACACATTTGACTTTGAATTTTGAATCTTGTTCCAAATAAGGACAATTGAATATATAATTAGATTTTTCAAGGGTAAAATTGTCAATTTGATAAAATATAAACTAATTTGACAAAAATAAATGTCAAACAGATATTTTTGAATTTTTAAAAATTATTTCTACTTACTAAAAATAAAATTATGTAAAATTGATAAATCTTTTAGATATATATATATTTTTTACCAAATTAATTTTTATTATATGTTTGGATGATGATCATGTAAAATTAATTTAAAAAAATTAATCATGTAATTTTTATTAATTTTACATAATTTTATCATTGGTGGATAAAAATAATTTTAAAAAAATTAAAAATATTTTTTTGACATTTATTTTTGTCAAATTAGTTTATATTTTATCAAATTGACGATTTTACTCTTGAAAAATCTAATAATATTTTCAATTGTCCTTATTTGGAACAAGATTCAAAATTCAGGGTCAAATTTGTCACAATTGAAAAATCAGAGACCAAAGTGACACAAGTCCCAAACTATAGGGACTATTAATGTAATTAACCCATTAATTTTTTTACCAACTTTTTAAATCACTTTTTAAAAAAATCAAAAAATTTAATTAAAAGTTAAAAATCAAAAGTTAATTTTTAACTATCTCTCTACAATATCTCATAATTAAAATTTTAAAGAGATAAAATATAATTTTTAAAATTATAAGGAGCAATTATATAATTTGTCCAAATAATTTTGATTGCGGGTGTCCTAACAGATGGCAGGTACGTGTCGATCTCCCTACAATATCTCATAATTAAAATTTTAAAGAGATAAAATATAATTTTTAAAATTATAAGGAGCAATTATATAATTTGTCCAAATAATTTTGATTGTGGGTGTCCTAACAGATGGCAGGTACGTGTCGAACAAGAAATAAATAGCCCTACCCGTACAATGACACAAAAGAGTTGAAACTTCAATTGCTGTTAAAAAAAACAAATAAACAAATAAATAAATAAAAAACAAACAAACAAACAAATAAACAAACAAACTTTTCACAACCTCTCATTTGCACCGCTTCAGGGGGTGTCTGGAACTTGGTTTTTGAGTTTTTATTTTTTATTTTTTTATTATAAGACAAATGTTTTATAAAATTAAAAAAAATAAATTTAAATAAAATATTACATCAAATCTTATAATCGTTTTATTTTTTCTCTCATAAATATCACATCTAACCACAAAAAAACACAATTATCTTTTCAAATACAAAAAAAAATTTCTCCAATACTATCCTACAACTAAAAAAATCTACAAAAAAAAACTCATTTCCCAATCATCCACAATTAAATTTTATTGTATTTTAAAAATAATTGAAGTCATTATTATTTTCTAAATATTTATTTTATATTTATATTATTAGAAAAATTCTACTATACATAACCCTATCATATGGACCCCAATGTTATATCATTTTTCTTTAATTATGATCAATTTTTTTCTTTAGCTATGATTTTATTTTAATTATAACTCATGAAATCTTTAGTTATATTTCATGTGTTATTTGGTTATGACTTTTTTTTTATTTTTATTTTATTTTACTTATGACTCATAAAATAAAAAATTATATATATATTTTTAATTATAAGATGTATATGGTATAACCCTTTAAGGCATGGTTTGGGAAGTTGGGTTAGAGGTTTTTTTTTAGCTAAAATAGTCATAAAAAAACAAAATAAATTTTTTAGTCTAATAAAATAAAACATCACATCTAACTCATAATCATTACATCATTTTTCTTACAAAAAAGTCAAAAGTCCTTCTCAAATTAGACTTTTTAGCCTCAAATTAAAATAATCAAAAAAATCAAAAATAAAAAAATCAACCCAATTCCCAAACCATCCCTCAGTCTGAACTCAGATCCTCTCCTTGCAAGCATTTACGAGCATTCGTCCGTGCAGCGGCTGAGATCAGCCGTTGCACATCCAACGGCTGCGATTAAAAAAAAAAATAAAAAAAATAATTTGAAATTTCACTCAAAAATCCCGCTCGTTATATCACTCAGGTATATTTCACCTTTGGCAAGCACGAAGGAACTCAGATCCTCTCCTCGCACGAAGCCGTCCTCCTCCACCGCACCGACCCTCCCCGGTGAGCAGTCCCCTAGACGGCTCCGGCGACGACCAGTCCCCCAGACGGCACCGGCTGAGCGAAGAAATTTGTTCCCCAGGTTTGTATTCGAAACTCCTGCACTATGAATTGGTTCTGATAAAAATTAGGGCTTTTACTGTTACAAAAAATTAGGGCTTTTGGTTTGCATATTGTTGTTGACTGGTTGTGAAATCCGTAATGTGAAATTTAGGGCTTTGTTTCTGATATATTGTTGTGAAATCCCTAATTAGGGCTTTTACTGATATATTGTTGTGATATATTCCATACTGATATATTGTTGTGAAATCCCATCTCAAAAATTAGGGCTTTTACTGAAATCCCATCTCAATGTTTGACTTGTTTTGTTGAGTTAAGATAGTGGCAAAGAAATGGAAATGTCGACAGCTAGCAACAATGACCAAGCACAAATTGCACCTTTTTCACTTTATCTTTGAGCACTATAAATTTCTGCCATAGCTCACCAATCAGATCAAATTTTTTAAAAAATTGCATACAAAAAAATTAACCCAACTAGTTAATATAAACAATTGTCCCCTGGCTTTATACAGGGTAAACCTGCAATATTGAAGCATTAAGCCTTCTTCCACCAAGGTATCATACTATACTAAAGAGCATTAAGGCACTATAAGGAGATTTCATTGAGTTAATTCAGACAACCATAGACAAATTCTAAGCATAGATACAGGATAAAGCATAACCACATTGGTTTAAAAACACGAAAAAAATACCGCGAAAACAGAATATGTCTAGGTTGATCACTGATCCAGGCATTTTCAAGGAAAGAATGTTGCTTCAACAACTCCTAATAAATGTCTAGGTTGATACATTTAACATATCTTCATTTTTTGAAATAAGTCACTTCAAGTAGGGTCCAAGGTTCAGTTGATCACTGATCCAGGCATTTTCAAATAAATAAGTCCCTCCCTTCCATGATCACCCAGAGCAGCAACCTGTTAAAAAAGGATCAAATGCTAAGTGGTGGACCAATCAAGATATGTGTGTTGTGGGTAAAACTTATGAACACTTATGAACAGTTATGAACACTTTTTGGTAAAACTTATGAACACTTATGTTTTGGTAACGCTTATGAACACTTGTTTTGTTATGAACACTTATGAATACTTACGAACACTTATGTTTTGGTAAAACTTATGAACACTTATGTTTTGAAAAATGGTAGATTTTGAAAAGTGGCAGATTTTGAAAAATGGCTGCTTTTGAGTTGATGCTCAAAATAACTCAATATGTGTGTGTTGTTTTGTTATACTTTGTATGCAGATTTTGAAAAATGGCTTCTTCTTCTAACATTAGCGACATTAGATTACAACCGAGGCTATGTTATTGTGGAAGAACCGCTATCCTACGTATTGTACAAACCAATGAAAATGGGAATGAAGGGCGTATGTACTTTGTTTGCCCATCAAGATATGTAAGTTTGTAATTCTAACTATTTTCTTCGTGGAGTACTCACATTGATATTTGTCTTCTTCGACTAATTTATTCTCATGCATTGCAGACTAAACCTCCCCTGCCCCATTGCATTTACTTCAAGTTTGTCGATGAAGATGATGAAGCCGTTACATCCAGAATCCGTTCGAACTCTACAGCTTCTGATGGTATAACAGTACAAGACTTTGACGATGTCAGGACGAGGGTTCATTTCATGGAAACGAACTATGGTCGAAGGCTTGAAAGGATGGAAAGGAATATGAAAGCGATTGTGTACTTCATTGTATTTGCTACCATTTTCTACTTTATCATGTAACTTGGTAGTTTCTAGCATCTTCGGTTGTATGTACATGAACTTGTTATGTAATATCTTAGCTTTGGAATGCAATGACTTATGGAATGAATGATGAATGATCTGTTATCTGATGGAATGAATGATGACTTATGGAATGAATGATGAATGATCTGTTATCTGATGGAATGACTTATGGAATGAATGATGAATGCTATTGGACTGATAACAGATCTGTTATCTGAATGATATTGTGAATGAATGATGTTATCTGAACTTGCTATTGGACTGATTTTGTGAATGAATGATGGACACAGATCTGTTATCTGATGGAAGATCTGAATGATATTGTGAATGAATGATGTTATCTGAACTTGCTATTGGACTGATAACAGATCTGTTATCTGAATGATATTGTGAATGAAATAAATTCTGAATGAAGCTGAATTTCGGAATGAATACTGGAATATCTGTTATCTGTTAATTCTTAATGAATGATGGAGTATGCTAGTTGCTATTGGACTGATATTGTTAATGAATGATGGAATATCTGTTATCTGATGGATCTGATGGAATTCTGAATGCATATCTGCTGGATCTGATGGAGTATGGTAGTTGCTATTGGACTGATATTGTGAATGAATGATGGAATATCTGAATGATCTGTTATCTGATGGAATTCTGAATGCATATCTGCTGGATCTGATGGAGTGGTGAATGAATTAATATCTGCTGATTTCTGAATGAATGAAATTAATAATTCTGTGAACATCAGATCCAGCATTTGAACACAGTTATCAGTGAACATCAATTCTGTGAAACCTGTTGGTAACATTATCTGTTATCTGTTCACCTGCCTTCCATTATTGTAGCAGAAGCAAAACAGAAGCATAACAGATTTCAGACCATGACATGGCACAGCAACCAGCCATACTAACCATGCTGAATTTTGGAATGAATGAATATGAAATGCTATCTGTTAAACATACATACAGGTACATACAGCAAGCCATTGTACATATAGCAGCATTTCAGTGAACATGACAGAGACAGAGTCATTCACACATTGCATTTGAACATCACAAGAACCAGAATTCAGTGAACATCACAGAGGCATTCACACATTGCATTTGAACACAGAATTCACTCATTGCATTGAACATCACAGAGTCATTCTCACATTGATTCCTGAATTTGGACACAGAGTCATTGTCACAAAAAAACATATTCATTCAATAATTAAAACAGAGTCATTGTCATTCAATGAATTTCCAGCCATCAATTTCAACATCAGAATTTGTGCATCCATCCCGCATGAGGTTGCTTCAGAATTTGAGATGGTATCACTTCACTTTCCATGCCATTTTCATCTTCAGGTTGCTTGTCTTTGTGCTTGTCTGTAGACTGAAATGGACACACACAGACTTTAAATGCTTCACAACTGAAAATCCAGAATTTTAAGCATCTACAAATTCAAAAGGCAACAAAGGACAAACCTGACTCCACATTGGACTGTTTGATTGTTGAGAATATGGAAACCCAATGTCATATGGATAGGAACCTTGAAGTAGTGACTGGAATGTTGGTTCAGCAGGATACCGTTGAGGCATTGAATTTGGCAAAGAATTATGCACGACAAACATGTCCTGCAAATTGGCAAAGAACAATGTCATATATTAGGTTTCGCAATTATGGGTTTAGTCCATTAAAAAATACATACATTGTACTAACACTTACATGATGTGTGGGATTCATCAATGACGGATGAATAGAATTACCACCCATGGGCAAAGATGGAGGAAAATGATGAAGGGGACGAAGAGGTTGACGAGGAGGAACATGTTGACGAACATAGATATCTCCTCCAACAGATAATGGAGAAGGTGCAACTGTTGGACTTGTAATTGATTGTGACGAAGCCAAGCTGTTGGCACGGGATTTTTTTTTGGAGTTAGCTACCAACGCGGCTTCGAATCCACCTTTCACCCTCCTTTTGCCCGTACTAGTTGCCATCTTTTTCTTCAATCCTTTTGGTTGCACAACATGATGCACATCTTCGCAATCCACTTCAACACTTTGGGTGTCATGATCATTACTTACTTCATTTCCAACACCAAAAAGAGCACCTAACTTGCCTTCAACATTTGCACCTAATGTAGCAAGGTGTGCAATACAAAAATCATAAGTTTCTTCTGTTTCAGCAGCTCGACTTGCTAGTGCTCGAAATGCGGTCATCAATGTCTTATACCGCAAGGCTTGTTGGAATTTCACATCCACTTCAATGTCATTCCCCTTAATGTCCATCACAGTTTCGGCTCTTGCTTGTTTGGTCCACCTCTTCAGAATGTATTGTGAAGGAACCTCTTTCATCTTCAATATGTCTCTAATAACCTTCAATGAGTGACAACACAAGATTCCTTCCCTTTCAAATTTTGTACAATTACAACCCAATGACCCATCCCTCTCCATCTTCACTTTCCTTGCATGTTTCTTACCAACATCAACAACTGTGTAAATGGTACTAGCCTCGCCATATTCAATGGATTCTATGTCCGATTCAATGGATTGAAAGTACTCATTTTGAAATTCCTCAAAAATCCTTTTTGTGTAGACATTACCCATTTGAATTAACATTCTTATGGTGGCTTTCACCTTTGGCAACCTTTGGCACAAAGCATATCCTGCTTCTAACTCCTTGTATCGCTTTTCGTAAAGTACCCTTTCAAAATGCATGAAGAATTCATTCAAGTTAAAATCAGAACGAATGTAATCCTTCAAAAAAGCATTAAACGATTCACTGAGTTGTGTGGTACTCATTCCCGCAGCCCATGTTGATCTAACGTAAGGCCAGCCCCATTTTTCTTTCACCGCAAAAGTCAATTTCAACCAATGGTTTTCATGCGCATCATATTTGTCAAGCATTTCCGTCCACTCTAACTTCCATTGATTTGCATCTTCAATGTCAAAGAAGAATTTATTTAGTACACCCTTCACCCCCTTATCTTGGAATAAACAGTTAACATGTTTTAATGCATTTTGCATCAAATGCCAAGTACACAATCGGTGAGTTGTGTCGGGCATAACAATGGGTATGGCTTTAGCCATTGCAACATCTTGATCAGTGAACAAAGTTTTTGGTGCCTTTCCTGACATAGCCTCTAGAAAATTTTGAAACAACCATACAAACGATTCGGCGGTCTCATCATACAACAATGCTGCACCAAATATAACTGTTTCCCTGTGATGGTTGAATCCCACAAAAGACGCGAATGGTCTATGTTCTTTGTTTAACTTGTAAGTAGTATCAAAAGTGACAACATCACCAAATTGGGCATAATCCATGATCATTTGGGCATCGGCCCAAAACATATTCGTTATTTGCTCTTCATTATCTAACTGGAAAGCATAAAAGAAGGAAGGATTCTGCAAAGATTTGTCTTTAAAGTATTGCAACACATTGCCTACTTCCCCATATGCTAAACTTTGTTGTCTTTTGGTTCTCAAATAATTTTTAGAATCTAATTTTGTAAACCCAAGACATTGTCTCCCACCAGCTTCCCTACCCATGAGTTCGAAAGACTGGCCTAAACGAAGACCGGATTGTGCCGCCAAATCTAACTGAATTGCTTGGGTACTCGATATCTTTCTTTGTGACGGCAACATGTGGGCACACTCGGGTGATACAAGATCATGGTTGTGTTTTTCTTTGAAATCAGTCACAACATATTTTCCAGTTCCCTCATCTAATTTGACATACAGTCGAGCCCCACAACCGGTCCTAGTTTCGGCTCTAGGATTTTTTGACAAAGGGTCTCGTTTGTCACCCTTCCGAAATCCCTCCTTGTTGCAAACCAGAAGTCTACAAATAACTTGGTTAGTGACCTTGTTCTTCCTACAAAAATCCCTTCTTATGCTAAACCCCATTCTTCCTCCATATGTGTTATAAAAATCATACACGCATTGTTCAGAATCGAATGTCATTCCCTGTTTTGGCTTCCAAGCACAATCATTCTCAGGTTCCATGTCCGTATGAAAATGCAACTGAAAACCCATATAAATAAAATCTTAGCTATATAAATAAAATCTTAGCTACATCAATAAACACAATATTTGCACTATCATCAAAGAACCCACTGTCACACTTAGATAAAGAAATAAGAAATGAGAACTACATATCTTTAATTGATTTCTAAACTGAGACTGAATTGATTTGTAAACATCATCACATTGTAAACTAAATATCATCCAAGAACTAAATTTATTTCTAAACTAAGACTGAGGCAGAGACAAATTGATTTCTAAAAAATTCATCACATTCCAGTTGATTTCTAACCTCTGATTAAATACTAAAACTGATTAAATAGAGTGAAACTGATTACATAGAGTGAAACTGATTAAATAGAGTAATCTTCAAAATCTGTGTTAGACCAATGAAATCAATTCAACATATTTACTTTTAATTTTAAGATTTTGTTACAAAAATTATTAACAAATCAATCGCAGATTAAAAAAAAATACCCTATTCATCAAATCAAATTTTGATTAAATACTCTATTTCATTAACACAGATGTTGACTTAAAAATTAAATCTGTGATTTCAAAATCTGTGATTTTTTAAAGTAAATTGAGTAATCTTCAAAATCTGTGGTTTAACACAAAATAAATTAACACATTGGTCCATTAAAAGTAATCTTCAAATACTGAAACTGATTAAATAGATGTTGAAACTGATTAAAATCTTAAAATACAGATAATGTATATATATATCTTCAAATGCTGAAACTGATTAAAATCTTCAAATACAGATAAGATTTTGAAGATATTTGAACTGATAATGTATATATATATATATATCTTCATATACATTAATTTCTGCATTTGGCAAACCTCTGATTTACAAAGACACAGGGGAACTGAGCTGTGGCGTCGTTGGTCGTCGTTGGTCCTTGCAACGGCGTGGAGACTGGTTAGATTGGGTCGCCGCCGGTATTGGGTCGCCGTCTACGGTGGGTTCGCACAATGAGTGTGTTGAATGAGTGTGTTTTTTTGTGTTTCCCCGATTGAAAATCTGAAACCAACTACTGACTGTGTTGTTTTGTTTTGGGCGGGAAGCATCGACAAATTTCATTTTTTTTTTTTTTTTTTTTTAATCTCAGCCGTTGGATGTGCAACGGCTGATCTCAGCCGTTGCAAGGACGCTCGGACGAATTCCTTGCAAGGAGAGGATCTGAACTCCCTCAGTCTTTCCCTATATTATTATATGAAGGTCATAATTGAGCTGGTTTAGATTGTCACGTTTTTCACTTTTTTTTTTCTTAATTACCAAAATATATAAACTACTTCAATTGTCTCATAAACTACCTCTAGTATATTCAACAAAGCACAAACTTAAATTGGTGGTGGGAACGTTAGTATGGGTTTGGAAAGTGGGTTGATTTTTTGACTTTTTAATTTTTTGGTTATTTTAGTTTGGGGTTAAAAAGTCTTATTTCGAAAGAGTTTTTTGACTTTTTGTGAAAGAAAAATATAATGATTATGAATTGAATGTGATGTTTCATCGTATTAGACTAAAATAGTCTATTTTTATCTTATATAACTATTTTAGTCCAAATTTTTTTTCTCAAACGGAGGCTATGTTTTTTTACTTTTCTAATACTATCTTTCCCACCCAATAAATATCACATCCCATAACTATTAGAATAATTTTTTCCTCCGTCAAACAATCTAAAAATATTAATCAATTTTAGCAACATTTAAAAAAAATCAATTTATTAGTTTATTAGTTTATTTAGATTATATCACTTCTTTACTTTTTTATACATCTTTTCAAAATAAATAAAAAAATTAACTTATAAACTATACCCAAAACAACATTATAAAAAAATTTAATATTATAATCATTTACACCCACCGTTAATATTGAATCTTATGTATACATATTATATTTCTTGTTTGAATCTATGTAAGAAATTAAATATATATATATATATAATTAATTAATTAAATTTTTATGGGTGATTTAAAACAAGTTTATGAACCGTCTATTGCACCTGATTGGTTTGTCTTAGCAAATTATAATTAATTTAATGTAATAATGTAAAGATGTATTGTGATAATACAGTGCGTCCCGTAGGATGGGCTGGACCGATCCAAGCTCCTCAAGCCCACTGGATAACCTGCAAGCAAGTCCAATCGGGGGACGGGGTAGTCCCCCGGCGAACCCTCCGGCGTGTGAATTAGTAAGGGTGATAGACAATACGTAGGGAGAGTGAGAGAGATAGAAACACTTAACCTTCTTCCTGTCTTTCAACTTCGCTTATATCCTTTGGTAATCATTTCGTTGTCTTAGCCGTTCTGACCTCCCCGCCGAAAGCTTGCGACGTGGTTCGTCTTGTTCAGGGTGAGGGGGCGCCCTTCCGGCTGAGGGGTGTTGTCACAATAAATGCGGTGATGGGTTGCATTAATGGTGATGTGTTGTGGCAATAACTTTGCAGATCTTTGTCTGCTGATATGGCCTGTTCTGCACCCGCCACGTGTCCGAACATCATTTGCCTTTCCTGCTCAGTTGGTCTCCAGTTGTGCCGGGTCTTACTGACCGGGTTGTGTAATGGGGTCCAAATGGTGGGCTTGGGTTTACTCGTGGTGGGTCGTGGTCCTGGTAGGCCTATCCCTGTCAGTAGTCCCCCATTTCCGAGTGCAGCTTTAGTCCAACGAAGGGAATAATAATAGTGGAGATGAATCCGACCTGTAGGGGGAGACCGATCGTGAAAGACCGAGCGGGAGAGGTCGAGCGTGAGGATGACCGAGTGGACGAGGTTGACCGCAAGGGTGACCGAGTGGACGAGGCCGACCGCAAGGGTGACCGAGCGGATGAGGCCGACCGCAAGGGTGACCGAGCGAATGAGGCCGACCGCAAGGGTGACCGAGGGGATGAGGCCGACCGCAAGGGTGACCGAGCGGATGAGGCCGACCGCAAGGGTGACCGAGCGGACGAGGCCGACCGCAAGGGTGACCGAGTGGATGAGGCCGACCGCAAGGATGACCGAGCGGATGAGGCCGACCGCAAGGGTGACCGAGCGTGTGAGGGGCACGGGGCTCAAGGGGCGGCGTGTCACGTGGCGATTTGAAGTGGAAAAGACAAGGTGAGGGCAGAAGTCAGTGTATCTGGACCATACACGTGGCAGGATTTCGGGGGGAGGGGAAGCGTCAAGCGTTGGATCCGGAGTGAAGCGTCAGGGCATTATTATGGGCATTGATGAGACATTTTTGGCGGATGATTTGAAAAGTTTTCAAACTGGCGAAAATTAATTTGGATCCGTGGAATACGGGTAAACCGTGGGCTTTTGGTATCATACGATTTACCTACTTCTTTACAAAAACTCAAAATATTCGAAGTATCAGTTCCTTCGTTGCCGACGATACCCCTTTACAACATTTTTGCAACTTTCTTGCACCTGCATCAGAAGCAATACGCAGACACGCCAGAGATATGGCTCAAGAAGAAGCTGGGGATGTGAGGGTAGATCCTTTTGGAGAGGACGATGCTGTGGAGTTGGCGCAGTAGTATAGGTCGGGAAGGGTGGAAAGACCAGTGGTGCGAGCCCACGGTTCCACCGTGATAGCGGCGCCGCAACCAATCAGCCAGGTGGAACCAGATCACTGGCATTCGAGGGCTGACAGGTCCACTATTACGGCGGCAGAATTGGGGGCTATCCGCGAAAAGTACCAGATTCCGGAGGAGGTGGAGTTGGTGCTGCCGACATCAACGGATAGGCCATCTGACGCTAGGCCAGGGGAGTTCTCTCTCTACGAGGAGGCGCTGAAGGGCGGGTTGAGATTGCCACTGCCGCAGATCGTGGTGGATGTGCTCAACCACTTGGAGGTGGCACCAGGGCAGCTAATGCCCAATGCGTGGAAGATTTTGCTATCTTGCGCAAGCGTCTGGCCAAAGGCGACTGAAGGGCAGGTCATGACAGTGGATGAGTTCTTCTGCTGCTACAAAGCTTCAGGGCAGCAGGAGACTTGGGTAACCCTGCAGGCCGTGGCGGGGAAGGGTTTGGTGGTTGGGTTACCAACTTCGATCAAAGGTTGGAGGCCCAGGTGGTTCTACGTGTCCAACTCTGGCGGGGCTGGAGTGCGTACGTGTAACAAGCCCGCGAGGGACCTCGCTACAGTTCGGACTCGATTTTGGTTGTGGTTCTAAATCTGAACCAAATAGTCCAAATCTGGCAAATCGTTTTGAGAAAAACAGATTTTTTTGAAAGAAGTGCCAAACATGGACTGCTTTGCCAGATAACAGAGTCGCCACCTAAATATTTTTTAAATGGGAAATTTAGAAAACCCTGACTCGGTGCCTAAAGGCCACGTGTCCGTCATCACCAAAGTTGGCTCGGGAACTTGGGTACGATTGGGGAAGGTCACATCGTGAGCACCCCCGCTCGCCCGGTCAAAGACCGGCCTCTACTAACCATGATATCTATTTTTGAAAACATTGTGTATTCTTATTTCGGTTATTAGCCTAGGTTACTATGTGATGCTCGCAGCAAATAAGTATAGACCGAATCGCCCGAATTGGAACAAAACATTTCATGTTTGTTTATTTGAAAATGGTTTGATGGTGCTACCCTCAGGTAGGCTTAAAATGCGGATTTGCCACCCTCGAGTGGGCTTAAGAAAATCAGTGATTTTGCCACTATCTAGTGGGCTTAAAACAAACAGTCAACGAATTGTCCCAATTCAGGTAACTCAACCTCCACCCACAGGCATTCAAGGCAGTTATATCACATAAGCATTTAGCCTCATGGTAAGCATGCTATTCATGGCAACACTCACACACATGCAAGGATGCTAAAGCATAAAACTCACCGAGTACTCCAAGCCGAAACAGAAAACTGATTAGAAATCATGCATGATCCTAGATACAGATTTGCCTAATGCAACACATGCAAAAATGCAACTATAGCAGACTCGGCTATTCTAAACGTGGCATATGAAATGCTACAGCTAACAAGTATTCAATTTGGAATTGAAATACAAATGCAGTTTGTATGATGCGCCGAGCCCGGTGCATGCAATACAGATGAATGATGCAAACATGCTGTCATACTGTATGCTAATTGAAATATGCCCTATATCTAACCATCATAAGCAGATAAATAAAAGGGAGAAAGACGTGGGGTTGGAAGACATACATCACACTCACACACCCTTATTACAGTTATGCCCTCGCGCAGAGGGTCCGAATAAATATACAGTCCGAATAAAAGAATAATACAGTCCGAAATATACAGATAAAGTACAAATTCCTAATTAATTAACAATTAACTAAGAAAGCAGTAAACTGGCATGCAAGCCAGGGGCTGCCTTGCTATGATGAATAGCATGTTGGGCTGCCTGGCGCGGAAATCCACTGGGATGCCCCAATTAGCCTCTGTTTGCAATATTTCTCGAAATGCGCGCCGGATTCTGAAAAGTTGTTGATCCTTGATTTTGCTGTAACAGAGAGCAGGAAAAGGGCATAGCAAGTATTTCACAAATATATGCATGTCTCGATCCTCGTGCCACCAATCACGCATACCGATGCATGATGGCCGAGGAACCGAATTGCACAACTCAATATAGGATGAATGCAGATGAATGCTACAACAAAACCTAACTCCATCATGGGTAATCCGGAGTATCGGTGACTTGGGAATTGAGATCCGTTCCGTCACTCGGAGTACGAAACGTGCCTCGTTTCCCGTGCCCGGGCTAACGCCTATCCCGAACACGATGCAATATGCATGGTATGCATGAAATGCAGCTAACATGTGATATAGCATGCACAATGCTGTGAAAATGAGATGAAAATGAGACGCCTCGAAAAGCGTACACGCGGGCACGCAAACTGAGGCGATGGCATGAAATGCAAACCGGATAAAACCGAAGTGCCTCGAAATGCGTGCACACGGGCACGCAAACCGAGACAATCATAGACAAGCAAACCGGATAAAACCGAAGTGCCTTGAAATGCATGCACACGGGCACGCAAACCGAGGCGATGATGTGAAATGCAAATCGGATAAAATCGAAGTGCCTCGAGATGCGTGCACACGGGCACGCAAACTGAGGTGATGATAAACAAGCATGAAAATGCAGATCGGGCTTATGCCGACATGAGAGAGCCTCAGCCACACTCACATAGGCTGCCGTCAGATAAAAATAAAGCGCCTCGAAATGCGTGCACACGGGCACGCAAACCGAGGCATGCATAAAATGGCAACGGGATGCAATGATGGGCTTACGCCAACATGAGAGGGCCTCAGCCACACTCACATAGGCTGCCGTCGGATAAAATAAGCTGCCTCGAAATGCGCGCACTCGGGCACGCAAACCGAGGCGGTGGCATACGCAATGCCAATGGTACAGAAATGCAATGATGGGCTTATACCAACATGAGAGGGCCTCAGCCTACTCACATAGGAAGCCAATGAATGAAAACGGAGTGCCTCAAAGTGCGTGCCCACGGGCACGCAAACCGAGGCAATGCACTAAGGCATGAAATGACATGGAAAATGATATGCAAGCATGCAAACCAAATTTCAGCAGCTAAATAAAGGGGAAAACAGCCCCGAAATGATACGAACTGACAATCAATGCATGAAATCATCCCGAAATGTGATTTTAAATACCCGAAATGGCCTATGGCTATGCTAAGCATGCAAAATTGGCACATGACAGCAAAAACAGTAGCAAGGAAGCCTCAAAAATAGCATCTTTTCAGTACAAAACAAGGCCAAATTATGAGCATAGATATGACAACAATGGCTTGCAAAAAAAACGGAAAAAAAGAGGATTTACAAAGCAAGTGGTATCTACAATGCTCAAACCCAAAAATGCAGTTCTACAACATTAAAGAGGGACCAAAAATATGCATATTTACAGTAGATGACATCCCCCAAAACAGTGTAGAAATATAGCAAACATAGCATGCAAAATGAGGCCTCAAGAGGGCTATAAAGAAAGGTACCAAATGGATGCACCAAACCAGCAAATACCCCTAATAAAACTTTCAGAATAGCCCAAAACAAGACATTTTATAAGCCTGATGAAGGCTGAAATCAGAGGCTAAGATGGCCTAAACAAGCATGCAATTTTACGGTAAATAAGATGGATTTCAAAGTAAGTGCCAAAAATATCCACCAAATGGCTTAAGACCCTTAATAAAACATGACAAGGAGACAAAAATAAGGCTCTTTCTAAGCCTGATGAAGGCTGAAATCCGGAGCCAAATAAGTCTAACAAAGCATGCAAAACAAGAATAAGGCATGAATTCAAAGCAAGTGCATGATAGAGATTGAAAACCAGGTTTGGCCCTTATTCAATGTTGAAGAGGGGCTCAAAATAAGCACAATATCAGTATGTTGCATGCTCCAATTCAGATCAAAAATAGGCTAAAAATAGCATGCAATTTTACGGTAAATTTGAAGAATTTCAAAGCAAGTGCATGCTAGAGCCACCAAACATGATGGAGCCCTTCTTCAATGTTGAAGAGGGGCTCAAGATAAGCCCACTAACAGTTTGTAGTATGCTCGAAATCAGATCACTCAAAAGCCAAACAAAGCATGCAATTTTATGGCCTAAAGAGTGATATTGAAGGAAGTCTATGAAAGAGACACCAAATGAGGTTGAGCCCTTCTACAAAGTTGTAGAGGGGCTCAAAATAAGCACAAAACCAGTAGGGGTCAAAGCTCAAAACAAAAGGGAAATAGGGTAAAGAATTGAAGCAAGAAAATGCTCAAAAAAAGGAAATAGAGCTTTACCTTTGAAGACAAGCCTCTTGTTGCTTCTTGGCTTCAATTTGTTGCTTGTTGGCCTCTGAAAATCACCCCCTTGCTGCTGTAATGGAAGTGGGGATGGTGGAGCTTAGGGTTGGTGAAGGATTGAGCTAGGGAGCTTGAAAGTTTTTCAAGGTTTTGGCTATGGAAATGGAGGCTTTTTGGGAGAGGGTTTTGAGATCAAAATTTCTAACCCTAGGGAAGGGGCTGTCCAGCCCTTTAAATAGGCCAAGAAGGGTGTAAAAGGGGAGGGAAAAGCACCCAAGCTTTTCCTCCCAAAATATCCCCCGGATGGGGAGATATTTGGACAAAAATATCCGGACAGCTGGAATGGACTGGAAAGCAAGAAGCTGGCCGGCCAGGTGGTTTTCTGCAAGGTGGCCGGCCGGCCACCCCACCTGGTCGGCCAGCCACTCACCATGGCCGGCCGGCCACCCCCAAAAAATGAAGTAAAGATTTTCTGGCCGACCACCATGCAAAGGTGTCCTCCCAAGTGTGTAGAATAAGACCCCAAGGTCGGAATCTGGCAACTCTGAAGCAGATGTCACAACATAGAGCTTGAAGGAGAGGCCCAAAAATGAAATACACAATTGCTGGCCGACCACCAACTTTTGGTGTCCTCCCATGTGTGTAGAACAAGGTTCCAAGGTTGAAAATGGGCAACACTGAAGCAGGAGTCACAACATAGGACTTGAAGGAGAGGCCCAAAAATGAAATGCACAATTGCTGGCCGACCATACCCTTTTGGTGTCCTCCCATATCCCCTGATCACAGATATGTAGCTTTGGTTGGAAGAAAATACCCCTAGGGTGTTCAACATTGGCCCGGAAGTGAGCGAAACGGGCGCCGGAGAAGCGAAACTGGTTATCTGGGATAATTGCTGGCCTTCCACCCCCCAGTGATCTTCCTAGTGTTGAAACAGAGGTACCTGCCAATTTTTAACAAAAACTAATGAGAAATGAATGCTCGGGACCAAAACCGGGCAATTCGGGATCCCGAAAATGGGCTGTAGGTGCCGGAAGTGGTGTTCAGCAGCGAAGTGGGTATCTGCGACCTCAGTGTCCCTCGGAATGATGAAACAGAGATACCTGCCAAAAACCGGAGAAAACTGATGCAAAATGAAAGTTCGGGGCCAAAACCGCGCAGTTCGGGGTCCCGAAAACCGGCTGCAGGCACCGAAAGTGGCGTACGGCCATGAAGTGGGCATCAGGGGCCCCAGTGTTCCTCGGAACATTAAAACAGAGGTCTCCGCCAAAAACCGGAGAAATCGGAGATGGTTAGACGGTCCCGAACCGAGGCACACGGCCTGACGGTCCCGAAAACCGGGAACCGGGCTCCGAAATGGGCAAAATGGCCTACGGCCACGAAAAGTATCTCACGGCCACCGAGAGATAGTCTACGGGACCACTCCCTTCCCTCAGGAAAGAAAACAGAGAAAACCGAGTCTGGTTCGCAAACCGAGACAAGGCACACAAGAGGGTTCGGAAGTCCGGAGGCAGGGCGCACGGCCGCGACTCTGAGACTTCTAAACGAGCACAGTATGCAACATCACCGAGCGCTCAATCAGTGACGTCTGAGTCTTAAGGTCGGTCAAAAATGGGGTGTCTACAGTACGACGTGGAAGGTGCCGACCAAGTTTGTGGAGTCGAAGGTGGGTGCGGCGGTGGAGGAGAGAGTAAAGAAGGTGAAGGAGTGGAGGGAGAGGGAAAAAGTCCAGTGGGACGAGCTAGTTCAGCCGTCGGCATTGTTTGAAGCTGGGTTGGGCCCAAAATCGACCGGTGGAGACCTCGACCGATCAGAGCTGGAGGCAAGAAGAAAGGCACAGGAGGCGGAAGATCAAGCCATGCTGGTGAAAGCCCAGAAGTTCACGGAGGCCCAAGTCGACCGACCTCCTCAGCCAGTGGCGAGGGAGAGGATTCGACCTCGTCCCAAACCCTTGGGAGAGAAGGGTTTGGGCGAGTCTGCTCCGCGACTGCTTCCAAAAGATCCTCTGAAGGAGAGGTCGCTGAAGGAGATGGAGGAACTGGGTGTAGGGAAGAGAAAGAAGAGGTTGAGACGGGGGGAGGAAGAGCCAGCCCAAAAGAGAAGGAAGGAGTTGAGGGTGGAGGAGGCCAGTCTAGCCAAACAGATAGAGGGTGGTGAGGTGGAGGGGATGGCAGAGAAGGTGGTCGTCCCAGAGATGGTGGAGGCGTCTGTTGCGAAAGATGCCCCACGGGTGATAGAAGTCAGTCCAGCGCCAGAGATTGTGGAGAGGACCCCAGCAGCACAAGAAGGGGTTGGGTTAACAGGGGCGGAGCCAAGTGTGGGGCAACAGACCCAAAGGGGTCTGGGTGGAGCAATTTACCATGTGCGTGCTGTAGCTGGGAGGTTGGAGGGGGAAGAGATCCCAGCCAGGGCGGGGGCAGACCGTCTGGTGAAGATCGTAGAGGAGGCAGGTCTGCGCTCGGCTTCTGCATTCAACGAGGCCGACCTGTTCAGGGGGTTATGCTCCGCTCAAATGGAGGTAACTACCCTGGCAGGGGCCCTGCTGAGGAAAGCTGGGGCAGCCAAAATCAAGGCTGAAGAGGCCAAGGCAGAGTTGGCCAAGCTGAAGAGGGGGAGTGCTGAATGGAAGACCGCCCATACTGAGCTACAGTCGGTCAAGTTGGAGCTGGAGGGGGCACGCCGCCAGGTGGTGTCGCTCGAGTTCCAACTTACTGGCGAGCAGCAGAAGTTGGAAGAGGCCAAGAATGCTTGTGCTGTGGCGGTCGAGCGGCATGAGGAGGCCATGATCAGTAATGAAGATCTCGTCAGGCAGAGAGATGATGCAGATGCCAAGGTGGAGGCTCTGCAAAAGGCGTTGGAGGATGAGTTGGCCAAGGCAGAGGAGGAGAAGGTGAAACTGAGGAGGGAGTTGGAAGTAGAGGGCGAGAAGGCGAGGGCGGAGAGGGAGAGCCTAAGGAAGGAGGTGGAGGAGGAGAAGATGAAGTTGATTGCTGAGGGGGAGGCCTGGAGGAGGGAGCTGGAGGCTGAGAGGGCCAAGGCTGCAGCTGAGAAAGAGGCCCTACAAAAGGAGCTGAACGAAGAGAAGGCGAAAGCGGCCTCGGAAAGGGCAGCCTACCCTGATCTTTGTGTTGCAGCTGTTACTCAATTCAAAGGGTCTCCTGAGTTCCAGATGGCAATTGATGCAGCAGTTGCCAGCAGCTTGGCAAGGGAGGAGTCTGAGGGGGCTGGCCCATCACGGACGACGGCTGAAGGAAGACCTGAATCTGAAGTTATAGAGAGCTTCCAACGATCAGATTTTTACAAGCATGAAATGGCAGAGTTCTGGGACAGTGGCTGGAAAATGTTCAAGCGCAAGGCTGAAGAGCTGTTCCCAGAGCTTGACTTCAGCAGGGTGGTGGTTGAAGAGGATGATGTGGCCCAGACCTCCCTAGACGAGGGGATAGAAGAAGCAGATCTGATCTCTAGTGAGGAGGAGGAGTGATTTGGAGGATGTGTAATTAGGAGTTTTTTTTTTTTTTTTTTTTTTGTATACACATTTTTGTTTTGTATTGTTTTTGAAGTATTATGTCAAACTGATGTACACACTCTGCATGTGAATAAAACTACATTTATGTGTGGTAATTGACTGTGTTTACTTGTTTGCTGGGTTTGAAATGGAGAATGAAAAATTTGCCTGGACTTGTGGCTAGGTGTTCTCCCAAGGCTATGCTAGTACTTGTTTCGCTGGGTCTTCCGATGTTCGAAAGTGCTCGGTCGGATGGAGGCAGGGCTCTCGTAGGCTTTTGTAGGTGCTCAGGTCGGACTGAGGCTTTCGAAAGTGCTCGGTCTGGCCGAGGCTTTTGTAGGTGCTCAGGTCGGACTGAGGCTTTTGAAAGTGCTCGGTCTGGCCGAGGCTTTTGTAGGTGCTCAGGTCGGGCTGAGGCTTTTGAAAGTGCTCGGTCTGGCCGAGGCTTTTGTAGGTGCTCAGGTCGGACTGAGGCTTTTGAAAGTGCTCGGTCTGGCCGAGGCTTTTGTAGGTGCTCAGGTCGGACTGAGGCTTTTGAAAGTGCTCGGTCTGGCCGAGGCTTTTGTAGGTGCTCAGGTCGGGCTGAGGCTTTTGAAAGTGCTCGGTCTGGCCGAGGCTTTTGTAGGTGCTCAGGTCGGACTGAGGCTTTTGAAAGTGCTCGGTCTGGCCGAGGCTTTTGTAGGTGCTCAGGTCGGACTGAGGCTTTTGAAAGTGCTCGGTCTGGCCGAGGCTTTTGTAGGTGCTCAGGTCGGACTGGGGCTTTTGAAAGTGCTCGGTCTGGCCGAGGCTTTTGTAGGTGCTCAGGTCGGGCTGCGGCTTTTGAAAGTGCTCGGTCTGGCCGAGGCTTTTGTAAGTGCTCAGGTCGGACTGAGGCTTTTGAAAGTGCTCGGTCTGGCCGAGGTTTTTGTAGGTGCTCAGGTCGGACTGAGGCTTTTGAAAGTGTTGCGAATGAAAGTTTCATGAAAGCGACATTCAGACAGGTGAATTATAGCAAGTTGGAAAATCAGTCAATATTTGCATTATGTATTGAAAGAGATAAATACAACAAGTTTGACAATACAAAAGTAAGAATTCATTGATAGTAACGCTTCAGATGTTCAGCATTCCAGGGATGGGGGAGGTCGTGGCCGTCCATGTCTTGAAGTCGATAGGTGCCTGGTCGTGGTCGGGCTTTCACCACGTAGGGCCCCTCCCATTTGGCTGCCAATTTGCCCTCGGTTGGATTCTTTGTGGCAAGGGTTGTTTCTCTCAAAACAAGGTCGCCAGTGGAGAACTCCCGTGGTCGGACTCTACGGTTGTAGTGTGTTCTCATTTTCTGCTGGTACGAAGCCAATCTGACAGCAGCAGTCTCTCTGAGCTCTTCGATGAGATCCAGGTCTGCTCGACGGAGTTCTTCGGCTGAGGCGAGATCCGGATGTAAGACCCTGGGGGTGGGCAGACCGACTTCTACCGGAATGACCACCTCAGCGCCATATGTTAAGCGAAAAGGGGTTTCCCCAGTAGGAGTCCGGGCAGTGGTTCGGTAAGCCCATAGTACATGTGGTAGTTCCTCAGCCCAGAGGCCTTTAGCAGCTTCGAGCTTAGTTTTGATGATCTTCAGGAGAGAGCGGTTGGTGACCTCAACTTGGCCATTTGCTTGGGGATGACCGGGGGAAGAGAAGCATGGTTGAATGCGGAGATCTGCACAAAATTTCCTGTATTTAGCATTGTCGAACTGTTTGCCGTTGTCGGAGACGATGGCCTGAGGGATGCCGAATCTGCAGACAATCGATTGCCAGATAAACTTGGTGGTGTTCCGCTCGGTGATTGTGGCGAGGGGTTCTGCCTCAACCCACTTGGTGAAGTAATCAATGGCAACAATTGCGAACTTGGTCTGGCCTCGACCAGTGGGAAGTGGACCAACCAAGTCGATCCCCCATTTGGCGAACGGGTAAGGGCTGCAGAGATTGATCAGCTCTGTGGGAGGAGCATGGGGGATGTTGGCGAAGCGCTGACACTTGTCGTATTTCAGCACGAAATCAGAGGCATCTTTGTTGAGGGTCGGCCAGAAGTAGCCTGCACGGAGTACTTTGTGTGCGAGAGACCTGCCACCCGAATGATTGCCACAGATTCCTTCATGGATCTCTTGCATTACATAGGTTGCTTGGGCGGGGCTGAGACACCGCAGGTACGGTCGTGAAAAACCGCGCTTGTAAAGGAGGCCGTCGACCAGAATGTAGTTAGCTGACCGAGCTCTGACCTTGGCGGCCTGCTGTTGGTCATCTGGGAGTTCACCAGTGGTCAAGAAGAGGAAGATGTCGGACGCCCAAGGGATGGGTTCCGTCTGGAGGAATTGCACTTCTTGCAGGTCGGGTGAGATGGCCGGGTGAGTCAGGTATTCGAGGCGAACTCCATGGCTGAGGTCGGATTGGTCGGCTGAGGCCAGCTGGGCGATCTCATCTGCTTTGGAGTTTTCCGCCCGAGGTATGTGTCTGATCTGGAAAGTGTTGAAGAGACGGACAAGTGCGAGCGCCATGTCCCTGTAAGTCCGCATTGTGGTGTCCCTGGCATCGAATTCACCCATGATCTGGCTGACGATAAGTTGGGAGTCACTGAACACGCGAATGTGGCTAACCCCAATGTCTTTGGCTAGACGAAGTCCTGCTATCAATGCTTCGTATTCGGCCTCGTTGTTGCTGGCCGAAAACAAGAGGCGGAGGGCACATTTGAAGTAACCCCCTTCGGGGGATGTCAGGATGAGGCCAGCCCCGCTTCCTTCCCTGCGGGACGAGCCGTCAACATTGAGTGTCCAACAGTGAGGATCTTCGGGCTCTGGTGGAGTTGGTGGGGGTGGAGGTTTAGTGTTTGGGGCTGGATTGGTGAATTCCAAGATGAAGTCGGCTACGGCTTGCCCCTTGATTGCTGTCCGGGGGCGATAAGAGATGTCGAACTGGCTTAGTTCTACTGACCACTGCATGAGTCTTCCTGAGAGCTCTGGTTGCTGCATGACCTTCTTCAGGGGCTGGTCGGTGAGAACCACTATGGGATGGGCTTGGAAGTAGGGGCGGAGTCGTCTAGAGGCGGTGACCAAGGCCAGGGACAGTTTTTCTAATAGGGGGTAGTTCTGCTCCGCTCCCCGTAGAGCGCGGCTGATGTAGTAGACCGGCCGTTGGACTGAGCCGTCCTCTCTGATGAGTGCTGCACTGATTGCGGTGCTTGATACTGCTAAGTAGAGGAAGAGGGGCTCGCCGGTAGTTGCCTGTGAGAGGAGAGGAGGATTGGCCATGCACTGCTTTAACTGTTGAAAAGCTTCTTCTGATTCAGTTGTCCATTCAAAAGTCAGCTGCAGGACTTTGAAAAATGGTAGGCACTTGTCCGTTGCGCGGGAGATGAACCGGTTGAGGGCTGCCACTCTGCCGGTGAGCCTTTGGACCTCTTTAACGGTTTTGGGTGACTGCATCTCAATCAAGGCCTTGATCTTTTCAGGGTTGGCCTCGATGCCGCGCTGACTGACCATGAAACCCAGGAACTTGCCAGACCCTACGCCAAAGGCGCACTTCTCTGGGTTGAGCTTCATCTGATATTTGCGAAGTGTGGCAAAAGTCTCTCGTAGGTCGGTGAGGTGGTCAGTGGAGAGTTTGCTCTTGACCAGCATGTCATCCACATACACTTCCATGTTTCGTCTGATCTGATGGTGGAATATTGTATTGACTAAACGTTGGTAGGTGGCTCCAGCATTCTTGAGTCCGAACGGCATGACACGGTAGTGGTAGGTGCCCCGGTCGGTGATGAAAGATGTGTGTTCCTGGTCGGATGAATGCATCACGATTTGGTTGTACCCTGAGAAAGCATCCATGAAGCTGAGCATTTGATGACCGGCCGTGGCGTCGACTAGTAGATCAATGCGGGGGAGAGGATAGCTATCTTTGGGACAAGCTCGGTTTAAGTCGGAGTAGTCGACGCAGAGACGCCACTTGCCATTGTTCTTGCGGACCAGGACCACGTTGGACAGCCACTTAGGATAATCCACATTTCGGATAAACTAGGCCTCGAGAAGTTTGTCAACTTCTGCAGCTATGAGATTGTTGCGCTCTGGATGGAAAATACGCTGCCTTTGTCGGTAAGGTCGGAAATGAGGCTCAATACTGAGGCGGTGGGTGATGAAAGAGGGGTCGATGCCTGGCATGTCTGCATGAGTCCAAGCGAAGACGTCTCTGTGTTCGGTCAGGAGGGCGGTGAGGTCGGCCTTTGCTTGGGAGGGCAGTTGGCTGCCGATTTTAGCGGTTTTGAGTGGGTTGGTGGGATCGATGTTAACTTCGACGAGTTCCTCCACAGGTTCGCCTCTGATCAGTTCGTCCTCATCTCGGACGTCAAGTCCTTCAATGATCATTGCCTCCTTCAGTTTGACCTCTTTAAGTGAGGCCACATAACATTCTCTAGCGACGGTCTGTTCCCCTCTCACCGTTTCGACCCCGAAATCGGTAGGGAACTTGAGGGCAAGGTGGTAGGTGGATGTGATGGCTTGGAAGGCATTGAGGGCGGTGCGGCCGAGGATGATGTTGTAAGCAGAGGGGCAGTCAACAACAAGGAAAGTAAGCAACTTCGTGGTCTGCCGTGGGTACTCTCCAATGGTGATGGGGAGATCAATGGAGCCGACAGAGGTCACCCGGTCGCCGGTGAAACCGACCAGAGGAGTTTGGAGTGGGGACAGGCTTTCTTCCCCGATCTTCAGTTGGCGGAAGCAGTTAAGAAAAATGATGTCCGACGAGCTGCCATTGTCAATGAGGACTCGTCTGACCTTATAATTGGAGAGGACGGTGGAGATGACAAGGGGATCATCGTGAGGATAACGGATGCCTGCACAGTCGGCGTCCGTGAAGGTAATGGGCTCTGTCCACTGTTTGGGTTGTTTGGGGGGTCGGTCGACCGTGGCAACTGTCTTGTCTGAGTCCTGTCGTATCTTTCTAAGCTCCGCCCTCTGAGCTGAGCGAGATGGTCCACCACAAGCAAGACCGCCTGAAATAACTCTGATTTCACCAACTGGCGGAGGCGGATTACCTTGAGGCCGAGGTTGTTGGTGGGGTCGATCATGCCCCTGGTCTGGTTGAGCTGGTCGCCGTGGAGGGGTATGCCTGTGATTGTCTCTGCGGGGCTCGGTCCTTTGCCTTTGCTGAGGGCGGGTATCTGTGAAACGGCTCAGGCGCCCCTGGCGAATGAGGGTCTCCACCTGGTCTTTGAGGCTGATGCAGTCGTCGGTGTTATGGCCATGATCCTGGTGGAAACGGCAATATTTGGACTGGTCTTTACGGTTGGAAGGGTTCCGTGGAGGAAGAGGCCACTTGAGGGGGTAGTCCCGTTGGATCTGGTTAAGAACTTGTTCCATGGGAGTATTGAGGGGGGTATATTGCTCGAACCGACCGGGGAGTCTGGTTGGGGCTGACCGGTCGGCGCGAGGGGGTCGGTCGGCATAGCGGGATGTTTGGTTATGATGCCGAGCGTTACTGGGTTCTTGGTCTTTCCTCTTTTCTCTGGGGGCCAGATATTTAGTCATGGAGTCTTGCCGAGCGGCTAGAGAATCCTCGGCGTTCATGTACTTTTGGGCTTTGGAGAGCAAGGCTGCCATGGATGTCGGGGGGTTCTTGGAGAGGGAGAAGAGGAAATCGGATGACCGCAGACCAGCCATGAAGGCTGTGAGGATGACTTTATCGTCATTTTCAGCAACTTGTAAGGCTTCGGTGTTGAAGCGAGTGACAAAGCTGCGCAGTGACTCCCCCTCGGTCTGACGGATGTTGAGGAGTTGGGTCGCCGGACGTCGTTGGCGTTGGGCCCCAATGAAGTGGCTCAGGAAGGAGTCACTGAGGTGTTGGAATGTGGAGACCGAATCCGGTGGCAACTGGCTGAACCATAGCCGAGCCGACCCCTTCAGTGTCACGGGAAAGGCTCGGCACATGATTTCGTCAGGGAAAGCATGGAGGATCATGAGGGTACGGTAGGTCTCCAGGTGGTCGACGGGGTTGGTTGTCCCGTCAAAGGGGTCGATGGTAGGCATTTTGAACTTGGGGGGTAGGGGTTTGTCTCGGATGGAGGCGACAAACGGGGAGTTTGCTGTGGTGGAGGGCTTATGTTGGATGTTCTACATGACCCCTTGGAGTTGGAGTTTCATGGCTCGGAGTTCAGCGTCCCAAAGGGGAATGTTGTCGCCGCCAGAGGGAGACAGATGTTGGACGCTGCTAGCTTCACCCTCGGGAGCTGGAGCTATGATCGACGGGCGTGGGGGTGGAGGAGGCGGATGTATATGTGGGTGAAGGGGTTGCAGACCTCCCGAGTTGGGAGGATTGGGTTGTGGGACAGTATGGCCTGGAACTTGTTCTGGATGGGGTGGAATATCTGGGGGTGGTGGAGGGATAGGGAGGTTCCGTTGGAGCAGAGCGTTGATTAAGGCCTGGTTTTGTTCGGCCATACGGTTGATGCTGTTGGTGAGCTCGATGAAGTACTGTGGTGGGTTGTTTGGATTGGGAGGGTCGGTCTGGTGATCGGCAGCATTATGGTGGGAAGCCATGGATCTGGTCGTTACCATGCACGTGACGGATGAGGTGACAGAGGTTGCTGGAAAATGGGGGGCTCCGGCGGCAATGAACACAACTGTTGCACGGACAAACCGCGCTTCCCACAGACGGCGCCAACTGATAATACAGTGCGTCCCGTAGGATGGGCTGGACCGATCCAAGCTCCTCAAGCCCACTGGATAACCTGCAAGCAAGTCCAATCGGGGGACGGGGTAGTCCCCCGGCGAACCCTCCGGCGTGTGAATTAGTAAGGGTGATAGACAATACGTAGGGAGAGTGAGAGAGATAGAAAAACTTAACCTTCTTCCTGTCTTTCAACTTCGCTTATATCCTTTGGTAATCATTTCGTTGTCTTAGCCGTTCTGACCTCCCCGCCGAAAGCTTGCGACGTGGTTCGTCTTGTTCAGGGTGAGGGGGCGCCCTTCCGGCTGAGGGGTGTTGTCGCAATAAATGCGGTGATGGGTTGCATTAATGGTGATGTGTTGTGGCAATAACTTTGCAGATCTTTGTCTGCTGATATGGCCTGTTCTGTACCCGCCACGTGTCCGAACATCATTGGCCTTTCCTGCTCAGTTGGTCTCCAGCTGTGCCGGGTCTTACTGACCGGGTTGTGTAATGGGGTCCAAATGGTGGGCTTGGGTTTACTCGTGGTGGGCCGTGGTCCTGGTGGGCCTATCCCTGTCATATTGCAACATCCAAATATGTCCTGCCAATAAGGCCAACCAAACTTTATTTTGTCCAAATTAGAAAAAAAATTTAATTGTTGGATTTAAAAAAGAAAAGCAGATGCAGATGACCTTTTAATATTCTTGAATTTATAATTTTTTACTCGATTTTTGTTAAATTATTATTTTCTGATGTCATCTATAAATTTTGGTCATCTTTAATTGTTTGATTTTTTTTGTTGGTTACTATTAAAAATATAAATAATGAAGTTATTGTTTTTTTTTTTAAATATTAAATTTTTAAATGAGTTAACAATTAAATTTACTAAATATCTCAAAGAATATATGTGTCATCAATATGTATAGCAAAAAATTCAGTTCGAAGCATAAAAATAAGAATGGTGCGAAAGGATAATACACCATCCAATAAAAAGTGATTGTGAGACCAGCGTGAGCCCACAGATATCGTGAACTCAGTCTTCTCATATAAAATAAAGTTGTAATTCATAAACTTAGAGAATTAAAAAAAAAAAGTAAAATTTTTTTACGAAGCTGTTGTTAAGTAGATGATGATACATGATAATTAAATTATTTTCCAACTTTAATCATCAAAAATTTGTAGAAGTTACAATATGAGCAAATATAACACTCATCACTATTAAATATGTACAGGAAAGAGATACACCTTCTCGTATAATCCTGTTGATCAAGTCTGCGTTCCTCCGTGCGACGTCGTTCCACTACCTGAAAATACAAACGTGAGCTAGCCGGCGGGTGTGTGCCGGAAACCTCTCCGATACCTAAGTCAGTCAACAAGACAAATAGGCAAAAGCTCTATGTATTCAGGGAGCAAAATTGCATTACCTCTTCTTAGGTGATATTGGTGAGCTTTTATAGGTTTCGTGTGACACAATCCTAGTAGGACTCTAACTCCTCCACGTAGAGTCCTCCTAGGATTCATACTCCTGGAGGATAATGCTTATCCTCCAACACCTCCCTCACTGCTTAAACCAAGTGAGATGGTTTTACTAAGGCCGGACTTCAATGTGACCGAAGTAACCGTTAGTTCGGTCCATACTTTCCTTTCTCTTACCTCGGCCTTCCATATTTAGACCGAGCTATCCATAAGAGAGTTGAGCCGAACTAACGTCAGAACCGAGTCCTTCAGGACTTACCACACCTCGGTTTCCATACGCTTTAACCGAAGTAACTTACTAAAGACCGAACTACCACAACACATTTCTCAACCGAAGTAGGAACAAGGCCTCATGCGACCGGGCTAATCATCACGGTTGTGCGTCCCGTCTAACTCCAACGCTACTTCTCCAAACCGGAGTAGCTTACATGGCCATTCTACTTGGCCCTTTGTACTGCGGCCCATAACGGCCCAAAACCCAGCTCGGCCCAATTTATATATAAATTACCCTCTCAAAATACAATAATATTGATAGAAGAAACAAAGATAGATTAGTGACGTACACCAAACATTTTTCCATATTAGAGAGCAAAACAAAATCTATCTATCTATCAATATATAATCTATAATATTGTACCAATAATGTGACTTAAATTAGAGGCCCATTTTGGAAAGTGGTTTTTAACCCTCTCTCTCACAAAAAAAAGTCAATTTTTAACCATCTTTTCAGAACACTCCAGAATCGCATGACCCATAGTGGAGTTTCTACATAAGACAAATATTATACTAGTTTAAAAAGACCTACGTAAGGGCTATTATTACAATATGTTTAAATTTTATATTTTGATAATTTTTTAAAAATTAGAATATTGTTCTTTGAAATTGAATAAAATAAATTATTAGAAATATGATATAATTATGTAATATGATATGTATCATTTTTTGATTTATTATACACCTAATGATATATTCCTTCCGAATTTATAAAAAATATATATATATATGTTGGATAGTTTTTCTCAACCGATAAATATAAAACAAATACTAAGATAATTCTCTCATCTAAAAAAAAAAACTACTAAGATAATTCACTAAATTAATAAAGAAACAGAAGAAAATACAGATATACGCAAAAAAAACTAATTTTATTAATACATAAATCATTTTTGCATTACAAATGACCAAGTTTATTAATAAATAAACAGTCCTGCTAAATACCCCCACTGGGGGTCGACCCCCAGTGAGGTGGCGGGCTGTGATTCGTCAGTTTTCTTTTTCTTTTTTTCTTTTTTTACTTTCTGGCCAATCACCCACAGCCACGTGGGCTGGGGGTCGCCCCCAGCTGGGGGTCGCCCGCATTTTCCATAAACAAATTATTGAGTAAATTAACAATTTTTAATGATATTAAAAATATTTTTTAATTAACCATTTTGTTAATAAATAAATCATTAAGTCAATTAACGGTTTTTAATGATATGAGAATTATTTTTCAATAAATAATTTTGATAATTTATTATTGCATAAGAGAATTGGTTTTTTTTTTCTCTCCCTATTGTGTTAAATTAAAATTTATAACGAACGATAGTTGTGATTTATAATATTATAGGATTGATTCATATTTTAAATAAACCTTATGGGTGTATTTGTAATTTGTTAAAAAATAAAAGATTTATGTTTCATAATTGACAAGAATGTTTGCGTAATTACAGAAAAACTTGTTACATAATTAATCAAGAATGTTTACGTAATTACAAAAAAAATCTTCCCTCAACATATAAATTACTATTAATAAATTACTCAAAAAAATAAAAAACAAAAAACAAAAGAAAAAAAGACGGAGCTCAAGCAGTTAAGTTGTTATTATAATTTATATGTATAGATATAGATATATATTACTAAAATCTATACATTCGTTTAAAATCCTTATATATATATATATATTTATTTCAATCTGACCAAGTGTTCTTATTGAAATATAAGAAATGATAATTTAAAATGAGAAAAAATAAAAACGAACCAAAAACGCACTGCTTTATATATATATATATTTTACTAATTTCAAAACACTTTTTATTATTTTAAAACTTCTAAAATCTTTCACCACATTCTAAAACTTTTTAGGGCAAATTACAAATACCCCCTGAGATTTAGCAAAATTACAGATACCTCCCGAGGTTTCAGAAATTACAAATACCCCCCTGAAGGTACTATTTGCATAACAAATTAGGGAGCAAATTGTTATGAAAATATAAACCTCATAGGGCAATTTGTTATGAAAATATAAATCTCAGGAGGGTATCTGTAATTTCCAAAAGCTCGAGGGGGTATCTGTAATTTAGCTAAATCTCGAGGGAGGTATATGTAATTTGCCCAACTTTTTTAACATAACTTCTTATTAAAGAATGCTTTAAAACCATTTGATAATAGAATCCTGGTAATGACAACTCTAAGGCCATATTTGATTCACAAAATTAATAGTGAAGGTATTAATAATCTCATTAAATTAGTATGATAATCACTATCTAATTGGATCAATAGGATAAATTATGCACTTATCTATTATTTGATTTGCATTGGATAAGAAAACATATGAATGTAAGATTACAATCACATTTATCTTCTTTTTCAATCTTACCCTCCATTAATATTTCTTCACAATCTTTATTTTATCAAAATTTCTTCATAAACGTGGTTTTGAAAAAAAATTATAAATAAATAAATAAAAGCAAAATAAAAATACAAAATACAAAGGCCATATTTGGTTTGTTTTTTAATTTTTTTTAAATATAAACTAATTTGATAAAATAAATATCAAAAAATATTTTTAAATGTTTAAAAATTATTTTTAGCCTTCTAAAATATAAAATTATATAAAAACAATAAGTGTTTAAATTTTTAGTCAAGGGTAAAAAGTATTTTTATTTTATTTCCCAACTCAAGATATATAATCTCACCCTTACTCCATTACTAATAATCCTATAAATTTGTTGGATTAATTATCCATTGGATTAATAATCCTAAAACAAAATTTCAAAACAAACACAGGATTCTTGGGTCCACAGATTAATAATCCCAATCACATGTTCTAATTATGTCAATCAAATATCTCCAATGGTTTGTCATTGGAGCTGCCAAAGCCATGTTATAGCAAATATGGGACAAATTTTGGCAACTGCCAAAGCTGCCAAGTCACCAAAACCAATTGTTTATTCCCTTCGTTTCTCATCATCCTTTTTAGCAAAAATTTCCAAAACAGAAACAAAATTCACCCAAAAATAAATAAATTCTGAATATAAAAATTTCAGAATCAATAAATCAATCTGAAAAAAAAAAAAAAAAAAAAAGGGTTTCAGGAATTTCAAAAAATATGAATCAATCAATTTCAGTAATATGAATTAGTCAATTTTAGGAATTTCAAACAATCAGAAGCAAAAATAAAAATTGAATTTCAGCAACTTTATACTAAAAAATACCCACAATTTGAAGATTTTTTGGCTTCATCTTCTTCATCTTCGTGTTTGGATCATCTTCGTAGGGCTTCAGGTTGATCTTCTTATCTTCTTTGGATGGTTTTCATTAGAGTTTTGGGTTTGGATCATTTTTTAAATAGAGGGATTGTTGGAGAAGAGGTTTATAATAGAGGGAGAGAGAGAGAGATCGAAAAGGGAGAAAGAGGATCATTTTCATTAGGGTTAGGGTTTGGATCGTTGGAGAAGAGGGTTTAGAATGGAGGGAGAGAGAGATCGAAGAGGAAGACAGTGAGAAGAAGGTGAAAGACAGGGGTTGTGGTAGAGAAGAGGGTTGGAGAAGGAAATTTGGGGTTTGAGGATTGGAGATTGGTGGAAGTTATGGGGGTACTTCTACTAGTTCTTGTGGTTGTGGTGATGAAGAAGGTGAGAGATAAGGGGAAAGAGTATAACGGAAAGAATGGAGACGGTAAGAGAGAATGAGAGAGATAAAGATGGTAAGAGAGAGGGAGAAAGAGGCAACAAAGATTCCAGAGGGTTGATTTGGAGTGGGGGAAAGAGAGAGAGAGGAGCTGGGAGATGGGTTCAGATGATTCCAGAAGGTTGATCTGAACCGTTGGATTACTCTTTTTGTCATTGGAACGCACAAATTGAGCAAAGACTCTTTTTCTTCCTTCCTCAAAAGTTTGGAACGACTCTTTTTAATGGCCATAAATTAAACTGACAAAAAAAAAAAAAAAAACAAGAAACGGTTATATTTTTACTCCCTATAAATCTGAACAATCAATCTTAATTTGAATTCACAACTTTCAATCTACATAATATTTTTCTTGTTTGTTTTTTTTACACAACCAGTGTGGAAGGTTCATCAAAAACAAAGAGAGGAAAATCATTCACCACTCAAGAAGATGTGGCAATTTGTAGAGTATGGTGTCACATTACTGAAGGCCCAATTGTTGGCAATTCGCAATTGCATGCTAATTTTTAGGCAAGAATTTATGAAAATTATTGCTCGTTTCAGAGTGATCAGTTAAGAACACAAGTGTCTATCTCATTTTGATGGGATGCAATCATGAATGTTATAACAAATTTTGTGGATGTTTAGCGCAAGTCAAAAATCTACACCCAAATAGGATGTCTCAAGTTGATATAGTAAGATTTTATTTTCATTTATTATGTTAGTTTTTTTTTATTTATTTTGTCTTATATAAAAATTTCACTCATTAATTAATTTAATATTTTGTTTATACAGATGCTTCAAGCAAAACTTTTATACTATCAAGATAAAAACAAACATTTTGCTTTTGAACATTATTGGCTAGTCTTGCAAAACAATATCAGGTGACAAGATGGAGCTCTTATGAACACAGTGAAGTCAGTGATACATACACCTTTTTTCCCTAATTCAACCCTCGAATCCTCTATGGATAATTGCATTTCTCTTGAAGAAGATAATAGTTCAAGTGTTGTTAACAATCCAACTGTTGATAATAATCTAATCGGTGAGGGTAATGTCTTTGCAAGGGGTAAAATACCTATAGGTTAGAAATCTGCAAAAGAATTATTTCAGAAAAATCAAATCGTTGATGCTAAAGTCTACAAATTTAATAATTTGTTGGAGACATTTAACCAACATCTTGTTGAGAATGAAATGAAAAAAACTGAAAGAGAAGAAACAATGATTCAAGCATTGTAGAAGATGAAAGAACATGAGATAAAAAAGGAAGAACATTTGATAATGATATCGGACATTTGTCATTTCGACCCTCAGACGAAAACTTGTTATATAATGTGCAAAAATGAGATTTTCGTAAAGTGGTCTGCACATGTGAGCAACCCAAATTACTGTTTCTCCCTGCCTCCTGATGAATAATTACAGGAGAATGTACTTTTTCATTTTGCAATATCATTTATTTTTCAATGTAATTTTTATTATTTATTTGCTTTGTAATTTTTATTTTGTAATGAAACGTAGTGGTCCATTTAATTTTATCTTTTGTAATGTAATATTGACTATTTTTTAGTATAATTTAAAATTTTCAATGTTATTATGAAAAAAATACATATATTATTGAAATAAAGGCAACATATGAAAAAATACATACATATTTTTCAATTAATTTTTTTTTTCAATTTTTTTATCTTTTATATTTGTCTAGTAGGGTAGAATGTAAATATTTAATTTTTTTTTTAGAAACAGTTTGAAAAAGGTCACAAAAGACAAAAAAACAAACAAAAAAAAATCACAAAAAAACGTATATCCAAACACCACCTACAAAATTAGAAGGAAAGTTGGTTAAGATTTGTCAAAATAGAATGTAGCCATTGGAGTACCATTGTTATAATTTGATAACTAGTGGTAACCCGTTCTATGCACGGCATGTAAAAAAATTAATAATATATTTTTGTACAAAATAATATAAATTAAATTTTTGTATGTAAATTATGAAAACAAAGAAGATTGAAATTTACAATTTAAGTCCCACAATTTTATCACAATTTATTTATTATTTTTTAATTTATCACAAATTTAATCATGTAACTTTTAACCCCCTGTTAGAATTGCAAACTTAGGTGAGCTCAATCCAAGTAACTTGAGTCGAGCTTAAATTTTTTTAAAGATTGAACAGCATATTTTTAATTAAGTGATGACCTATGCATAATTTAAAAATTCAAATTAAATTTGAATGGCTTGGGCAAAAACACCAAATAACCTGAGCAACCAAAACAAAATTATATATATAAATATATAAATTATTTGCTAATTTATTTTTTAAATAATAAATAAAATTAATTAAAAATTTAATATTAATGAACAAAAGAAAAAGCAGTATACTTAAGATTTTCAATAGAATTTTTCTTTAAAATGTTTTAAAAATACAACTTTAGAAAGGGATCATGAAATAAATGATTGTTTGGGAAGTGCCATATTAGCTCACCTTTTTATCTTTTTATTTTTTTAGGTCACATCACATCTCTACTTTTCTACATATCTTTTCGTAAAAAGTAAAAAACTATACTTAATTATCTTTTTTGAGTCACATCACATCTCTACTGTTCGGTATATATTTTCGTAAAATGTAAAAAAATATACTTATTTAGCACTTCTCAAACTACCACTAAGTTGATATGAAAAAAAATTTACTTTTTATAATAGCATAAATAATTTAAATATGATTTTTTAGAAATTCACATCTCTCACAAGCTTGTGGGAGTTCCAATATCCCAATCTTAATTTTTTTATTTAAAAAAAAACATCAGTATTTATTGACTTCTACCAAGTCACAAGTTTTTTTGACTTCTTTCATACCTATTGTTACACCATTTTCAACTTCTCCCATACACTATAGTTAGTGATGGGATTGTTGAATTATTTTTATAAAAAAATCTAAAAAAAATAATTTGTATATTAAAAAAAATCTAAAACAAATATAAATTTTTATTAAATCTATCTATCTATCTATATATTATATAAGTAAAAAAGGCTTTCTAACTACAAGTTTTGTGAGAGTTCCAATAGCTCAAACTATAATTTTTAATTTTTTGATTTTAAATGATTAAAAAAATCCTCTATAGCTTTCATTCAAGCAAAAAAAATAAAAAATAAAAAAATTAATATCTCCTGATTTATGACTTTCAAATGAAAGTGTATATCAAATATATAAAATAAAAAATAAAAAGTATACTTATCCATTTCAAAATCCAAATTTGAAGGGCACTAAATATGGAAAGTATTTCATTAATTTGAATTTAAAATTATAATGATTTATCTCATAATATATAAGTTTTAAATAATGATATATTCCATAATTTATCTATATATCTATATATTATTATAATTGTAGAATTTTATCATTTCATTAAGGTTGAAAGTTGTAATTCTTTACTTATATAATATATAGATAGATAGATAAATAGATAGATAGATTTAATAAGAATTTATATTTGTTTTAGATATTTTCTTACTATACAAATTATTTTTTTTAGATTTTTTATAAAAATAATTTAATAATTCCATCACTAACCATAGTGTATGGGAGAAATTGAAAATAGTGTAGCAGTAGGTATGTAAGAAATCAAAAAGGCTTATAAATTGAGAAAAATCAATAAATGCCGAGGTTTATTTTTTTAAAAAAATTAAAAAATTAAGATTGAGATGTTAGAACTCTTACAAAGTGTGTGAGTTAAAATCTCTATTTTTCTTATATAATATATAGATATATAGATTTATTACTATTTATTATTAAATTATAATAATAATATTATTATTATAACAAATACCATTGAGATGCTCTAATAATTGTTAATAATCACTATACAATATTGTTAAAATATTTATAATTATATTACATATTTCACATATTTTTATAACTTTTTACATTTTTAATATAATTTTATACTTTTCCACTCCTAACAACAATCAAATAAAATTTATTTTTAGCATTTCCTTTGATAATAATGTACCGTTTTTTTTTTTGACAACATTCCCAATAATTTTTTTGAGAAAAATATATAAACGACAAATAATAAATGAATAATATTTCCACTGTCACACACAAACTAAAAATTAAGCAGCTCATGACGTGTGTATTGGGAACCCGCTTCAATTTTTTATAATATCATTTTAATATTTTAATCATATTAAAGTAAAAATAAATAAAATAAAAAAAATTGGTGGGCCTCTCGAGGCAAAGAAGGCCCCAGGTGATGCCCACTGCCACACCCATCTGCAACCCTTTTCTTTTCCAAACTCAATCCCCTTATAAATAGTAACCCTAGCAACTCACCCTTAGCTTCCTCACTGACTCGTCTCTCTCTCTCATCATCACCACCATCATAATCACACCATTGTCAATCTCCAACACCCTCTTTGCCTCACTGCCCACTTTCTCTTCTCTCTCCTCTTGCTGTTTCCAAAAAGCAAAACCCCAAAGAAGAGAAAGAGAAAAGAAAAGAAAAGAAAAGAAAAGAAACCCATATCTTGATTTTCTTGAAATAGTCTTCCATGGCTTCTTCTGCTACTACTACAGCACCACCACCACCTCCGCCGCAGCAACAACCACCGTTGTATTTCGATGAGAAGTGGCGGTTGTCGAAGAAAGAGCTCTCAAGGAGTACTCGCTCCTCTTCTTCTTCTTCTTCTTCTTCTTCTTCTTCAAATACTCATCTAATGAAGAATTCATCACAGAGAAGGTGTTCTTTCACAAGAAAATGTGCTAGGCTTGTCAAAGAACAGAGAGCTAGGTTCTACATCATGAGGCGCTGTGTCACCATGCTCATCTGCTGGCGCGAGTATGGTGATTCTTGAAATCAAGAAAAACAAGAAAGGGTTTAGAGAGAAAGAGAGGGTTTTCCCTTTCTCTTTTGCTTTCTCCATTTTTTTCTCTTTCTTGTAACAAAAACATGTACAGATTTTGTTTTTGTTTTTGTATTTGTTGGGTCCGAATCTCCATTGATGGAGACTAGGGTTCTTATTAGAGTTACTGTCACTGTTCATTTGATAGAGAATGAAGGGGAGGGAGGGAGGGAGAGAGAGAGAGATATTGATATGACAGATTTTCCACTATTTCACACACTGTATTGATATCAATGACTTGTCTCTAAGTTCTTATGATTATTGATAATCTGTTTTTCTGTTTTGTGGGTTTTGTTGTTGATGATTGAGGTGATGGGTCTCTCTCTCTCTCTCTCTCTCCATAGTTTTCCAGAGAGATGAGAGAGAGAGAGATTCCATTCAACCATTGCAGGTGCAGCACACTGTGGATCCGGTGTGCTTGGCTGACACAGATGGTTTATTTCATTATTCAATTTTTAAATTCATTCGAAAAAAGTGGTAAAAAGAAATAAAAATTGTATTAACAAAATTTATTATGGTATAATTTCCGTTACAATCAGTTTGAATATATATTTCATTTTGTCAACATATTTTACAAAATTTTCATTTTTTTTTTTCGTTTTAATGATATTTTATTCTCTACGGACTGTTTGGCTAAGATAAGATATTTTTAGATAACGTTGCCTACATTTTATGCCTCTTAAATTTCGCTTTAACCCTTGTATAAAAATTTGAATTAATTTCACTTTTATCTCTTATATTATAACTATTTATTTATTTTGTTTTTAAATGATCAATTTTTCTTTATTTAATTTCTAAATTTTTTACTTTAGTTAATGTAACTTTTAGTTAGAGAATGATTGCATAAATTGGCAACCATACAACCAGGGGCTCTTGTCTAGTCAGAGTTCTAGTCTAGTTGATTAGTTTTTTTGGCCATTAATTTTTTTTTAAGTCTCTGTTTGATTTAAAAATTGAAAGAGGGATTTGAAAAAGAAAAAAAAAGAATGGCTAAAATTATTAGAAATTTAAGTATATTTTATTCACATTTCATCGTATTTCTTCTTTTTTCTTTTCAAATTCTTCTTTAAATTTTTAAACTAAACACCACTTAAGGGGAGGTTTTGAGTTTCACTTTTATGGACGTGAGTTTCAATTCTCTCGAAATATTAATTTAACAATCAATTATTGATTTTTGCCAATTAAAAAAAATAAAATAAATTGGTAACCGTACATTCAAACAAATTATTCCCAGTAACCAATTTGATGGGTGTTTGCTTCTACGCTTAAATTATTCTTATTTTAAAATGATTTTTTTTATCATTAAATTAAGTTTTAATAGTTATTAATTTATATAATTATTTTTAATTAGACTATATGAATTAAAATAAAAAAAAATTAGGAGATGAAATATATAAAATCGATAATTTAATAATAATATAAGAAAAATGGTGATAGTTTGAGAAATAAAAAATAAAGGGCAAGCTTCTCTCCGGATTGAAGCATATTGTTGGGCCCGTAGGGATTTACTACGGATCATGTTTCGATAATTCGAATCGTTAATGTGTAAAATTCGTCGAGTACTTTATTCTTGTAAAAAGTCACGTTGATCCGATATTGATAGCTACTTGATCAGATCAAGTTTCTCTTAGCTGTAAATATAATTTTTAAAATAAATTGTTGACAAAAATTTGATCCAATCAAGTAGTTATCAATATCCGATTAATATAATGTTTTACAAAGATAAAATACTTAACAAATTTTACACGTTGAACGGTTTAGATTATCGAAATAGGATTAGTGATGGACTCTATGAAACTAACAGTACTATCAAATTTACTTAATGGACCGCAGATAAGCTGACCCTAAAAATAAAATTAACACCAAATTTTTTATGTAGAGTGATGCTGATGTTGGAAGTGAATAGCACATGAAAGTCCCGCAATGCTAGAAATCATTAAAAGTGGTGTTTTAAAATAATCATTAATGATGTGATACTTATTTTTTCAAAAATAAAATAAAATAAAAAATAGACACAACAACATTATGGCAGTGGGTGGAACCCACTATCATATCATGACACTAATTAGTACTCCCACTCATTTTCTCATTAAAGTCTCACTTGATGGATCAACGTGGGAGAGAGTCTTTGGAGGCCTAGAGGACCATAGAGATACCGTTATTTTTTTCTTGAATCAATAAACAAATTACAATGAAAAATAATAGGATAGATTACACTAAACCTTTCTATGGTTTGGGAAAAATATAATTATATTATATTTTTAATATAATTATATTAATTTTTTTAAAATTTTAATTTATATAGTAGTTACATTATTTTTTATTAATAATTCATTAATCATGAAAAAAAAAATCATGCTACCATCTTTATTATACTAAAATGTTATTATTATTATTTATCTCAGTGTATGCTTATCATCTATATTAGTTTTAGCCGGTTTAATCTTGTTTAAAAAAGTCAATCATATTTATATAAAAAAAGTAAAAGTAATAATATATTTTTTAATTTAAAAAAAGATGAGTGTAATTTATGCAAAATAAATATTAGAGTAATACTAGAGACCCATGTTTAAGATCCCCAAATACACATACAATGACGTGGCAATGAAGTAGAGCTTCACATAATTTAGTATGTGACAAATTAAAATTTGACACATATTATTACATATTATTATGGGTGAAATTGTGAGAGCTTTATTAAGGGTCTTAAACATTTTTCTAAATTTTAATATGTAATTTGTTTTTGAAAATATCAAAAAAATAAAAATTAGAAAAAGTAATTACATATTTATGAAACTACAACACTTGTTTGCACAATTTAGTGCATACATATTTGTATTTTTATGAATTTATAATTATTTTTCTAACTTTTCATTTTTTTTTTTTTTTGGTCTTGATATTTCTTCATTTTTTTCAATATATTTGTATTTGAATGTGTAAAGTAAGCTGCCAGTTCTTTGCTGTCACTCACTCCTTCCTCCCTCTGCTAATGTCCTCAGATGAGGCCGTGGAAGTAATTGGGCTCGCCTTGCCATGTGAATGTGAGATTCCTTTGAAATGTCGATTTTGTCCTCATTCCTTCTTGCATTTGACCATCTGAAGGACCACTTTGACCTCATTTCTCCTCTAGGGGGCTTTTTGGTCATTTTACCTCTTATAATCCATTTTATTATGAGTGATTCTAGGGAAATTCTATTTTCACACACCAAATTATCTCTGTGTATATATTTTCTCAATTTACATATTTAGTAATTTGATTTTTACTTCTTTATCTCAGTCCACATACTTCACATTCCAAATATACCCCTCTCTGTGCACATCGTCTCCTTCCATCATTTCTCACTCCAAAATCTTTAACCCTAACTACACCAGCTACCGACGATGAAGGCAGCGATGACATCAACCATTACCCCTTTTCCAGCCTCTCAGTCATTCTCACACAATCCCTTATGCTGCTGTCACCTCCATCGCGATCATCACCGGCCGCCGTCACCTCTGCGATCCACCTCCCCACCCCTTCTATAGTCTTCTCCGCCCCTTCTCCAGTTCTCTCCACCCCTTCTATTGCAACGCAACCTCCCTTACTTACCACGATCGATCGATCAACAAAGAAAGAAAAAGAGGCAGAGAGAGATTTGATGGTTGATGCTCGAACAAACCCTATAGATTCGATAGTTGATATCTGTACATACTCAATTGGTTCGGCGATTGATATCCGAACGGCAACGATCTGTTCGGCACTGGTTGTCTGAACGGTCTCAATTTCTCTAGCAATCTACAGAGAAAAAAAAAAAAAGATGAAATAAGAATGTTAGGGATTGAAAGGAGTGGGGAAAGTGAAAGGAAATGCTGTATATAGTTGAGGTTTGGGCATGTGAGGCGATGGCCGACAGTGGCCGGCAGTGAAGCGGTTGGTGAGATAGTGGTGGGTGAGATGTGTATGAAGAAATTGTGAGATGTATGGATGAGATGGTGGTGAATGAGATGGTAATTTTGTTAAAGGATAAAATTGTGATTTTGAAAAAATTCATTAAGTGTGTGGAGTAAGGAAATTTGATGGGTAGAAATAGAATTTCCCGTGATTCTACTTACACCACCAAATAAACTCCTTACACCCATTTTCCTTTTACACCACACCCAAAAAATTCCTCTCTCTCTCTCTACACTTCTCATAATGCCAAACTTACCTTTATCTCTTTTATCCCGACATTCCAAACCCTAAGTCTTCCAACCACTACTTCCAGCAGTTACTCCATCTCCAGCAGCCATTGTCACCACCTTTACAGTCCTTCAACCACCACGATCACCACTGTCTCAACCACCACCATCGCAACCCTCACCACTGCATCCACTACTTCCTTCATTGCTTCACTGTCGTGACCATCACCACCGCCTCAACCACCTCATTCTGTAACACTTTTAGATTTACTTCTCCACTACCGCAATCAACTTCTAGAGCAGGAGAGATAGAGAGAGATGAAACCTAGGATTAAGCTTTCGGATGAGAGAAAAAGATAAAAAAAGAGGAGGAGGGCAGCAACAGGAAAAGATGGGGTGACAGAGAACTGCCGCAACCACCCATTTCCACCACTATTGCGACTGCTCCATTTCTACGAGAATGAAAGAGAGAGGCAAATAGAGGAAAACCTAGGGTTAGGTTTTCATATCTGGAAAAAGAAGAAGGAGGAGGATGACGGTGGCGGGGTGAGGCGATGAGGGACTAGGAGACGGTGATTGGTGGTGAAGACCTGGCCTGCGATGAAGGGCTGATAGAGGTGGTGGTGATAAGGTGTAATGAAAAATTAGGATTTTCAAAGTTTAAGGTGAAAGGATATTTTAGTAATTTCATATAAGGATTGAAATGTAATAAAAAAAATTGAAATTGAAGGGTACAAGGAGTGTATTTGGTGGTGTAAGTAGAATCACTCTTTTATTATTTTGGCATATGGGATGCCCACTTTTTCAGACTTGAATTTTTATTGATAGTAATGTTATGATGATTATTAATTAAATTTTGAATATCTGAATACTCCTTAGTAAAGCATACCAAGAAAAAAAAAAGAAAAAAGAAAGTAATTTCTTTTTATTATTGAGGGTGATTTCGTCCGATAAGAATTACTGCTGGTTTTCTGTGGCTAATCTGTGGGAGCTTCTATATACACACACCCTTTCCTCTCTATACAAATCCTTCTCAATACACACACTAAAAAAATAAATCCTAATATATTTGACTCACTACACACACCTATCATTCCACATATACCCCCAAATGTAAATCATACACACACACACCCCCTCTCACACACACACCCGTCTGTCACCCCCTCTCACATACACACCCATCTGAGAACCCCTCTCTCACACACACCCATCTCTCACACTCTCCACCGTTCCTCCCCAAAAGCTTCATCCATCCATCTGTGTCATTGAAGTATTGGCATTGAAGGGCATTGAAATCTTCACATTTTAGGTTAGTTTACACAGATTAGAATCTTCTCATTCCTATTTTATTTGTAATGTAGGGTTAATTTTTACCATTTTCGAAATTTTCCGTCCACTATTGTAAGTGATTGCCGTGTTTCCTCATTCGGAACTAGTTATTCGAATTTTTTGTTTTTGTTCGGCAATCTAGTTTTGAAAACAAAAATAATATTCGGCATTAGAGTTTCGAATTTTCTGCTTCTATTTGGCACTATAGTTCCGAAAATATTTACTTGGTTCGTCTTTCAAGTGCCGAAAATAATTTTTTTTTTCGGTTTTCAACTTCCGAATAGTAGCTTTAATTTCGGACAACAACTTCCAAACAGAATAGGTATTTTCGGTTGTGAACTTCCGAACAGGTTTTTTTTTTTCCTTCTTAATTAAAACACTTAATTATAACACTTATTATAATTTAAAACACTTATTATTTACACACACACTCATTACACACACTCTCTCATTATAATTTAAAACACTTATTATTTACACACACACTCATTACACACTCTCATTAATTTTACACACACACTCATTACACACACACTCATTACACACACACTTATAATTTAAAACACTCTCATTAATTTTACACACACTCTGTTTATTTACACACACTTAGTATTTTTTGCAGCTAATATGGATTTTGAATATCAACAACGTGTCCCACCTACTGCTTCAAATAGACGACGTCGTGAATTGGATGTAGACCATGAACGGGGACGAGGGCGTGGGCGAGGACGAGGTCAAGGTCGTAGTCGAGGTCGTGATCCAGTTTCGGTAGAATATGATATTCCCAGTGCCAGTCAAAGTGGGGGCCGAAGCCAAAGACGAGTTGAAGGTTATGATATGCCTGACATTGTTGTGGAGGATATCTCTTTACCTGATTCTCCTCCTGTCCAGGAAGAATACCTTACTCATGCTTTTCCAGGTGGACTGACTGATTCGTCAATACTGCGGAGTTTCAATAGTCATGTGGCTGCAGCTATTTGGCACGGGGAGGTAAACATTCATTTGTATATGAGTTTTTTTGTTTTTGTGTGTCTGTTGTATGGTAGTTTGTAATGAGATATCATTTATGTTGTAGGAACGAGGGCCCCTAAAGTGTCATAATCACTCTTCCAAGATCCTTGCATGGCCATGGTGGTTAGTAGAGAACAATACCAGATTCAAAGCCATTATTGAGCAGTCTGGACTGTCACAGTTAGCTCGTTGCACTTCTCGGTTCGTCAACAAGCTTCTAATCTTCAGTTTTGTTGAGAGATGGCAACCTAAGACGAACACATTTAACATGACAGTTGGTGAGATGACCTTGACCCTGGATGATGTTGGCACTATTCTTGGCCTTCCCATTGTAGGCAAATCAGTCAGTATACCAGATGTGACAGATCATCATGGAGTTACATTACTCATTTATGGCTTGGGGATTACTGAACGTGCAGCACATGAAGAGGTTTCTTCTGCTGGTGGCAATTTAGTCAGGCTTGAATAGTTGCGAAGTCAGTTTGCTGGTGTCACAGATTCAGACCCCGATGAGGCTATACAGTGTGCTGCAAGAGCTTATTTGTTGTTTCTGTTGGGATGTACACTCTTCAGTGACAAGAGTGGCAGCAGGGTTCCCGTTGTTTACCTCGGCTTGTTGATGGATTTGGGATCCATACATACTTATGCCTGGGTGCTGCTGCATTAGCATTTTTATAAAGACAGTTGGGGTTTGCTAGCCGGTCTAGGTTAAGTAGATGGGTGGTTATATGACTCTTTTGGAGGCGTGGATTTATGAGCACTTCCGAGCATTCCGACCTCATCAGAACATGGGCTACAATGAAGACATGCCACACGTGTACCATTGGGCATCTAAGAGAGTGGCGGGTTCCTCCATTGACCATTTGAAATCTTTTCGAGCCAAGCTTGACAGTTTAGTAGCTACTGATGTAAGTTTACTCATCCTGCGATAATTTTAAAACTTTCATTTATCTTACCCTTTATGTACTTTAATGCAAAAACACTTTACGTTTACAGGTTATTTGGGATCCATACCACAGCTGCAGAGACCGGCATCCATGTAACCCGGTTACGTTCGACCATGGATGCTTAAAGTGCTTAGACGTTGTTGAACCCTATTATCCAGATAGAGTTTTGAGGCAGTTTGGCAGGGTTCAAACCATCCCAGATGCACCGCTAGCTCTCAGTCGTGGTGCGCGAGGCAACATATCTGCACGATATACAGTCATGTACAGATACTTGGATAGGATCTGGGAGGCTTGGGATAACCACGTGTTATCTGAGCAACGGAGGAGCACACCAGTTCGTCAGCCTTGGCAATGTGTACCGGGTTACATGGATTGGTATAAGAATATCACGCACCTATATGTCGAGCACACTGATGAACCGCGTGTCCATGACCATCAGGATTTCAGCGAACATGCGGATGTAATCTATTATCCTCTTTTATGCATATGTAACTTACTCTTTTTTTTTTTTTTTTTTTTTTTTTTTTTTTTTTTTTCTGATATGTTCCCTAAAATGTGATATTCTTTTCAAATGCAGCGTATTGCACATGCACTGCAGATTTCACATCCTATTATTGACGCTGGTTATTAGGAGGGGATTCGCCATCCTTATTGACTTTACCAGGCTATCGAGAGTATGACACATGTTCTTGAAGGTCAGCACATTGACGAAGCTGGACCTAGTTCTGCTGGAGGTCGCTTTCCATCTTCGACATTGACATACAATCGTAGGCCTAGGTGTAGGCATACAGCTGATTCGTGACATACAGTCGTAGGCCTAGGCGTAGGCATACACATGTTTTTTGGTGTTTTTTGTAAGATGACATTGTTGTAATGGTAACAGTGGTTAATATTTTCTTATTAGAATGGAATGGCAACAATGATATTGTCATGACATTGTAATGACATTTTATTATTAGAATGGAATGGTAACAATGGTCGTTGATTTTCTAAATGATATTTTCTTATTACAATGGAATGATAACAATGGTTGATAACATTTAATCCACATTGCAAAACATAACATATCAACATCAAAAACACATCCATTAATTTCTTCCATAATTCTAACATTGTCAAATGCATACATGTGTCATGCGACATCAACAACATCAAAAGTCTCTTGAGTAGCTACATTATCATGAATAATGTCCTTGAAATGTTGAATGCGACGCACATATGCATCATCCCAATCGACAGCGCAAGGGTGACGGTATTTTCTCCAATTAGTGGCAATAGGAGGAACTGGATGGCCTGGCTGCAACAAAACCTGCACCAAATATCAATTGACTTAGTGGTCATACCTCATAACTTCTTGTACATGCACAAACCCAATTGATAAGTTTCTGTTATACCTGGACGAAATGATTTCCGTTGACAAACCCAATGGCAATCTCACGTCTATCAAGTTGAGGTACTGGCACTGTTCTAAGAGGTAAAAATGTGAGACATTGCTGTAAAGACAAGTGGTATAACACAAGATTGTAGCACTATGCAACAAGATGCCCCATGTCTGGCATAGTCATCCAATGTGAGTATCCAGGACTGTCTTCAAAGTATGACAATATGCTTGTCAATTCTTCAAACCTTTCATAGGACCCATAAAGTGTAATGTATTCCTCCTTGTGTGTGTGCAGCTCACCCAATAGGTCACGCCTAACCTGAGCCCAATCATCTTCTGTATGACCAATTGAAGCAGCTATAGCCCTGAAACCACAATTCCCATCTGTAGCTACATCCTTGACAAACTTAATGTATGGTTTCAACCCAGCGGGGAAAGCATCAACATATGCACCAGGTTTCACTGTTCTAGTAATGTATGCCTTCCCTTTCGGATTCACCTTCTCTTTTCCCTTAACAGGTTGCTTCTTCTTGGTTTGCATAGTAGAAGCTAATGTAGTGATTTGAGTGTCCCTAGGTGAGAATGAATCATGTCCAGATTGCACTAACTCAAATGCACACGGGTCACGACGGGTAGAAACATTGATCTTCTTATGATCCCGAGGACGTGTTTTGGGCTTCACCTCCGGCTCAACAAGAAAAGTGCTTCCCGGATATACAATCTCTTTCAACTTCTTCAAAAGCTCCAACCGCATGGTTCTATCACTTTCATTAAACTTGTTCACAAACAACTCTACTTCTGCATGACAAGTCACCTCTGTTTCCTCTTCTTTCTTGCATATGGAGATATGAAGTTGCCTCCACTGTGAGTGTATGGTAGCAAGTGGTATAGGACGATCTTGTCTGATGTAGTCAGCAATCTCATGGGCGCAAGGTAAACCATGAGTGTGGCAAAGGACGCATCCACAAGCTTCAACATCAATACCAATGGAATTGGCTCTCTTACTCTTGACAAGCAAATACTCCAATGCAGAGATAGACACATTACCCCGTAGCTCCCTGAATTGAGAATGTTTAAATTGATGTTGCACAACAGTTAGACTTTTCTCAAATGAAGCCTTGATATCAATGTGTTGCAACTCAAGCAGACTATGTATTTTCTCAAATGATGCCTGAAATGAGACTTGACATAAACCCAATTGTGTTTTAAGTTTTGCATGTGCACTCTCAGCCCTGTTCAATTCAATGTAAGTCAAGTTAAAATCAAGTACATGGCACTTATTAATAACATATTGAAGAAAAGTAATCTTACCGGTTCGTTGTAACATTGCCACAATGCATACACGTGTCTGTCCATGCCGCCACAAATTTGTCCTTGTAAGGAACCAACCAAGTATCCATGACGTATTTGACTACATCAGGATAACTACTGAATTCCTTAAGTAATGATTTAAGACGCTCATCGTATTGAATTTCAGAAGATGAATACACTACAGAGTTCCACTCATGGTTGAACTTCTCCCATTTTTGCTGTGTCTCAAACATTTTCTTGCATTTGGTCAACACATTCTTACTGATATGCCAACGACATAATAAATGTCTGGCACTCGGGAATATCTTCTGTATGGCATTCATCAAGGCTAGCTCTCTGTCAGTAACAATAACTGTTGGCACAACAAACCCATCAATGACATCACGCAATGTAGCTAACACCCACGCATAGTTATCGACCCTCTCATACTGTAAGTATGCGAAAGCTACAGAGAATGTCATTTCAGTTGATGTCACTCCCACAATTTCAAGAAGAGGAAGCCGATATCTGTTGGTTTTATATGTGCAATCCATAATTAATATACGTGGGAAAGACCGAAATAAGTCCAAACTGGTAGGATGTGCCCAAAACAAGTCTGTCACAGTCATCGTGGACTCTTCAGACCGATGGCGCTCAATGTAATTATACTTGGCCAATTCACCCAATAAGTGTTGCATCTCTGATCTTCTAGCTCTCTGTACCACCCTGTTTCGATGGCGTACATTGTAAATGGTTTTAAGTGTGCATACATTGAGGGCATCTCGCTGTTTCAAGGTTACTAGGATTTCTTTTGGCCGAACCATGCTCTTTGACATATCCATTAACAATGCTTTCTCATCCTTTGATAGCCTCCCCGCATATGAATGTCCCTCGAGGTGCTCCGCTGGTGGATGATTATGCAATCCGCATACTACGGTCAATGTCCATTTATCGTGTGTGGTAAACCTGTGAACCCTCATATCAAAAGGACAACCACACTTCTTTGTACCGGTTATTCTTGATGTATTGTTGCCATCATGTTTTAACTTCTTTGTTGTTCTATATTGGCCACTCCTCTCACAAGCAAGATATATCCTGGATCTTTTTTTCCCTCCACCATATTCTGATGTTTTGATTACAATGACCAAACCATTTCTCTTTCTAACTTCACGTACCCAGTTGAGCAATTCATCCTTACTTTTGAATACCTACAAAGTTAAATAAATATTATCAAACATTTACATTTGGTGAGCAATTCGAAACATAATTGTTATAATTTCGTAGACTGAACCTGTTCAGTTGTGAATTGAGTGGTGTAATCTAACACAAAATCCGCGCAAACCTGACTTCCTTGAGTTGACACATATTCCTGCATGTTTTGTATAACATTATAAATTTTTAATGGCATTATAAAGATTAATTTGCAATTTGAAACTGTAAATTTGGTATGCAGTTTGCAAATTTGGAATATAAAATGGAAAAAAAAAAAAATTTACTTCATTCGGAAGTAGTTGTCCGAATTTTTTTTCAAAATTCGGAAGTTGAATGTTGTAAAAGTTAACTTTGTTCGGACAACAACTTCTGAATTTAAATACATTGTTCGGACAATAACTTCCGAAATTTATTACTTTGTTCGGACATCAACTTCCGAAAATACATGATTATTTCGGTAGTAGATTTCCGAATCAAATAACACAATTCGGCTCTGGTTATCCGAACGACGCTGGGAAAAAAAAAAAAAATTAAACTCACATTTCCTTCGCTCTGCTTCACATGAACACTTATTTGCTGATTTTCAGAAGGCAAATCCTCCATAACAATGATGTTTTCCCTACGGAAATGCCAAAGCCCTTTGGTTTCACTTCTAGCTCAATGAACTTGGAAGAAGCTATGAATGACACTGGTTCACTGGTTCTCAATCCTCAATGGTTCACTGGTTCACTGGTTCTCCTTCCATTTTCAAATAAGCATGCTAAACCAGTGGAACAAGCTACACACACGATGCAACAGATGTGAACTCTGAGGTGTGCATTGAGATGTTTTCAATTAACAATGGTGTCTAAAATAGTAATTTCACTTAGGGATAAAATTGCAATAAAATTAAATATCATTAAGTGTGTGTATTGAGGGGATTAGGTGTGTGTATATAGAAGCTCCCCTAATCTGTGGGTGTGGTGAGTATCATAGATCTGACTTTTTGTTTTAAAAAATTGGAAGGCTTTGGAAATCATAAATCGTCAATACTATAAGATAATTTATCATGAGTTATATTTTCATTATTTTTTGTTATTCAAACTGTTTTTTACTTTTCTATTTTATTTATTTATTTTTTTCAAAAGGGTTAGTGTACATATTAGACCCCAATATTTTAATTATGAGAATGGCTTTCTTTTAACCCAATCACGGACTGGAGGGTATTGTTGGACTTGTGCTGTGGGGGTCCGTCACGTGTCTCGTTTCGATAATCCGAACCGTTTAACGTGTAAAATTCGTCGAGTATTATAAGTTTACATCAAATCACGTTAATCGGATATCGATAGTTATGTGATCAAATCAATTTTGTATAAAAAAAAATGGACATGAAAAATAAACGGCTTATAAAAATCTGATTTAATTACATAATTATCGATATCCGATCAACGTAATATTTAAAAACATATAGTACTCGACAAGTTCTACATATTAAATGATTCGGATTATAAAAATGAGATTCATAATAAATTCTACGGACCCAACAATATCCTCTCATCCGTGATTAGACTGGAAGGAAGCAATACCCTTCAATTATCTCACTTTGGTTGCAAGAGTTTGAGATCTGTTAGACTAAAGTACCTGACATTAGCACCGATCAGAATCAATAATGCGAGGAGAGGAGTATTTTGAAGTTTTACAGAGCCATTATGTAAAATTTTACAAGACATATTGCAAGAATATATATTTATATCTTGTAATACAAATGCGATTTGAATATATAATTATTGATGTTTGATAATCTTAATTTTTGTATAAATATTTTACTCAATATATTTTAAAATATAAATGGTTTGGATTTGAAACTTGCCCCAAAATGAGCCCACTAAATCCAAACTGTTCTCTCAAATTGAATGACTAATTTGAGAGAATCTAAACTTTGATTGTATTAAAAAAAAATGTTGTTGGGTTTAAAAAAGATAAAATTGGCACCATTTATAACATCACTGCGAGTTAAATTCGAGCAACTTTTTTAGAGATTTGAAATAATTTCCTTTTGACAAATATATAAATTAAATACTGAAAACATATGAATAGATAAAATCTTATCAGATTTGTTGATTAAGCTCATTATTATTCAAAAACAACACATGAACATACAGTGGAAAATATGGGGTCACATCTCTATTCAATTTTTATGTTGGTTTGGTTGTGGCTGACAAGGCATCACAAGAACAACACATGGGGTCACACACACTCAAAACAACGAGGCTACTCAAAGACAGTTCAAACTTTCAAAACTGCTTTTATTTAATCTTGGATTTGCATACAGTGAAAAATAGTTTTATAAAACATTTCAGTCAAACTCCGACTTATCAACTCAAATGGAAATGATTTGAATCCATGTAGTTGTCAATGAACTAATAAAATTAATATATTATATTTAAATATTTGAATATATATTAATGACAGATGACACAATTATCCTCTTTTTTATCTAATAAATTTACTTATAATTTTATAATGACGGGTGAAAAATAATTGTTTTAGTCTAAAAATGATGACATTATTATTTCCCATCGGTTTAATTACAGATGACTAACAATATAAACCAAATTATTATAAAATTTATATTTCAAAATAGCATAGCATAATTATTTCAAAATTATAAAATTTATTATAATTATCTCATTATTCATAGGTGGTTAGAGTAATTCGCTTTCTTTCTTTTTCTTTTTATATAAAATTTATGACAATGGGTCCCATTAATAAATATTTTCATTCATTCAATTAATTATTATTTTATTTTATTTATTTATTTTTTTATGTGTGGAGTGGAAGAGATAAACTACAATAAATATTTCTATCCTAGATGGGACGGGATTGCTGGTGAGAGTTGAAACCCAATTACCCTTTTGTCTCAAATTAGTATTTTTGAAGCTAATTATTTCTTTACCATGTGTCAGTAAGTATATTTCGTTTGGTTTGTATTTCTGAAAAATTTTTGGCAAATTTTCTCTACAAATAAGTTTTCAAAAGTAATCAAACCAAACAAATTTTTCCAAAAAAATTTCCCAAAACTTGTAAACCAAACAAGTTTTCCAAACAAATCTCTCTCTCACACACATCAAATCAATCACTTTTTCCAAAACTCTCTCTCAAAATAATTTTCCAAAACATCTTTTGAAAAAAACCAAACCAAACAACTTTTCGTACTTTTTATCTCTAAAACACATCTCTCAAACACAAACCAAACATACCCATTGTGTTTTTATTATTCATAGCATTGTTGACATAAAGAGTATTTCGAACCAAACCTTCTAATTTAGAAATCTCAAATATATTTGAAAATTTGACATTTCTAAAAATTAGAATTTACTTGAATTTAACATGGCAATCCATTTCAATTGAAGTAGTCTATTACTTCAAAATTGCTTCTTTGTTTTTTATTGTCAAGTAATTGAATTATAGGATGAATTTTTTTTTTTACCACAATGGATATTTTCAGTTTATTTATTTTTTCAATGCTATTTGAAAATTTTATTGTCTCAGCTCCTTTGTTCCCTTCTCTCTTTGTTTTGTTGTGCAAGCCATCTTTTTTTCTCAATAATTATACACTTTTTCAGGCCTTTCTCAGCAATTCTTTTATCTTCTTCACTTTGTCTTGCATATTACAGACTCATCACAAGAGCTATAATTTATGAAACCCCACATCATGCATGGAGTTTATAGATCAACCAAGCATTATTCGTACTTTTTCTTGACAGCCCAAAGAGAGACCAAAGTCTAGGATGTGGTCCTATTATCTTTGTGTTTGACCAAAAAATATATATATATATATAGATTTTTTTTAATTGCTGGCTCTTGAAATATTCAGTTGATTTTTTTAATTGCTGTTGTTTTGCCAAAAAAAAAAAAAAAATTCAGTTGATTTTTTAGAGTCGAGATTTTTTTTAAATTTTGAACTAAAAAGTTTGTTTGGAAATAATTTTTTAACTTTTGAATTTTTATAAAAGAAAAAGTAAAGTAATTATGATTTGATATAATATTTTATCTATTTTATCTTTTATATTTTTTTTAGTCCCAATTGAAATAGCCAAAAGAAACCTGTGTATATAATTTTTTTATACTTGTCCACACATGATTCTCTTTAACCCTACCACCATGACGCGCCGCTCATTTTTATTATATATTTTCTTTCAAATTTGATTGCTTTGCATTTAATTTGTGAAATATAATTTTAAATAAAATTATGCATTCAATTAATTTGTGGGCTGTCATTTTGAATGCATTTAAATTTTTTTTTTATTATAAAAAAACTAACATATTTAAGCTATGTTTAGTTTTGACTTTTTGGCTAAAAAAGCATAAAAGATAAAATTGACTATATAAGTTAATAAGATAAAATGTTATATCAAAACCATAATCATTATATTTTTTATCTCATAAATATAAAAAAAAGCCAAAAATAAAAACCAAACGAGACGAAAATAGTCAAAAAAACCAAGCTATTTTAACTCTTCCCAAACAAAGACTTAAGATTTCATTATTTTTTTACACTGTGTTTAGTTGAGAGATTTGAAAAAAAATTTAAAAAGAAAAAAAGTAAGTGAAATATAAATAAAATATACTTACATCTCACCTAATTATACATACATTTTTCATTTTCCTTTCTACATCTTTCAACAAAACACAGAGCTAAGGTTTCATTTTATATTTTTCAACCCGCTCAATTCACTCATTTCACTGATTAAAACTATCAAAGTATCTTACTAGCCCCTTTGGTTTTGAGGATTGGTATGTTAGCGGCTGGTTGAAAAATTTTCAATTAACTAAAAGTGGTTCAATTAATAATTTTCTTCCAAAATTGACTCAAATCCATTTGCACACACCTCCACCATGGCCTCCAATGTACAAAAGAAAATAATTAAATCAAAAGAGTATTGTTATACTTACTTGTTTGGGAACAGGTTAATTTAGTAATTTTTTGACTATTTAACTAAAATATGAACTAAAAAAAACTAGTATGTTTGGGATGATTTTTTGGCTTTTTACGAAAAGATGTGCAAAAAGAAGATAGAAAAGAGAATCTTTGACTTTTTGGTATGGGTTGTTGGCTTTTTGGCTAATTTAGTAACTTTTTGACTTTTTAACTAAAAATGAGGGTTCCCAAACGAGACCTTACTATTTTTTTATATTATTTTCAATGTATCACTTTATATGTTAATACATCATTAAAGATAAACATGAGTACTGAAACTCATTATACTAATGGTGTATATATAAACACATAAAATAATATATTAAGGGCTGGTTTGGCATCACCTAAAAAATTTAAAAAGTCAAAAAGTCATTAAAAAAGTAAAAAAGTTCATACTATTTACCACTTTTTTGGCGAGAAATCTGTCAATTGAAAAAAAAACAAAAATGGTTGGTTAGAGTTTTCCAAAAACTCTTTTCAGAAAATTCTACTTTCTTATTTTCCGTGTTCTTTTATTTTTACTGAATTTTTTAATATTTTAAGCAATTTTTTTTACTTTTTAGACATACCTAATATAAATATACCTAAAAAGTAAAAAAATTGTGAAAGAAACCTTTTAAAAATTCACTAAATACCAAAAATATAAAAAAATATGAGAATTCAGTATATTTTTTGTATTTTTATGTATTTATTAATTTAAAAAAATATTTTTTCAAAATTTTTTTACTTTTTAGACACATCTAAATAAGGTGCATCTAAAAAAGTAAAAAAAAATTTAGAATTTTAAAAATATTCACTAAAAACAAAAAAATACGAAAACCAAAAAATTCAATTTTTAAAAAACTTAATCCAAAAAACTCAAACCAAACACATTAATACTGCTTGTGCAGCCACAATTCTCAAGTCAAAAAAGAAAACGTGGCACACTTGTAGTCACACATTCTAATAAAAAAAAAAAAAATTGAAAAGTCTTTAGTGTCTGTGCAACGCAGTATTGTTGTTTGTGTCAGTGAGGGTAATTTCGTAATTTTGTAATTTTATACAATATTTTAATACATGTTTTTTTTCGTAAAAAGTCAAAAAATTATTCCAACTCACCATTTTTTTCCCTCTACTTTTTAATCTAAAAAATTAAAAAATACATTTATTTAGCACATTCCAAACAACCCCTAAAAGGGATAAAAAAGTATTACTGAAATCAAAATACAACAGAATAGTTTCATATTGCAACGTGAGTACTTTCTTTGGGAGATACTGTTGACATCTCAACATGTGAAGTTGACTTGTAACATCAAATGTACAGTAAATGTACTCTCAGATTTCATTTTTGTTTTTTGTTTTTGTTTTTACTTTTTGTTTTTTTTTTTTTTTTAATGAAAACGCACCTTCAAATTCATATTTGGGAAATATCAAATCAGTAAGAATTTGAAATTATAATTATAAATTAGTGAAATTTTTTATAAATATTGATTATTAAAATTGTAATTTTTTCTATGCATATATAATTTTCTTTTCCTGATTACACTGGGCTGCAATTACCCCTTCATATTTCATAAAAGTGGTAAATGCACTCCTACACTAGGTTTTTGATAACAGCTTTTAAGTGTAATTTTGGTTTTCTTAAGCTTTTTCTTTTTAATTTTTTATAAAATTTTAGACTAAAATCTCATATAAAGTATAAAAATAAAAATAAATAAAAAAACAAATTGAAGTCATCTTTGAAAATAAATAAACAAGCCGCGCATGAAGACACCAAATAAAATGTACAACACAATCTAAAGAGTGTTCTATTTTTTCCCCTAAATTTTCATTGCGATAAAATTGAATCTTTAAAGACAAAATAATTTTGTCACCTAAACCAATAATTTCCATTGCTAAAGAATTTGATGACAAAATTATTTTGTCGCACAAGTCGTCACAAGAAGGCTTGTTGCGACAAAAAAAAAAATGTTTGTCACCTAAATTAGAGACCACATCGATGCCAATTCAAAACAAATTTGCTGCCATATTGATAATTTCATCAATAATCATAGCCAAGAATCCAAACCTTCTGTGACCAATTTATATTTCATAGCCAAAAAATATATTTTATTGCAGTTTTAATTTTTGGTTGAGGGGAGAGGAGAGGGGTTGTTATAAAGCTAACTCTAGTGTGTATATTTTTTTTGATGGATAAACAGTAAGAAATAATACATCAATAAAGGAAAAATAAATACATAGGTTATCATAATGAAACTACACAATTCCAATTAGGTTGACATTAAAAAACTCACACAATCATAACAGCACCAAACCAGCAGTTGACGAGAAACCAATAGCAAGACAGCAGGAAAACAGTCACAAAGGGAATCAAATACAAAGCCTAACCTGTCTTAGATTCAAAACAATAACAAGAACAAAGTAGGGGAGCTCTTTGAAGTTGGATTTTGCCCATAAAGCTATTCTCAACTTTGAGATGTGTAAAATTCAAATACATAAAAGAAAAATAAATTATTTATTATATGTTAATGTGTTAGTTAAGTAGGGTTCGTATGGGATGTGAGTTGACTTTTTAACTTTTTAGTTTTTTGATTATTTTAGTTTGGGATTAAAAAGTCTCATTTGGGATAGGCTTTTTTGACTTTTGTGAAAGAAAAAATGAAATGATTATGGATTAGATGTGATGTTTTGTCTTATTAGACTAAAAAATTTATTTTGTCTTTTTGTAACTAAAATAATTAAAAAACCAAAAAACTTAACATACCAAATGAAGGCGTGATAAGAGTTTTTTCCATTAGATATTATATCTAAGGTTTAAGTCTCACTTGTTTTTTTTTATTTAATTTTTTGTTTTAAATAGAAAAAATAAAAACTAGATAAAATGAAATAAGAAGATTCAGAACACTAGGTATATATAGCATAAACTACATAAAGAAAAAGAAAAAGAAAATTAAAAGACATGTTTTGAATTCAAATTTTGTTGTGGGGTTGAAACAAGGTCACAAGGGTGAACCAAGCTTTGTGTGGCCTAATGTCTTTTTGTTAGCCCACAGTTGATAAAAGAAAAACAAGTTGAAGATTAGCTTCCAACCCACCCTTATCCCCCTAATCACTTTTGGGTCCAACCCTAAAACCAAGCAATCATTTTTGGGGAAGAAAAGTCCTCTCAAATGCTTAGCACCCAAAAAAAAAAAAGCATGAGAGCCACAGAGAAAGCATTTGGTCACTGGTCACATCATTGACAACCCTATGCTATTCTGCTCACTGGCCTCACTCACTCACTCTGTTGTCTGTTTGATAAAAATATCAAAAATAGTTTGGTGCTTCTCTTCTAGGCCTTTGCTCACATGGCTTAATGTTCAATTGCCCCCTCTTCACATGGATATGCCTGTTTAATTGGCCCACTAGTGCCTTTATAAAAAAAAGGGCAAATTACACAAATAGTCCCTATAGTTTGGGGCTTGTGTCACTTTGGTCCCTGACTTTTTAATTGTGACACATTTAACCCTGAATTTTGAATCTTGTTTCAAATAAGGGCAATTGAATATATAATTAGATTTTTTAAGGGTAAAATTGTCAATTTGATAAAATATAAACTAATTTGACAAAAATAAATGTCAAGCAAATATTTTTGAATTTTTAAAAATTATTTCTACCTACTAAAAATAAAATTATGTAAAATTGATAAATCTTTTAGACATTTATTTATTTATTTTTACCAAATTAATTTTTATTATGTGTTTGGATGATGATCATGTAAAATTAATTTAAAAAATTAATCATGTAAATTTTTATTAATTTTAAATAATTTTATCATTGGTGGATAAAAATAATTTTAAAAATATTAAAAATATTTTTTTGATATTTATTTTTGTCAAATTAGTTTATATTTTATCAAATTGACGATTTTACCCTTGAAAAATCTAATAATATTTTCAATTGTCCTTATTTGGAACAAGATTCAAACTTCAGGGTCAAATGTGTCACAATTGAAAAGTCAGGGACCGAAGTGACACAAGTCCCAAACTATAGGGACTATTAGTGTAATTAACCCTAAAAAAAAATTAAAAAATCCGAATATAATTATATCTAATCTATTCTTAAAGATAAAATAAAATGAAGTGTAGTTAAAAAGCATGGAATAGTGAACTTGTAATAGCTCACTAATGGAACAAATAGGGACTAATGTAGCTATCATATCCAACCTCACCCCTCACATTTAGTGAGGTTTTAACTGTAAGTTTTCTTGAACGAAACTGTATATTAGATTGAATTAATTGAATAAATATTACATCACTTATATAGAACACTAAATTCTAATCCTAAACTAATACAACACTGAATATAATTTTAATAGATATAGAACACCAAGTCCTAATCCTAAAAGGAAAAAGAGAACACTGAATATAGGCATGTGAATATAGGCATATTCTCACATCCCCGCTCAAACTTAAGGTATTTTAGTAGAAACGACAGGGAGTTTGTCAAGAAAAAACCGAAACCGAGTAGTGGCGTGAGTCTTGGTGAAGAAGTTGGCAAGTTGCAAAGTCGAAGAGACAAAAAGAAGCGAGATAAAGCAAAACTGCAGATGCTGACGGATAAAGTGACAATCAATCTCAATGTGTTTTGTCCGTTTATGGAAGACAGTGTTATGAGCAATTTGAATAGCACTTCGGTTGTCACAATAGAGAGGGGTCAGAGAAGACTGAGGGATGCCTAAGTCAGATAAGAGACCACGAAGCCAAATAATCTCAGCAATAGCATGAGCCATAGCACGATACTCAGCTTCGGCAGTAGAACGGGCAACAACAATTTGTTTCTTGCTTTTCTAAGAAATTAAGGAATCGCCAAGAAATATACAGAAACCAGAAGTAGATTTACGATTATTAACATCACTAGCCTAATCAGTATCAGCATAGGCCACTGTAACATGCCCGGGGGGGTACCCCCGCGCGTTAAACAGTTCAGACTCCTGAGATCTCTTTAATTTAGTCTCACGAGTGCAATGTGAAACATAGATGAAAGTCCAGATTTGGCAACTTTTAGAAAATCTATTTTATTGCAAAACCTTTTGTCAGAAATGGACTGCGTCATCAGATCTCAGAGTCGCCACCTAATATTTATTTTGGAAAAATTAGGAAACCCATGACTCGTGCCAAGGTCACTGTTCGTCGTAACCAAAGATGCTTGGCACGGAACCTTAGGTATGAGAGGGGAAGGTCAATAATGAGCACCCCTACTCACCCGATCAAAGATCTGCCTCTGCTAAACCATGATATGAATTTTATTTACTTTATATATTCATATTTCAATTATTTAATAAATCCTAAAATTCACTATGTGAAGCATACAAGTATAGACTATGTCATTTATTTTGGAATAATTTGATTTCATGTAGTTTTGAAAGAGTTTTGGAGATGTACAATTCAAATAAATTGAGTTTACAAGCATGAAAATCAACACTATTCCAAATTAAGCGACACAACCTCCATCCACTGGCATTCATACAGTTATATCAAGTAAGAAAGTAGTCACATGGTAGGATGCTTAAACATAATAAGAAAAACGCACACAAATGGGATGCTAAAGCATAAAAACTTACATATTTATCGACGTTCCTCGAACAACTACAAAACAAAGTTAATAAAATATGCATAATCTTATATACAAAATCCTAATGTAATTCACTCATGAGATGCAACTAAAGATTCGGCTTCTAAGATATGACATGTGAATCATTTCAAAATATGAGGTAGCACACATAATCACATAAGAATTTATTAAATCCACAAATGCAAACTTAGTCGAATCAAGATGCATGAAATATGGATGCCAAGCATGTATAAAGAAAGCAAAAATATGATGCGTATTCACACATAAAGAAAGCAAGTAAAAGAACGGGATAGAAAGAAGCGGGGCAGTATTACAATATTTTAAATATTACAAATCCGAGGGAGATGAATAAATATTACAACATAATATAAAAAAATCCTCACAAACACTCAAAATGAAATAAACATGATAAAATAGCAGCTTCAAGTGCCTCAAAGACCATCAGAGGTTGTCGGAAGGCTGCCCGATTTTGCCTAGAGGTTGCAGGCACGGTCATGAAGGTTGCAGGTGCGATGGTGTATTTTTAGGTGGCTACCCTGCCAACTAACGGGTTGGGTAGCTCGATAGGCTCGGCCAAATTCTGTTTTCTTAGATTTCAACAATAATATCTATGGGAGTCTCAACTCACTACTTTCAGTTAGATCACAACAATATGTAATATGACAAGAAATCAAAGCAAAAGAGCAAAATAAGTTGAAATAAAAAGACAATGGGTTCAATATGAGTTCTGATTGAACCCAACTCAATTTTATTATCTTGTGCCTCTTTTAGTCCAATTTTATTAGCCCTTTTAATTACTTTGCCATTCTTTAGTCATTTTAGTCCAAAAATAAGAGTTATGTCCACTAAAATAAGAAAAGCGTCAAACAAGGAGTTGTTCTTGGCATAAGAGAGAGATAATGCCCTGGTAATGAACCTCCGAAGAGATTAAACCATTCAACATGGAAGGTCTCTTTCTCGTGCTAAAAACAACATATATGGGATTTCAATTCACCACTTTCAATTAGATTAAGATAATATAAAATATAACAATAAATCAAAGTAAAAGAGCAAAATAGATAAGAAATACAAGAAAATGAAAGGTTTGTGAAATTCACTTTCCAAGGAAAAGATAAACTTCTTAGTTCTCAAACTTCCTTTTGATCACCGTCAAGTGTAGGAAGTGTGTTCTCAAATCCTCAATTCGAAATTATGGAGTTTATGGTATGAAAAGTGGCTAACTCTCTAGTTTTTCTCACTTTCAATTACTAAACACTCTTATAATCAAGGCAATTGATCTTTGGTTATATCAGAATTTTTGGAGTGGTTTTGGTGTATGGGAATGAGGAATTTCAGTAGCTATGGAAGCTTGGAAGTGTTTTGGCTCAAGATTGAAATGGTTAATGGTTTCTCTCTTTTCTCTTTGACTCTTTCTAACTCTTTCTTCAATCAAATTTGTTTTGTTTTTTTTTTTGCCCCTTGAAATTTCTCCATTTGGTTGTTTTATATAGGCAACAAATAGATAATATAATAATATAAATCTATATAATATATATCTATATATAATATAATAATATAAAGTATATAAAGATTATATATATTTATATATGTTTGCTGAGGTTGATGTCAGCAGCCGAGGGCTGACCGACATAAATATATTTTTTTATTATTTTTCTTTTATTATATAATATAATATATAAAATATCTAAAATATATAATTTATATAAAATACTAAAATATAATATAATAATATTAAACACATATTTTAATATTATAATTTTTTTGTTGTTTTCTTTAATATATATATAATATAATTTATATCAATTTATATAAAAACACCAAAAATATGAACAAACATATAAAATTGTGCAAAATTACAAAAATACTAAACTAATGAAATATTTAGTATTTTAAAACAATTTGGTATAATGGTGAAGGTTGGGATTAAAGTTCAAATTACATCTCTCTTACTGAGGATTCTATGAGAAACACATTCTAATTGTCATCATCGGGTAATCAAAAGAAAGCGCTCAAGTCTTAGGGCCGGTCAAAATGGGGTGTTTACAGTTGCCTCTCTTTGATAGAGCTCGAAGTCATTTCATGACGTGAGTGAATGTCCAAGCCCGAAGACGACCCTTTTGACAAGGCAATCAGACTTGGGCGAACAAACAAATGTGCAAATGCAAGTGGTTGAACCAGAAGGTTACCTACGTATCCCATTGCAAGGAATCAAACCAGTGTAGTTCAGGGGCAAGATGCTGATGATATGCAGGAAGATTTTGAGAACTGAACTTATACGCTACGCGAAGCCGATTATTTTTGAAAACTTATGATCATGCAATGAACAATGTGATAATGTGAAAGAAAAGCTTAAATCAAAACAAAAAGCAAGTCATATCTCACACGAAAAGAAGTAAGAATAACAAGACGGTGCAACCAATCAGAAACATCTTCTCGCGTTGCATACGGAAAGAGAGGGAAGACCTCAACCAAGAGAAATCAATAACCTAACGCGTTTCACGCGAAAAGAGGAAAGATGGTGTAAATATCAGGTGCACCTGATGTTTTTAACCGAGTAAATCAACAACCTAGCACATTTCACACGAAAGGAGGAATGATGGTGTAAACCCCAAGCGCACATGATGTTTTTAACCGAGTAGAACAACAACCTAACGTGTCTCACACGAAAGGAAGAAGGATGGTGTAAACATCAGCCGCACCGGATGTTTTTAAACAAGTAAAACAACAACCTAATGCGCCTCACGCAAAAAGAGGAAGGAGGGTGTAAACATCAGGCACACCTGATGTTTTTAACCTAGTAAATCAACAACCTAACGTGTCTCACATGAAAGGAAGAAAATGTGAACAAATCAAAACGCGTCTCACGCGAGAGAAGAAATAGTGAACGAATCCAAACGCATCTCATGCAAGAGGAGAAATAGTGAACAAATCCAAATGCGCCTCACGCGAGAGGAGAAATAGTGAACAAATCTAAACGCGTCTCACGCGAGAGGAGAAATAGTGGTGTAACCTACAGATGTTCCTAGCCGTATTTCATAAGAAAAGGGAGAAGGTTTCACGTGAAAGGAGCAAATGTGGTGTAACCAACAGGCGTACCTAACCGTATCTCATACGGAAAGCGGGAAGGTTTTAACCGAGGGGAAAAACAATGGTGAAACCAACAGGTATTTTTCAACGTATTTCATACGGAGAGAGGGAATGTTTTAACCAAAGAGAACAATAATGGTGTAACCAATAGGCGTATCTCAACGTATTTCACATGGAGAGAGGGAAGGTTTTAACCAGGTAAACTTCTCATCCTAACACGTTTCACCTGAAAGGAGCAAAGGTAAATTCGAAGTCCAAACGCTTCTCACGCGAGTGGAAGAAGGTATGGTAGAATGACAAGGGGTAACCTCTACATGTAAAAGCCACTGATGCTGCTTTTCTTCCTGATCATATTCATAACTTTCCCTATTCTCCAACGGGGTGACAGACTTGGTTGATTTAGTATCCAGAATTGAGCCGTATACACGCTACCTCAACCTATAGGGCTACCATATAAATTTCAAGCCGGGGATACACCCTTGGGTATTTAAACCAGACTTTAGTCTCGGAAATTCCAAACCTTTGCATTCTAGGCATCGCCATTCGAACTCTAGTTTCCACTGTCGTAGTTGGTCTCCTAGGAACTTATTACAAACATAGGCAGGTGGCTATACCAGACCACCACCTGAAGTCGTTTGGGCACGACAAACACCAAAGGAATTGCACCTCTAGAGGATTTAAGGTCTCCTAGACCCCAGGAGTGCATAAGATAGTGCGATGCACAAGATAGTGTGATGCGCAAGATAGTACGATTGAATTGGACTGCACAAGATAGTGTGATGCGCAAAATAGTGGGATTGACTTGGAGTACACAAGATAGTGCGATGTGCAAGATAGCGCGATTGAATTGGAGTTGTGCGGTAGATGCTCGAAGTGAGATTATTGTGCGATAGATGCACAGAATAAAAGGAAGAATTGTAAGTTCGAACCAAATACCGCATGCATATGCCATATATAGACAAAATACATACAGATATGTACATATAGTATACATATATTTATATACAGACAAAATACACACAGATATGTATGGATATATACACAAACATATACGGATATCTACACAGATATATACGGTATATGACAACGTGCGTACGCAAAACACACAAAAAGAAAGAAAAAACACAAAATGCAAGGACACGGGGGTTCGACCCTTTGATCTTAAGTCCTCAACTACTGAGCCAAACCATTGAACCAAGCCACCCTTGTGACAAAAAAATGCAAAAAAATGTATATAATATGTAGGTATACGAGACATATATACATAAAACCAAATCAAAACAAAAGAAACCCTCGTTGCTATGGGGGGTCGAACCTCTGACCTCAAGCTCAGGCTTTCAATCCTTAGCCATTGAGCCGAACCACTGAGCCCAAGCCACTCCATTGACCAAATATTCAAACAAATATATATAACAGATAGATGTACAATACATATACACACACATATATATATACAACTCTCCCGCCTCTCCTTCTATTTTTGTCTCACTCTCTCTTCCTTCATCCTCTTTGAGTGTCGTGTCTGGAGCGCGATTTCAACAATCGCGGCGCTTGATTGACAGGCTATCCAATCCTGTCCCGATTGTCAATGATCGTTTCGGCCTTTCTCCATCTTTGTCTTCTTCTTCGCTCTCTTCTTAAGTTGAGGCCTGCGAGAGAGAGAGGCAGAGCAAAAGCCTGCAAACTTTCTCTGCCCCCACTTTGAAACCTCTTTCTTTTGCATTACTCTACCATGGCTTTTATACATGGTTCTCTCACTCTTTTTTCAGACCTGAACGAGTCCACAATAGAGATGACTGATTCTGGCTGCTCTAAACCTCAACCGCGGGCTCCTCATCCTTCCCCTGTTTTCGGCTTTCCAGCGATGTCAGTTGAGCAAATAATGGTGGCACAATCTGACATCGAAGCAAACTCGTATACGCTGAGGTCATGTGTGGAGACCGTGACTACCGTCTCCAACTTGTCCCGTCGACTGTAGAACAGGACGTGCGAGGTACATCAGTTAAATGCACAACTCTCCCTCCTCCAACGTATGTACAAAGACGTTCGAGTAGAAATTAGTGCGTTGAAAAAGCAGAGCAAAGAGCTGAAATGACAGGCCACATTTGTGTCTCGATTCAGAGTTTCTTCGCACAACCAATTTGATGGCCGGCAAGGAATAATCTCCTTCCAAAGCTCTGCCAAGGCCGAGGCAAAGTCTTCAAGAGCTTCGAAGGAGTAAAGATGAAGCGGGGCAGTTGATGGTTAAGTCAGGCAATGAAGCTGTGTGCAAATGAAGCTAGTTGTAATCTTCGTCGCCGGGCTGCTGCCGGAGAAAAAAGAAGAAAAAGATCCCTTTTTCTTTTTTTTTTTCTTTTTTTTTTTCTCCTGTTTTTCTGGGTTTGTTTTTTGTGTTTTGTACAACTTTGATTGGGGTTGATCCCTGGCATTAATAAAACAAGTTTGTTCTGCAAATTTGGATGGCATGAATGACACAATACTGAACATAAAAATCATTTTATTTTGAATTTTGTACTTGAAAATGGCTGCATTTTAGTGAATTCTGAATTGAATATTGAGCCTATCACTGACCAAAACACAAAACACAATTTAATGAAATGAAAATGAAGCAAAAACCATCCCAAAACACACCCCTTTGTGCTTGTCGGAGCAAAATGAACGCAAAACAAAGCAACACTGGTCGATCGCCCAACGGAAAAGCATCGCCGGCGACAACTACTGTGCATTTTCCGGTGATTGTTTGATTAAGGTGATAGTGTGGGTAGAGGACAGAAAACTTGACTCAATGTGCCTCTAGTTCATCACTTTGCCCTTTTTTGTTTTTCCTTTTTGCTAAAGCGATTTTCATCAACATGAGAGGTACATTAGCACACTTGTTCCATTCTCTTCTTGAAATCATATGAGCCAAATTATGAGTACTGAAAATTTTCTCTTTTTGGTCCAAAGAATGGTCTGAGTTTTGGAAAAATGGAATAATTTTTGAGAAAATCAACTAACTTCATTAAAAGTCCTCAAAATCTATTTTCGCAAATGACCACTACTCAATCAACATGAAATCAACCCTTGATATGTGCAACTGAATTCATCTTGCGATTGAACCCGTCATGAAGGAGAAATAGGACAACTGAATCAAATGGGGACGAGCCAATCAAATATGGATAGTTGAGTCAAATAAAGATACATCAATCAAACATGGACGAGATGAGTGAGTTGAAAAATGATTAAAGCCGAACTTCAACATGAAGCTGCCTACATATCCCAAAGATAAGAATCGGGCCATACATAGTTCCGGTTAAGGTTCACTCAGGTATTGACACTCTCCTTTTGTGCTCTAACTTTTGCTAAAGCCACCCTTTCAGGTTTTCAACTTTGCAAGCTTTTCATTTTTTATTTTTTATTTTTTTATTTTTCTTTATTTTTTTATTTTTTATTTTATGTTTTTCTACTCTAATTTTTGCCTAGGTTGCCCTTTCGGGTTTTCAGCCCAACAAGCCTCTCAAGGGTAGTACTTCTTCAACTTGTCCATGTTGATTGGTTGTACGAACTCCAAACCATCCAAATCGATGAGAATGACTGCTCCTCTTGACCAAATTGATTTAATGATGTAGGGACCCGTCCAATTGGCTCTAAACTTGCCCCTAAGGTCGTAAATAGGAGCTAGGTTGTCTTTCAACACTAAGTCCCCTTCCCTCAAATTCTTGGATCTAACCTTTTTGTTGAATGCTCTGGCAATCCTGCGTTGATACCCCTAAATGTGGTATAACGCCTTTAATCTTTGCTCATCAAATAGTATTAGTTCCTCAAATCGGTTTTGTTGCCAATCAGCTTCTGTTATTTGACATTCAGCCATAATCCTTAATGAAGGCACTTCCAACTCAATCAGCAAAATAGCCTCCATTCCATATACTAAAGAGTAAGTGGTTGCCCCTGTAGACGTTTGGATTGATGTCCTGTATCCCAAAGTGCAAAAGGCAACTTATCTGGCCAATCTCTATAAGTTTCTATCGTCTTACACAGAATGATCTTGATGTTCTTATTTGCAGCTTCAACGGCTCCATTGGTTTGTGGCCTGTAAGTTGATGACATGTGAAAAGCCACGTTATACTTCTCAAATAGAACTGCCACTTGTAGACGTCCCTGAACGTCCCGGGAGGGAATCCCGTTTTGTTCATATGGGCTCACTACAGTTCAGGACTCAATGTCACGGTCTTGTATCTAATCTCGCAGAGTGCAATGCAAGACCGATGAATCATCAAAGAGTCTAAATCCGGCAAATCGTTTTTGAAAACAGATTTTTTTGAAAGAAGTGCCAAACATGGACTACTTTGCCAGATACAGAGTCGCCACCTAAATATTTTATTTTGGAGAATTTAGGAAACCCTGACTCGTTTGCCTAAGGCCACATGTCCGTCATCACCAAAGTTGCCTCGGCTCGGGAACTTGGGTACGATTGGGGAAGGTCAGCTATGAGCACCCCTGCTCGCCCGATCAAAGATCGGCCTCTACTAACCATGATATCTAGTTTTGAAAACATTATGCATTCTTATTCCGGTTAATTAGCTAATCTTACTATGTGATGCACACAACACAAAAGTATAGACTAGATCACCTAATTTGGAACAAAGCATTGCATATCCGCTCGTTTGGAAGACAGTTTTGAAATTTGCTACTCGTAAGTAGGCTAAAACGCGGATTTCAACGAGTTGTTCCAACTCAAGCAATCCAACCTCCACCCACAGGCATCCAGGCAGTAAATCAACTAAGCAGTTAGCCTCATGGAAAGCATGCTTTCATGTTAACATTCACACTCATGCGAGATGCTAAAGAATAAATACTCATCTAGTACTCCAAGCCAAAACGGAAACTAGTTAGCAATCAATGCATGATCCTAGTTCATGTTAAGATGGCTAATGCAACACATGCAAAATGCAACTAAGATAGGCTTGGCTATTCTAAGATGGCATGTGGGATGCTACAACTAACACGTATTCAACTTGGAATTGAAATACAATGCAGTTAGTATGATGCGCCGAGCCCGGTGCATGCAAGACATATGAATGATGCAAACATGCATAGCATAAGGATGCTAATTGAAATATGTCCTAAATCTAACCATTGTAAGCAATTAAATAAAAGAGAGAAAGAAATGGGGGTTGGAAGACATGCATCACACACATGCGCACTTATTACAACATTGCCCTCTCTCAGAGGGTTCGAAAGAATAATACAAATTTAACTAATTAATCAAGCTAATTAAATAGTTACAGACCACTTAACTAGTTAAGCAAATTGACTAAGCTAATAAAGCGGTAAAACAGCCTCGGGAAGAGGGTCCAATGCATGCGTGCCCGGCTTTGCTCGGAAATCCACCGCCATGCATAAGCTGCCTCTGTTTACACTGTTTTATGCCTCTGAAGACTGCACAAGTCCCAAAGTTACTTCTGAAATACTCCCTGAAGGTTGTGGGAGACCACCGGCCAAGAGGAAACATCACCGGCCATTATAAATTGGTCATCGACCATCTATGTAGCTCTCGGCCAGAGATTTGTGGTCGGCCGGCACTCAATGTGGTCGGTCGGCCATCTATGCCTGCAGAACCCTGTTTTGACAGCAGCAGAGGGCAAACAAGACATGGCAATGCATTTCAAAGCAAATGTTTGCACAACCAACCTCCCCATCATGTTGTGGACTCAAGGGAGCATGGTACTCGACCCTCGGACCACCAATCGCGCATTTCAATGCGTGATGGTCCAGGAAGTCCAGTGTGCATTTTGATGTCAAATGTAATGCACATAAACACACTATGGGCCCAACCTCTATCATAATCAATTCAAGAGGCAAGGCATGCATGCCAAATGCAACCTAAGCATGCGAGCTAAGTATGCAACATGAAAATGCAAACACGCATGCAAATATGCAAGCATGTGACAATATTCACACAAGTGAGCATGCAAGACATGATGCAACCAAAGCATGTAAACATGAAGCAATGTAACAACATTTGAGCAACATGCAAAAGATGGACTTAGACTAATATGGACAAGCCTCATCCATGTCTAAATAAGTAGCCAAAATGCTATGGAATTGAAGGCAAATTTACATACAAACATGCATGCAAACATGGTTCAAAACTTAAGCACAAAGAAGCAACTTTTAAGCACACTTAAAAGGAACAAACATGGACAAATGGCATACATTGTAAGCTCTGAAATCATGTTAGAATGGCGCCAAACCAAACAAACAAAACATGCAAGCAAGCCTAAGGCCTAAGGCTAACCTAAGGGATCAAATCAAGACCATGCAAGGCGAATCCCAAAGGGTCGAGGGGACTCAAAACAGTCCCAATGTAGGTCAAGACAAAGCCCAAAACACACTTAGATGGCATCTAAATAGCCTACATATGGAAGCATACACAATGGTCCAAACATGGAGCATAAGACATCAACCTTTTAAAGCATTAAAGGAGTATCAAATGCAAGCGTACAAGCATGCCACAAGGACTGAAATGACATAACTAATGGTGCCTAACCACTGAAATTATGCAAATAGAGCATGCTAGAGAATTCAATACTCAAAGCTTACAAGGGAGATTGCATGGTAGCTATATAAAGCAAGTCATGAATGACCCAAATAACCAAAATCAGACCTTAAGCACATCAAAACATGCATAAAAGCTTCACAAAGCTAAGCCAAAATCATGCTAGAAAGTCATGGGACATCATGATGCATGTTAAGGTAATTTCATGGCATTACAAGACAAGTATGCAAAGCATGCATGGTGTGTCTAAACCAACTTAAAACAGTGCTATAACATGGCAAAATAACCACAAATACCAACTAAGACATGGCCAACATGGACTTAATCAAGGTGCTCACACATGAGGCTAAAATGACAAGTTTTGAAGACAACAAGGAGAGGGGATGGCCCTCTCCTTCTTAGGACCTCAAAACACATCCCCACCACTGAAATCCCTCTGGATTTTAGTGGTGAGAAGGCCAATACAAGGTGGTCCCGGAGCTCACAAAAAGTGCACAAAAATGAGGCCAAACAAGGCCTAAGAGGGGTCAAACAACCTCAAACACCAAAGTGACCTTAAACAACTATTTTAAGCACTCAAAATCAGAACTTTTATTATTTATAGACTAAGCTTAAAAACAGATGCAAGGATGGCTAAAAGCCTAAGCAAAAATGGGGAATAAAGGGGTAAGTTTCTTACCCTTGAAGACCTTCTTCAAGAAGACCACTCCAGCACCTTCCTTAGGTCAAAACCAGCTCAAAAACTCCAAGAGCAACCCTTTGGCACCTCAGCAACCAAGGTATGGTGTAACACTAGGTGTCTTAGTGCAAAACTAAGAACAAAACTCACTTTTGGGCTCTCTAACACACACAAATGTAGAGAGAGAGTGAGATATAGAGAGAGAGTGATATATATATCCTATATATCTCTGATTTGCTGAACCCCTTCAAAGGAGAAGAGAGGCCTTCCTTTATAGAGCAAGACAAGGGCCTAATCTTCTTAGAGAAGCTAAACAAAAGGGGTCAAGGGGGTCAAGCTTCTTGAGGAAGCTAAGACAAAGGGTTCAAGCTTCTTGAGGAAGCTAAGACAAAGGTCTAAGCTTCCTCAAGAAGCTAGAGCAAAGAGTGCAAGCTTCTTCAAGAAGCTTAGAGCAAAAGGGTGCAAATGGAGCAAATCCTCCATACATGTATGGAGGATAGATTTGTGTGCTCCAGCTGGCACAGTTGGCATGCACAATGCCTAAAAAAGGCAAAAAAGAAGTCCCGGCCAGAAAATATGGCCGATTGACCAAATTAAAGGCCGGCTGACCATCAAAGGTGCTGATCGGCTATCACCAATGGCCGGTGGCAATAGAACATGGCCGGTGACATCATGCCTTGGCCGGTGAGCTCTAGGGATGGCTGAAAAGCCATTCTCTGCCCTCAGAAGCAAAAACTAGCAAGTTCTTGGTCCAAAACCAAGCACAGAACAGTCTAGTTAAGAGATCTTGAGGCAAGGCGCGCGGCCGAGACCTCCGGGAACTCAAAACGAACACGAACATGGATGATCATCGGGTGTTCAAACGATGACGTCCAAGTCTTGAGAACGGTCAAAAATAGGATGTCTACGTCACTTCTCCTTTGAAATGTGAGCCATTGTCTGAAATTAATTCGTTTGGCACCCCGTACCTGCAGATAATGTTGTTCCTGATAAATTTGGCCATGTGCGATGCTTTCAACACTGAATACGACTGTGCTTCAACCCACTTGGTAAAATAGTCAATGGCAACCAAGATGAACTGATGCCCAATTGAACCTTTCGGTGTGACTGCCCCGATGATATCTATGCCCTAGACTGAGAAAGGCTAAGGCGAAGTCATATTGTAGAGTTTTGATGGAGGGATGTTCATGCGATTGGCGTGGATTTGACATTTGTGGCATCGCCTAACAAAGTTGATACAATCACTCTCTATGGTTAACCAGTAGTATCATTGTCTAAGAATTTTTCTGGCTAGCATTATACCATTCATATGGGCTCCACACTCTCCTCCATGGATGGCTTCCATGATACGCTTTGCCTCTTCTTCCTCTACACACAGCTTGTGCATTCCCAAATGCCTTCTCTTGTATAACTTATCTCCACAAATGATGAATTGAGTGGCTAGACGCTGTATCCCCCTTCTGTCTTTGGTGTTTGCCCCTTGTGGGTATGTACCACTTTCTAGAAAATTCCAAATATCAAAGTACCAAGGGTTTTCATCTTGAACTTCTTCCGTTGCAGCTATCATTTCATACGCGGGGGCGTACCTTTGTTCTATAAGGATCGGGCGCACCTTGATCCCGACCGGTATATCTATCATTGATGCCAGGGTTGCCAACGCATCAGCAAATCGGTTGTTCTCTCTTACCAGGTGTGTAAAAGTTAGTTTTTTGAACCTTGGGATCAACATGTCCAAGGTCTGATGGTAGACTTTCATTTTTTCCTCTTTAACTTTCCAATCTCTGTTGGCTCGAGAGACGACCAAGGTCGAGTCCCCAATCACATCCAACCTTATTGCCCCTAGTTCCAGGGCTGCTTCCAATCCGGCAATGCATGCCTCATACTCTGCTTGGTTGTTGGATACCCTGAATCAGAGTTTGAAAGCTAAGGGAATATGGGAATCATCTGGCGCTATAAGCAACATGCTTATCCCATAGCCAAATTGATTGGACGCTCCATCAAAGTACAACTTCCAAGTATTTTCTTCCATCTGCATGACCTCTTCATCTAGGAATGAGTACTCCACATCTTTTTCTCCTTCAATTGGGTGATCAGCCAAAAATTCTGCCACCACCCTTCCTTTGACAGATTTGCGAGTGACATACTTAAGGTCAAATTCGGAAAGCAAAAGCAACCAACGAGCTAGCCTATCGGTAAGTGCTAGTTTCTCAAAAAGATATTTGATTGGGTCTAATCTTGAAACCAGAATTATCGAGTGAGCTAACAAGTAGTGTCTCAACTTCCTGGTGGCCCATACCAAAGCTAAGCAAGCTTTTTCCAAAGGAGTATAGCGGGTCTCATATTCAAGCATCTTTTTACTTAAATAGTAGATGGCCTTCTCCACTTTCTCATCCGACTCTTGTGCAAGCATACATCCCATGGTTGATTCAGTCACTGATAAATACAAAATCAGTAGTTTCCCTGGCTCGGGTGGCGATAACACAGGGGGATTCTACAAATATTGCTTAACTTGCTCGAAGGCAAACTGACACCGATCATCCCATTGAAACTTCTTCCCTTTCTTCAACAGACCAAATAGCGGTTCACAAGTTAAAGTTAATTTTGAAATAAACCTCATTTTGAATTGCAATTTTCCCAAAAGGCCCCGCACCTCCTTTTCGGTCATTGGTGGTGGCATTTCTAAGATGACCTTAATTTTAGATGGATCAACTTCGATTCCTCGCTGTGTGATCAAAAATCTCAACATCTTGCCCGCAGTTACCCCAAAGGTGCATTTCTGCGGATTCAGCCTTAGCCTGTATTCCCTAATTCTCTCAAAGAATTTCTTCGATGCAGTGTAATGGCTTTCCCGATCTTTGGACTTGATAATCATATCATCTACATACACCTCAACTTCCTTGTGGATCATATCATGCAAAAGAGTGGTAGCAGCTCTTTGATAAGTGGCCCTAGCATTCTTCAAACCGAATGGCATAACCCTACAGCAGTATGTCCCCCATGGTGTGGTAAATGTTGTCTTTTCTCTGTCCTTTGGAGCCATAAGGATCTGGTTATACCCTGAAAAACCATCCATGAATGACACTAAGGCATGCTCTACAGTGAAGTCTACCAATTCGTCAATATGTAGTCATGGGAAATCATCATTCAGACTAGCCTTATTCAAATCCCGGAAGTCAACACAAACTCGGATTCTGCCATCTTTCTTTGAAACTGGCACAATACTAGCTAACCAAGTAGGATATTCTGATACGAACAAAAACCCAGCATTGATTTGCTTGGTAACCTCTTCTTTAATTTTCAAGGCCCAATCTGGACGAATTTTACGAAGCTTTTGTTTGACAGGTTGGGCCTCAAGGTCGAGAGCGATCCTATGCTGTACAATCTCAGGGTCAATTCCTAGCATGTTTTCGTAGGACCATGCAAAGACATCTTTGAATTCTGTTAATAAAGCAACTAATTGTTCACGTTCCTCTGAAGACAATGTAGAACCAATTTGGATCAAGCGAGGATCTTTTTCAGTGCCCATATTTACAGAAACAATTTCATCCACTAATGGCTTAGCACGCCTTTCTTCCTCCCAGTCGATTAAAGTTGTCAAAGCCCGAGGAATTTCTTCCTCTTCGTTTTTATCAAGATCTTGAAACTTTTGGCCAATGTTATGAACTATGGGCACAGAAAAGTAAGCAGAAATCACATCTTCATTCAAAGCCTCGAGCTCACAAGTTGCAACAGACTCAAAAGAGAAAGAAAAAGAAGACTCAGGCATTTTAGACAAACTTAAATCTGCCTCCAACCCTACAGGCCCACCGAACTCAGACTCAACAGCCAATTCAGAATTCCTAATACAACTCCTTTCAAAATGCCAATTTATTTGTGAGCCATTCATTGCATCCATGATGAAGCTTGAATAGTCAGCAGGTATCTCTTCCCCGATCACGGCAATGGTCATATCCTCCAAATTCATCGGTTCATCGCTAGTATGTGATTCTGTCAGTAAATCAGCCAGTGTTAGACCCAAGACTTCCTCTGTGCTGCTTTCCGAGCTGACTTCTCTATCTTGTTTGATGTCATTGCTAGGATCTACCCACTCCTCGCCACTGTCAGAAAGCTGATGATCGAAGAAGATCTCAAACCCAGGGTATCTCTTTTTCTCCACTTGATCAAACCAGGGCTTAGGAAAACCACAGAAAGGGAAGTCTTCTCCTTGGCGGACAAAGCGTTCGTTCAAGGTCCCATGAATTGGCTTATGAACCAACTCAAACTGCTGCCCGGTTCTCTTGGCTTGATCCTCTCCCTGATCTCTTCAGTTTTCCTTTTCCAGTCATTAGTCGTGGGTGCATACCCTAGTCTGAATGCATGTGGGTTATGAGGTACTTCACTGGCTGTAGTAATACCTTTCCTGCCACTTCGTCCCAATCCCATCCCCGGAATGGGACCTAGTTTACTCATGAAATAGATTGATTCGGCATTGACGTATACACCTTCGTCTTCTGCCATGAGCGTTTGAACTAGCTGGGCCTCTGCCAATGTAAAATCTAATAGGAACATATCTTCTTCCTCATGTTGTATTTCTAGCAGTGGTGTTGTGACTTCTGGAGGAGGATGAATGGATGAATTTCCGAAGACAGTGGCAATTCCTCTGCCGTATGGGTACTTTACCAATTGATGTAATGTGGAGGATACAACTTTCATCTGATGAAGCCAGGGCCTTCCTAATAGCAAGTTGAATGTTGCAGGAACATCCATGACATGAAATTCAACTTCGTGCTCAGATGGGTCCACTGTTATTTGTACTTTGATTATCCCCATCACTTCCTGACTAGTATTATCATAGGCCCGGATCAATTGAGTAGTGGGCGTGAAATCTGTTGGCTTTAGCCCGATTGCATAAGCAGTGTGTGTAGGGCAAACATTGATGGCTGATCCGGTGTCAATCAGAACAATCGGAATACATTTCTTTCTGCATTCCAGTGATATGTACAGAGTGTTATTATGTCATGATCCTTTTTGTGGCAGCTCTTTGTCAGCAAAAGTTATTGCTGGGATGGTTTCTCTCGAGGTGATTAATGACACTAAATGCTCAGGAGTGGTGTCAATTGATAGCTTAGCCTTGCTCAACATTGACAACATTGCCTGTCGATGTTCTCGGGAAGCCATGAGAAGACCCCAAATGGAAATGTTTGCTTGGATCTTTTTCAGTTGTTTTAGAACCAGGTCTTCTTCTACCTCTTTCTCTTTTTCTTTTTCTTTCTCTTTCTCTACCTCTTCGTCTTTGCTAGAGGGCTCTCCTTGGTCTAGATGTGGAGGCTTGAAGTAGCACCCACTCCTGGTCAAATGATCAATTTCGTCTGCATACCAAGTCTTATCCGGTACATGGTTTAACCATTCATCATCAGTGTGGGCGAGCTATAGGTCATTATCATCCCACCATTTGCTTTTGTTGACTGAAAGGCAATTATCTAGCGTTTCTTGAATCATTCCAATAGTATGCTTTGAATGGCTTTCTGGTTTTTCTTCTTTTCCTCTGGAACTCTTTCCTTTACCACATTCAACAAGGTTTTTGAAATCAAGTCTTAGTTCATCCCCTTTTTTTTTAGTTTTTTTATCAGAAGCTTTGTCACCGCTTGACCAACCGTGATTGTAATTCTTCGGTTCCCACCATTCCATTTGCACATTCCCAAGATCTAATTCTTCAAAGAAATGAAGATTAGCCAAGTCCTCCTCTAGGTCGGCCAAATCATCCAACCCCTGCTCAAGTAAATCCTTTCTAACAACATTGATAGAAAATGAGTTAGACAGATCAACCTTAAGCTTTAGTTGACCACTGGAAGCAATATACCAGCTAGGATCATACTTTTTCTCTGATAGTTTGCCATCCTCAAGCATAGGTACTACAACTATAGGGTTTTTGGGTTTTGGCTGGGTTAGAGGTGCATCTATCATGTATAACTCAGTGCCTTCAAGAATATATACCTTAGGTTTTGGTAAATGGGTAGGTGTGATGAGGATATTGGGGTTAAAGGTGGATGAAAGTGTATGGATGAGGTTAAGATGAGGAGGTGGTGGAATTCTGTCATGAGATGGCAACGGGTTGGTAGTGACGTTGGGTTTTGGTGATTGTAGGGGAGCTATGACTTTATTGTCTATGAGATCTTAGATCTCATGACGGAGATGAAAGCAACGGTCTGTGTCATGTCCTGGTTGTTGGTGGAAAGCACAGTGTTTGGTAGGGTCATGTTTGGCTGGGAGAGGTTCGGGAAGAGGTCGGGGGTCCAAAGGCTTCGAATACTCTCGTTTTGTCAAGATGTTCATTGCTTTAGAGAGTGATATATATAGAGGGGTGAATGTTCTGCTTGGGGCTTGGGTTGTGTTTTGCAGGCCAGTATGAGCAAAGGGGTTGGTTATTTTAGTGGTGGTGGCAACCAAGTTAAGTTCAGAGGGCTTCACAGTTGCGCTACCACTGGTGGTAGCATTGGAACTATGACCAAAAGGCTTCCGAACAGGTTCCTTATCCTCCACAATGATTCCTTGTTTGATGGTATCCTCTATCTGGACCCCTATCTCTTTTTCAAGTGGCCTGTTGGTCATCATTGTTGCTTTTGCCCTCTATCTGGTAATAAAGGCCACGAAACTTTCATTGGGCTCTTGACGGGTGGCCTCTAATTCCTGAGTAGTCACTTCAATCTGCGTGTTATAAGCATACTGGGTGATAAAGGCCCCAGCTAACTCTTTCCAACTTTGTTTTACCGAGTCCTCTAACTTGACATACCAAATGGCAGACACTCCTGACAAAGTTCGTCCGCATAAAGAGAGCTTTTGCGGATGAGTCAGACCCATAGGCTTTAAGACATCAGAGAACAGGCGAATGTGCACCATTGGGTCGCCAGAGCCATCAAACCTATCAATGTGTGGCATTTTGAACCGTTCTGGCAAATTCACAGCTGTCTTAGTGTACCCGTCTTCGATGTCCGGGATTGAATTGACTCCTTGAGCCTTTTTGAAAAGTTTTTCCAACTTAGCCAGCTTCAACATAGTTGAGTCAGACTCAGGTGCTTCAGGGGGATGAAGCCCTCCCACTGGTTGTGGAAGAGGAAATGATCCTCCTAAAGTTTGTGCAGGAACCCTCAGATCTTCTGGTGAGTTAAGTTCGGGAAACTCATCAGCTGGTAGAGGTGGAGGTGGAACTGGATGAGTCACCAGAGGTGGTTAAGTAATGGACGCCCCAGATGAGCGTTGCAGTTCAACAAGAGTATTGCCTTGAGTGGCAAGAGTAATGCTTTGGGCAACAACTGTAGTGGCAACGGTATCCATGCTCCGTTGAAGGGCCAATAGCATGTCTGCTATATTTTTTGGAATCTAAGCCATCACTGATTCTGGTGAGTTGAGTGGTGATGATCTAGCAGGTGAAGAAGGGGTATTCTGGACAGTTGATGAAGTTTTTGCTTTTCTTCGGGTAATCGGTGGCAAAGAAACTAACACTAGCTGACCCTGAACCAAATCTACACTTTTGCAAAGTCTACCAAAGCGAGTCCACAGAACTTGGGGGATATCAGACCTTTCGGAAGCTATAGTGCTTGACTACCTTGCTGAAACAAAACGGGACCCCCAATCAGAATTTCATTAGCATCCTAGCTCAACTAATTACTACTAACTCATGTTGAAAACTGAACTCAACCCCACAAACTGAAATGACTGAACCACTCATCTGATTCTGAGAATTCCCATACATTGCACATAACACATAGTAGGAAAGAGAATAAACACCCTTATGAGGGCTAGGGTTACCCAATCCTTATTTTGAAATGATCTAGGGTTTCACTATTCAAACAAGCAGCATCATACATCCTAAAAATGGGAGAGCATCCTGTCCTAATTTTGGAAGATACTATAGCTCATTATATGTCCAAGGTTAGCTCTACTCTAGGGGTTGAAGTTAAGGTGACGTTACCAAAGAGTCCTTTGGGTCATAACCAATAAAGATCCCAGGAAATCAGAAGAGTCAAATAGTCTCTCTTCGGAGTCTGAGAAGCTTAAATAGCAGAGCTACTTTTTTGACAGATCTCAAAAGGTTACAACACGAGGCCTCTAAGGTATCGTAAATATAGGTGTAGTGTCACAAAAAGCTTACCTGTGCTCCCACCAGTCTCTGGGCAACACAAGAATTTTAAGTGCACCAATGCATGCCATGCAATAAACATATAATTGAAAATAAAAGTCATATCATGGAGTTCGAGTCAAGTTTTCATAAAATCCCTAGCAGAGTCGCTAGAAACTGTAACATGCCCGAGGGGTACCCGCACGCGTTAAATAGTTCGGACTCCCGAGATCTCTTTGATCTAGTTTCACGAGTGCAACGTGAAACATAGATGAAAGTTCAGATTTGGCAACTTTTAGAAAATCCATTTTATTGGAAAACCTTTTGTTAGAAATGGACTGCGTCATCAGATCTCAGAGTCGTCACCTAATATTTATTTTGGAAAAATTAGGAAACCCATGACTCATGCCAAGGCCACTGTTCGTCGTAACCAAAGATGCTTGGCTCGTAACCTTAGGTACGAGAGGGGAAGGTCAATAATGAGCACCCCTGCTCACCCGATCAAAGACCGGCCTCTACTAAACCATGATATGAATTTTATTTACTTTATATGTTCATATTTCAATTATTTAAATCTTAAAATTTACTATGTGAAGCATACAAGTATAGACTATGTCATTTGTTTTGAAATAATTTGATTTCATGTAGTTTTGAAAGAGTTTTGGATATGTACAACCTAAATAAATTGAGTTTACAAGCATGAAAATCAACACTATTCCAAATTAAGTGACACAACCTCCATCCACTGGCATTCATACAGTTATATCAAGTAGGTAAGTAGCCACATGATAGGATGCTTAAACATAATAAGAAAAATGCACACAAATGAGATGCTAAAGTATAAAAACTTACATATTTATCAACGTCCCTCGAACAGCTACAAAACAAAGTTAATAAAACATGCATGATCTTATATACAAAATCCTAATGTAATTCACTCATGAGATGCAACTAAAGATTCGGCTTCTAAGATATGACATGTGAATCATCTCAAAACATGAGGTAGCACACATAATCACATAGGAATTGATTAAATCCACAAATGTAAACTTAGCCAAATCAAGATGCATGAAACATGGATGCAAAGCATGGATAAAGAAAGCCAAAATATGATGCGTATTCACACGTAAAGAAAGCAAGTAAAAGAACGGAATAGAAAGAAGCGGGGCGGGGGAATTATTACAACATTTTAAATATTACTAATCTGAGGGAGATGAATAAATATTACAACATAATATAAAAACAATCCTCACAAACACTCAAAATGAAATAAACATGATAAAATAGCAGCTTCAAGTGCCTCAAAGACCATCGGAGGTTATCAGAAGGCTACCCGATTTTGCCTAGAGGTTGCAGGTACGGTCATGAAGGTTGCAAGCGCGATGGTGTATTTTTAGGTGACTACCCTGCCAACTAGCGGGCTGGGTAGCTCGATAGGCTCAGCCAAATTTTGTTTTCTTAGATTTCAACAATAATATCAATGGGAGTCTCAACTCACCATTTTCAGTTAGATTACAACAATATGTAATATGACAAGAAATCAAAGCAAAAAAGCAAAATAAGTTGAAATAAAAAGACAATGGGTTCAATATGAGGTCTGATTGAACCCAACTCAATTTTATTATGTTGTGCCTCTTTTAGTCCAATTTTATTAGTCCTTTTAATTACCTTGCCATTCTTTAGTCATTTTAGTCCAAAAATGAGAGTTATGTCTACTAAAATAAGAGAAGCGTCAAACAAGGAATTGTTCTTGGCATGAGAGAGAGGTAATGCCCTGGTAATGAACCTCCGAAGAGATTAAACCATTCAGCATGGAAGGTCTCTTTCTCGTGCTAAAAACAACATATATGGGACTTCAATTCACCACTTTCAATTAGATTACGACAGTATAAAATATAACAATAAATCAAAGCAAAAGAGCAAAATAGATAAGAAATGCAAGAAAATGAAAGGTTTGTGAAATTCACCTTCCAAGGAAAAGATGAACTTCTTAGTTCTCAAACTTCCTTTTGATCACTGTAGGAAGTATGTTCTCAAATCCTCAATTCGAAATTATGGAGTTTATGGTATGAAAAGTGGCTAACTCTCTAGTTTTTCTCATTTTCAATTACTAAACACTCTTCCTTGTGATCAAGGCAATTGATCTTTGGCTATATCAGAATTTTTGGAGTGATTTTGGTCTATGGAAATGAGGAATTTCAGTAGCTATGGAAGCTTGAAAGTGTTTTGGCTCAAGATTGAAATGGTTAATGGTTTCTCTCTTTTCTCTCTAACTCTTTCTAACTCTCTCTTCAATCAAATTTGTTTTTTTTTTTTTTTTGCCCCCTGAAATCTCTCCATTTGGTTGCTTTATATAGGCAGCAAATAGATAATATAATAATATAAATCTATATAATATATATCTATATATAATATAATAATATAAAGTATATAAAGATTATATATATATATTTATATATGTTTGCTGAGGTTGATGTCGGCAGCCGAGGGCTGACCGACATCAATATATTTTTTTATTATTTTTCTTTTATTATATAATATAATATAATATAATATATAAAATATATAATTTATATAAAATACTAAACATATAATATAATAATATTAAACACATGTTTTAATATTATAATTTTTTTTATTATTTTCTTTTATATATATAGAATATATAATTTATACCAATTTATATAAAAACACCAAAAATATGAACAAACACATAAAATTATGCAAAATTATAAAAATATTAAACTAATGAAATATTTAGTATTTTAAAATAATTTGGCCATAATGGTGAAGGTTGGGATTAAAGTTCAAATTCTATCTCTCTTATTGAGGATTTTGTGAGAAACACATTCTAATTGTCATCATCGGGTAATCAAAAGAAAGCGCCCAAGTCTTAGGGCCGGTCAAAATGGGGTGTCTACAGCCACCAAATCTAAGGACGGAGTAGTAGAGAAGAGCAAGCCCTGAAAGATAGTACTACGAAGATAGCGAAGGATCCGAAGTAAAGTAGCCTAATATAGAGCGAGGAGCAGAAACAAACTGACTAACCACATGGACATCATAGGCAAGATTAGGGCGAGTAACTGTCAGATAGACTAAGCAACCCACAAGCTCGCGATATAACATAGGATCATTCAGAGGAACACCATTAGTAGTGTTGAGCTTCATATTAAGCTTAACGGGGGTATCAGAAAGCTTAGTGTCAGTATGTACAGCTCGATGGATAACCACGTTGGTATACTTAGTCTGGGACAAAAAGTAACTCTTGGGAGAAGAAGCCACCTCAATACCTAGAAAATACCGCAATGGTCCCAAATCCTTCATTTCGAAGGTGCGGAAGAGATGCTGCTTGACCTCAGAGATAGCAGAAGCATCAGAGCCAGTGATGATTACATCATCCACATATAGTAAAAAAGTAACAAAACCAACCGAGATATGTCTTAGAAATAAAATAGAGTCGAAACCAGGAGGATGAAACCCAAGCTCGATAACAGCAATCTAAAAGCGATCATACCAAGCACGAGGAGACTGCTTTAGACCATACAGAGCACGCTGAAGACGACAAACCTAGCCAAAAGAATGGTGAAGACCAGGGGGAGGACGCATGTAAACCTCATCGGTGAGATGACCATTAAGAAAAGCATTCTTAACATCCATCTGATAAAGAGGCCAAGAACGAATAGCAGGGACAGAGATCAAAGTACGGACATTAGTCATCTTGGCAACAGGAGCAAACGTCTCCTCATAATCAATGCCATACTCTTGGGCGAAACTTTTGGCAACTAGACGAGTTTTGTAGCGCTCAAGAGAACTATCAGAATGAGTCTTGACTTTATAGACCCATTTACAACCAACCAGATTCTTACCAGCAGGCAAAGGAACCAACTCCCAAGTACTAGTTTTCTGTAGAGCAAACAACTCATTCTCCATGGCGTGAACCCAACAAAGAGAGGTGAGAGCGGAGGCAGATGGAAATGGCTAAAAAGTGGAGAGGATATGCTGAAGTTGTGCAACCTGAGCACTCAAGGAAGCCAAGTCAGGATCGGGAGCCAGAGTAGATGCAATGTTAGCAGCAGGAGGGCGAAAAGTACCCGAAGTAGGACTGCAGAACTATGTCTGGGAAGATGGAGTAGGCTGACGTCCCTTCTTGGGATAGTTGTTCTTCCAATGAGCCATCTGATGGCAGAAAACATACTCATCTAGCCCTAATAGTCATTTCTTGGGTTTCGCAGTGGCCTGAAGCTGATAAGGAGGTGGGGTCAATAACAAGGGAGGCTTGGCAAGAGCCAAGAAGACAGAAGGAGGAAGAGTCTGAGGAGCTCACGAACAATAGCATCCACAGAAGGAAGAGGAGATCGGTGAATGATGCCTTCTCAGATAGCCTCATACTGAGGGGAGAAAGCTATTAAGAATTGCACTAAATGACCCTGCTTCCGAAACTCAATATAAGCGTCTAGTATCTTGAGATTAGGTGGTTCCATAAGAGCCAACTGATCCCAGAGACCGGTCATCTCAATATAGAAGTCCTGAATAGTTTGATCCCGCTGACAAGCACTGTGAATAGTTGTTTCTAACTCATACCGCTTGGCAAAGTTGGACTGTTGATAAACACTGAGTAAATAATCTCACACTTCCTTGGCAGTACTGCACTTGAAAAACATCATTCCAATACGGTTATCCACAGAATTATGAAACCAGGCCAGAATTTGGGCATTATCACAATCTCAAGTGTCACAGGAAGGCATATACCCTTCTACTTTTGGGTCCGATGGATGAGGAACAGAACCAGAAACATAGCCTCATTTTTTTTGACCAAAAAGAAAATTCTTCATGACATTGGCCCAATACATATAATTGCCACCAATGAGTTTACATTTGATGGCTTGGATTTTAGTATCCGACATTGTAATAAAACAAAGTTTGTAATAAACAGACAAGTATGAGGCTTTAGTTCAATAATCCTGAAATAGGGTTTTAAATAGAAATACCCAAGTTGAAGCAGAGAGAGAGAGAGAGAGAGAGAGAGAGACTGAAGCTGAGAATCGAATCAGATAGAGATCGTGAGGAAGAGAGAGGCAGACGAACCAGATGAACCAGAGAACCGAAGTAGATAGCTGCGAATCGAATCAGATAGAGATCGCGAGAAAGAGAGAGGCCTTCACGAGATGAACCAGACAAACCAGAGAGAGCTAGAGTTTCGAACCTTCGCGAGTCTAGAGAGAGAAAAGTCGCGACTCCAACGGTGACAAACTAGTTGAACCAGAGAGGGCTGATGGTGATGACCCAGACAAACCAGAATGTCACCACTTAGGGTTGATCATGAACCAGAAGAACCAAGGAGGGGTCAAGATCGATGACCCTTCGACCAGCGAACCATGATGGCGACAAACAAAGCAGTTAGGGTTTCGAACCTAGCTTTGATACCATTTGAATTTTCTTGAACGAAACTGTATATTAGATTGAATTAATTGAACAAAGATTACGTCACTTATATAGAACACCAAGTCCTAATCCTAAATTTTTACAACATTGAATATAATTCTAATAGATATAGAACACAGCAGGAAAAACTTGACTCAAATGAGCCAAATACTTGTGTTAGGCATCTCCAACATACTCAAAATTTTACTTAAAAAAAAAAAAAAAGAATTTATTCCCTAAACAGAGAATAAGAGAAAGTGAAACCAGGGGCCAACCATTTTCAAAAGGCTCACATAGAGTGAACGGAATTAAATAGGAATGCAAATAAGAAGCAAAATCTACCAAAATAAGAAGGAGAAAGGGAAAATCTACCAAAATCTGTAAAAAAAAATAAAATAAAAAAATAGCAGAACTCACCGAGTTACTATCAAAACTTCAGCGAACGGAGAAGATGCGATGGCGATCGGCAAGGCCACTAGCGGCGGTGGCGACTGGCAAGACTACTAGAGGTGATAGCGATGGCGATTGGTGTAGTGGAAGAGCAAGAGATGAGTGTGGCGTAGTGGAGGAGCAAGAGATGAGTGTGAGACAAATGTTGAATACGATGAGATGAGGGGTGGGTGTGTTAGGGTTTAATTTGGGAATTGATTGTGTGTGTGTGAGAGAGTAGTAAAATAAATATATATAATCACACTTATTTAAAATGTGTGATTAAAAAAAATATTATCTCACTCATTAAATTAAGTGTGATTAAAAAATCATTTTAGTTTTTTTAATCACACTTCTAAGAAAAGTGATATATTTTTAATTCTTCTTATGTAATCTTTAATCACATGTTAATTAGAATGTGTGATTCAAATATATATATATATATAATCACACTTAATTGAAAAGTGACATAAAAAACAAATATTATCACACTTAATCAAATCAAGTATGATTAAAATATCAATCTAATTCTTTTTTATCACACTTCCAATAAAAGTGAGATATTTTTATTTGTCAAAGTGTGATTTTTAACTGTTTTTGTAGTAGTGCACCAAGTCCTAATCCTAAGAAGAAAAAGAGAACACTAAATATAGGCATGTGAATGTAGGCATATTCTCACATTTTAACATGCTTAGGTCATATTTGTTTCGAAAAAAAGATTGAAGGATGAGAAATGTTGCCGCATTTTTTTTTTCTCTCTATATTAAGACATGAGATTATTGTGCTATGTTTTGATTAGAATGTGATAAAAAGGATGTTATAAAATTTTGAGGTTGGATGCACTACAACAAAAAGCACTTTCGGCGACCAAAAAATCGTTTTTCGTCGCTAAAAGTAGGAGAATTGGCGACTAAATTGGATTTAGTCGCCAAAATTGAGCACTTTTGCCGACTAAAATAGTTTAGTCGCCAAATATAATGCTTTTAGCGACTAAAAGGCAATTTAGTCGCCACATGTAGGGCTTTTAGCGACTAATGGTTGTTTAGTAGCCAAAAGTCACGGTTTTTGGTGACTAAAATGATTTAGTAGCCAAAAGTCACGGTTTTGGCGACTAAACTTCAGTTTTGTCGCCGATTATAGCTGTTTTGGCGACTAAAAACTGTTTAGTCGCTGAAAGTGAAGCTTTTTGGCTACAAAAAAAAAAATTAGTAGCTAAAAACAGGGTTTTGGCGACAAAACTTCAGTTTAGTAGCCAAAAGGGTACGTTTTTGGCGACTAAAAATAGGTTTAGTCGCCAAAACAGGGTCCGTTTAGGCCTAAGTCACGGTTTTTAGCGACGAAATAAGAATTAGTAGCTGAAAATGATATAATTGGCGACTAAAAATTTAATTTAGTCGCCAAAAGTGGCCTAAATTTTTTTTTAGTAAATAATTTATTTTTTACATAAATTATATTGAATTAAAATAATTATATTTGTATATATTGTTTTGTATTAATACCGTCAATATATTATATAAATAATATATATTGCAAATATATTCACGTGATGTTGTAGTGGCATAGTGGAGGGAGTGTGTTGCAAAAAAGGTTCGAATGTGGGATGGTTGGGCGCGGTTCGAAACTCAGAAAAACCAAAAAAAGTGGTTTTTTTTTTTTTTGGCGGAACACCTTTGGCGACTAAAATATTACTCGCCAAAAGTCTTGATTTTGGCGACTAAGCCGTTTAGTCGGCGATTGATCGAGTATTGGCGACTAAATTATTAGTCGGTAAATGTATGATTTCCAAAAGTGTAAAACACTATTGGCGACTAACATTTTGGTCGCGAAAGACCTATCTTTTGGCGACTAAAAAAATATTAGTCGCCAATACCTCTGGCGACCACATATCCGCGACAAATGTGGCGACTAAATAATTTTGTCGGGGAAAGTCAAATTTTGACTTTCGGCGACTAAAAACAGATTTTTGGCGACTAAAAATTTAGTCGCCAAAAGTGATTTTTCTTGTAGTGATGGAGGAAGAAAAATAATACAAAGAGTGGATTAATCATCCCAAAGGTGGGATAAGTTATCCTACGGTTTCGGGTGATTATTAGTCCGTTGGGACAACTAATTCCCTTACAAGGTGTTTGTTTGGTGGGATATAATCGTGGGGTTAGATTCCATGTACAATGGAATAATTAGTCGAATGTTTGGATAGAAAAATAAAAGTCAGACTAATAGTCTAGTCGAACTAATATTCTACCATATGTAAGATAACTCTATCTTATGGGGGTGTGGAATAGAAATGGACAAATTGAGTCAACATCTGGATTACCTAGTTAAATGACGAAATTGACCCTTCAACTATATAACATTTCTTTCTTTTATTTTTTTAAGCATGTTGAATTTTTTTAAGCATGTATAAATTAATCCCATGATATATATAATTGCTTTCTTTTATTTTTTTGGTATTAGCAAAATAATAAAAGGAAATATATATACTTTCAATATTTAAAAGGTAAAGAATATATAACATATTTTTTCTTTATTTTTTAAAATATTTTTTTTAAAATGTTGATTTTTTTTAAACATGTATATAAATTAATCTCGTGATATATAATAGTCTTCTCTTTTCTTTCTTTTTTTGCATTAACAAAATTATAAATGAAAATATACTTCTAATGTCACATTTAAATAAAATTAATAGTGGTCTTACTAAAATAAAATAAAATATACTTTAAATTTAGCATTGTCATTGTAAACAATTCAAAAAGACAAAATGATATTTCCAGAAGTTGTCATTTTTTATAATTTTTTAATTAAACATGAAATTCGATAAAATAGTCATTTTCAGACATTTAATCTTATGACAAAACAAACATAAGATATACATCATTTTCAACTAAATAGTCCCGGACTATTTATCCAAGACTAATAATCTGTTGGATTCCAATCTTTCCTTATTCAATCCGTTCAAACAAGTAAGGCTTTAGTGGCCAAACAAATTTGGGATATCAAAAAATTAAGAAATAAGTTTAGAAAAAGTACATTTAAAGGAGAAAAAAAAAAAACTCAAAACAATTGTACTTTTTATGGATATGTAAGTGAAGATTGTGGCATGAAGCATAACTTTCACTTGTTTTGATTTGCACTTTGATGAAAAGTATACTTATTTTAAATCGTTTTCACTGAAATACAGTTTTGTCTATAAATTTCGGACGTGTGAGCCTTTATCAATTTGAATCCAATTCTCCTAATCCCCTCAAACAAACATTGCCTTGGGGTTTAAGCGTCTGTCTCAAAGTTGTTGAGGGAGTTGAAGTGTGACTAAGAACTTCAGTACGTCTGATGGCATTTACTGGGGAGGGAACTATGTGGGACTCTTAAAATCATATATGCATGCTTAGCTTGGCTTGGGGACTTTTTGTCTATTGCAAACTTTTTATTTTAAAAATTGGAAATGAGGCTCCAAAATGCATTGGATTTGGACCAAGTTACATGTGGTTGTGTCCAAATGTTTGATATTATTTTAACCATATCTTTGATTTGGATTAAGTTGGAATATGAGAGGATTGTGTGTTGGGATTCTTAAGGTTTGCTTTGGCTCTACTTGGTGCCTAGTTTAACCTAAATAGGTTTGGTCCTACTGAAGTTCACATGTTTATGTACTTACATGTTGCTAAGTTTTACAATATTCTGGAGTTTTTGAATTAAAAAGGAAAAAAATAAGGGAAAAAAAAATATTAACAGAGTTAGCATTAAATTTTAGTACCTCAGTCGGAGATAGGATTTCAAATTTCTCCACTTGTGTATCTCTGTATATTTATTTGTTAGTACCTCAGTCAAATGGCAAAAATCAATTTTCATTAAACTATGGTTTCAAAATTTGTCAAGTTTCTATGATCAATTTGGCCAATTTTCCTATACCTTTAATTTCATGTTTTTAATGAAATTTTTCTTTGCTGATCAAAAAAAAAAATTTTGGCCAATTTTCCAAAAAAAGATATAAGACTTCTATATGTAAATCTCATAATATAATAGTTGAATTTAAATCATAAATTATTTTTTGGGGGTAAAATTCTTCATAATTTTTCTAGTATCTAGACTTGTTGTTTCGACTTTTATTATTCAAGAGGAAAAAGTTTTCCCAAAATTAATTTAATGAAATGTTGATATAAAATTTATAAGATTTGTGTGCAGCAATAATGTTTCAAAATTCAAAGTAGCAAAGTCCACATAAGAGTTCATAAATAAAGTTTAAATGGATAAATTTTGTTTCTCATTAGTCTAACAGTATTGCAGTTTTAATCATAAAGTTGAGCGGTAAGTTTTGTTTTTTTTCAGATTTGAATTGAATGGTGAAGTTGAACTACAATATTATCACGTAATATCATTATTATAAATTGACTAATATTGTATGTACTAATTAATAAAATAATTAATGTATCAATTGATAATATGACATAATTTAAGATGTTTTTGATATTTGTAATGTGATTAATGAGTGAAGTCAATAATAATATCATAACTAGTATTGATATACTAATTAATAAATTAATTTGTGCATGTAACACCGCCGTTATAAATTTAAGTGATAACAATGTGACGTGCTTAGGTGTCCGCATGGTGATGATGGAGTCCGGATCTTCTGCCATACATTCCTGCGGTGGTCCCTGCCGTGGTAAAAAACGACGTCGTTTTTGACCTTTTTTTTAATTTTTATCTCTCTCGTTTCTTACGTCATGGTAAAGTGTAAGAGCAGGTGCTTCATCTAATTTGTTTTCTTTTTTAACAATCTAAACAGAGAGAGAGAGAGAGAGAGAGAGAAAGTTTCTTCCAATTTTTCATGAAGATGAAGATCATGTCACCATTGACCCTTCTCTTCACAAACAATCTCATACTCCAATCAACTCTCACTCTCTCTCTCTCCTTCCTCAAGATCCCCATTCTCTTCCTCCAAGGCCTCCACACCTATATCCACCCCGACGAGGTCAACCCCTCCGTAGCTCCCAACGGCGACCTCAGGGCCGCGATTCGAAGACCCGGCACCTCCGACCACCAAGAACTCAAACCCAGAAAACGATCCAAAGAAAAATTCGAATTCGACGAAAACAAAGCTCAGATCTTCAGACTCAAGCTCACAGATGGTCATCTTCAGACTCGTCTCTATTTCAATCAGTTTCGCAGCGCTTTCAATTCGACTGTCATTGCTTTGTCTTGCTTTGTGCTTGCCTATCCTCTCCTCGTCGTTTCGCCTCTTTTCTCTATTGGTCTCACTAGGGTTCTCTTTGAGTTCTGAAGCAACATATAAGAAACGAGAGAGAGATAAAAAAAAAAAAAAAAGGGTAAAAAACGACGTCGTTTTTGACCACGGCAGGGACCACTGCAGGAATGTATGGCAGAAGATTCGGACTCGGTGATGATGTGCCATGAGAGTGTTTGGAGTGGGTGAGTACACATACCTAATGATGAATGTTGGAAAGTAATTTGTTAGTTGTACCATAGACCTTAATTTTATAAAAGGTGTTTGATTCAGAAGTCTAAATTCGAAATTTTATTGCTCAAAGATTTAGGCGTGAAAGTAGTATGTCTATAAAGACATACTTTTTCATAATGACTAAACTACCTTTATATATGTCAACTATTTACACAGAGCAATAGAAAGAGAATCATTTCACGTGAAGAGAGAGAGAGAGAGACAGAGATAGAGACAAACATGCGAGAGAGTCTCAAAAACCTAGATTGCTCAGTCGCTGTCATACGCATAAGCATCATCATTGATATCAACATTGCCTTTCGCCATTCTAACTCTTAACTCTTTCGCCGTGGGCTCAGTTACTCTCTGTCGCTCACCGCCGTCTGAGAGCTGTGAGTCACAAACAGATCATCACCGTAGTGGCTCGTCGCACTAGAGCTCCTCAACTCCGTCGCCGATCGAGCTCTAGATCGTCGTCAAACTCCCTCGATTTTAGATCCAAAACCACCATAGCCTTCGTGTGGAGCTCATTCGGTTCCAGATCTAGTTCAGGTTTTGGATCGCCGTAGCTTTCACGTGGAGCTCCTTCTCCAGCATTTTTAGGTACACTTTCACCCCATCTCTCTCTCTCTATATATATATATAACTCTCGTCTATATATGTATGTATTGTTATTGTTAGGGTTGGATTGTCCTAAAGCTCCTCCGTTTTTTGTCTCTAAAACTTCAATGTAATAACATTCTTACCCTCTCCCACCACCGTCGCAGGCTTCACCGGCGATTGCGGCAAAGGAGATGAAGCGACAAGTTTGAGACTAGTGGAAGGAATGGAAACAAGAGGTTGTCTAAGAGGGCCATTGGATTGGAAGAAGCGAATAGAGGGGTGGAGGGCTTAAATCTGAAAATAGAGGAAGATAGGGATGGAAATGAGGAAGAAGAGGGCGGTGAAGATGATGAAGTTAAGAATTTGATGTATGGGATTGAAGACGATGACACTGACATTTTTTTTTCTATCTTTTGTGTTCTATGTTTATCAACTTTTTCTCAATAGATGTAGATGATGTTAGTGGGTTAGATTGTTGTTCTGAAAATTTGTTGTTTGTTGAACAAATTTGTTCAAAAATTTGAATAGATAATTAAAAAATGATAGAATTTCAACAGATAATTTGAACATATAGAATTTTTGAGGAGATAAATTTCAACAAATAGCTTTTATTTGCACATATTATACATGTATATATACCATGTATGTATGTACTTGAGAGTGTATATTTGCATATATATGATGTTGTATTGGTCAATTCACAATGTTAAATGATTTTTTGATTAGTAAATTTGAGATGATCATGCAAAATTATGGTTTCATTATTGTCTTGATTGAGTCGAGGAAATTGAATTTGCTTGAGTTGATTGAAATTATGATCCTAGTTTTGTATTTGCTTTTATTTTGACTGTTTCTTGAGTTTGTTTTTCTGTATATGAAAGTTGTAATTCATTAGTTTCTTTATTTTAAAAATATATATGTATATATATTTTGTAGGAGTATTGAAATTTCAGTAGTATGTTTCTAAAACTTAGACTGTGAACATGAGGGTTTGAAAGAATACATGTGATTATGGGATTGTTAAGGGAAGTGAAGCTTTGATTGGGAGGAGTTGGCTAAGAAAGATGTATCGGCCTGTGGTTGCCACCACTACTCGGGGTGGATTACCAACTGATAGGGGGTATTTTGTAGTGACACTCGACCAAGTTCCACGTTGGAGTGATGTTGAATAAAACTACAAATAGAAACTTGTTTCGTTTTTGTTTTCAAAAAGTAAAATTGATTTCAAAATTTTAAAAAGTTAGTGTGTTTGGTTTGAGTTTTTTGGATTAAATTTTTTGAAAATTGAGTTTTTTGGTTTTCGTGTTTTTTTGTTTTTAGTGAATATTTTTTAAATTTTAAACATTTTTTTTTTACTTTTTTAGATGCACCTTACTCAGATGTATCTAAAAAGTAAAAAATTTGTGAAAAAATATTTTAAAAAATTAATAAATACATAAAATATAAAAAAATGTACTGAACTTTTGTATATATATATTTTTTTGTATTTTTGGTATTTAGTGAATTTTTAAAAGGTTTTTTTCACAATTTTTTTTTTTACTTTTTAGGTATATTTATGTTAGTTGTGTCTAAAAATTGCTTAAAATATTAAAAAAATTCAGTAAAAACAAAAAAATAAAAAACAAGAAAGTAGAATTTTCTAAAAAGTGTTTTTGGAAAACTCTAACCAAACAAATATGTTTCCAAAGTAAGTTTTCACTATCTCCTTCCTTCCTTACCATCACTAACGACCTCGGGCACAGCCAGTGAAAAAAGTATTTCAAAATGGGCTTATAAAATTACTAATTAAAGTGTTTTAAAAGAAATTTAGAGGCCCAAGATCGAAAACTTTGTTTTGGAACTTAAAAATCTTAAAAATAGAGAAGAAAATACAAAATGATACATACCCAGGCACCAAGAGCTGGACCGACTATTGGATAAATAAAAAATTTGCACAGATAAAATTTGGACAAATAGAAAATTTACATAGAGAAAAATTGAACAGACAGACAAATAGAAAATAATTTGAACAGATAAATGAAAATAATTTGAACAATTGAACAAATAGAAAATAATTTGAACAGATAAATGAAAATTTTGAACAAATAAAAAATAATTTGAACAAATAGTCAAAAAAAGTCAACAGATAAATTAAGGAGTAAAAGTGAAAACATTGAAAACAAAAAGTCCTTCAAAACAAGTAAAAGGACATCTCAAACTATTTTACAAATGATGGATCTCTCACCAATAAAAAAAAAATATACTGAACCTAATATCTTAAACATCCTTTAAATTGGATTTATCACCAATTTTCTCTTTTAAAAATTCAACATATCTATAAAAATTATTTATAATTTTATCTAAATATGAAATATATAGATAAGTTTCATTCGCTTCACTTTTATGAAATTTTTGTTGATCAAATTTTCATTGTACTTGGAAATATTGTAATTTGAAACTATTAAATGTAATCAACAATGTTTGGTAGCCCGGATTTTCCTGGCAAGAATGGCTCAAATGTATCAAAACGACGTCGTTTTGAGACATTCAAGCCATTCGGACCACACAAATTCAAACTACCAAACATTTTTCATATGTAATATGGAACTAATCTACTATACAGTGCTCAAGTCAAAAAGTAGCAATACCAAATTTGGAATTGATTTTGACAACAGAAAAAATGTTAGGGATACCAATAAGGCTTCGTTTGGGAATATGCTATTTTAGTAATTTTTTGGCTTTTTGACTAAAATATGAGGTAAAAAAAACTAAGGCTGTGTTTGGTAAAGCTTTCCAATCACAATTTCATCCTTTCACGTGAACGAAGTGTTTGGATGGGGTGTCACGACCCAAACCCGCCCCTATGGTTTAGCACCGTAATCGGCCAGTAGTCCGTGATTACCGAAGGCCTGCTTAACAGTAAGATAGTGTTACAGAGTACAGGGGCTGGCGGAAGCCAAAACAGTAATTAAAAGATGTTCAATGAGCTGTGACAGTCTGTATGCAAAAGACTTTCATAACATATACATCCAGAACAAAACAGTATCTACATACATATATAATCATTCAGGACAGGAACCCATTCCCTATTAAGACAGTACAGTACAAAGATCATTCACTCTATACATTATTACAAAACAGAGGCAAAAAAGGGGAAATCTAAAACACCCCATAGCCTTGGCTTGAACAGTACTGGAACCTCGAGGTAAGGCACAAAGGTTGGCTTGACAAAACAGTGCTTGGCCTGACGCCCCTAGCAACGGTCCGATGCCTGAACACCTACATATATATATGAGCAATGAGCTAAAGCCCAGTGAATAATATAATGCGTAAAGATGTTAAGAATGAATGTCCTTTCAATATTGAAAACAGTCAATTGATTCAGTATATCAGTCATTCAGTCATAACAGTCATATGTGGTACATCCATTAGCAGAACAGTACAGTAAACAGTAGGTCTTGAAAGACCGAGCAGTCAATGATGGCCATCATAGCAGTAAACAGAAGTTCCAAGATAGGAACTAACAGAGATCTCCGTAACAGTAGCAGTAACAGTAACAGTAGTTGCTATGGATGCCATAATACAGTTTAGAATAGAGGACAGACATTCATACAGTTAACAGTAATCAGTTCAGAAAACAATTCAGTTGATCATTCAGAAAATATTCATTTTCGAACATATCTTTACAACAATGTTACTCACAGAGTGCTGGGCTACAGATAAGCTAGTACGCGTCTCCGGATGCCAACCCTACACAGTTACAGGATGAACACACACTAAATTCACATTCGGGAATCAAAGACTTAGTCCCTACTTAGACTCGGTGCGGTTCTACATCTATATCCTCTTTAAGATGCCTCAAACATGCCCTAGGAATGCCTAGGATGGGAAGAGGATACAAAGATGCACTTTAAAAACATTTTCAGAATTTTCAAAAAAATAGGGTCCCGCTTGAGCGTGGCTTTCCCCGCTCGAGCGGACATGCAGACAAAGGTTCCCCGCTCGAGTGTCGCTTCCCACGCTTGAGCGGACTGCAAAACATGGCAAAAGTACTGGATGTGTGAAAATCACGCTCGATGAGCGCTCGACACCCGCTCGAGCGTGTGACACATGTTCCCGCTCGAGCGTGAACTTCCCCGCTCGAGCGGACTGCAAAACAATGCGAAGTGCTGGGAGCACGAATTTCACGCTCGAGCGTGAGTCCAAATTCTGGAAATTCCAAATTTGAACCTCAAGCTCAAAACCAAGTTTCAATGCATTAAATTCTATCCTCTTGGGCTAATTTTCTGGAAAACACTTGTAAACTCATAATATTACATGATTCAAAGCTCAATTTGAGAAATCAAAGCCCAAGGGTAGTTCAATTAAACACAATTTCAAAGCCAATCTCATGAACATGTTGTAAAACATAACAAGCATGAATTCAAAGCTTTAGTCACTTGCTCAAATGAGCCAATCCTTTCAAAAACATGAGGAATTCATGAACTAGAACTAAAATATGAACATGCATGTACAATTTCATGGACAAAAATCCTCAAAACTCAAGAATGGTAACATGCATGCATGATATATGCTATAATTCAACATTACAAGACCAAATCTTGACTTTAAACTCCAATATGACTAGAGCCATGCAAGAACTAACTCAATTACATGAACAAAAAGGTGAAGACTCTACCTTAAGTCTTGAATACAAGATGTACAAGCTCAATTATGCAAGACTCCTTCAATCCTTCTAAATTCCAAGCAATTCTTTGAAGAACACAAGGTTTTCTCCTAACTCTCTCTCTCTCTCTAGTCGGCAATAACAAGGAAATCGGCTGAGGAAATGTTTTGTTTGAATGTAATAAGGCTCAAATATGTTTAGATAGTGGGCCACTAGTGTGGCATTTTGGTGAATTAAGCCAATTAGTGCAATTTATTAATATTTAATCTAATTTAATCATACCAATTCACATTTTAATTAAATATGCCATAAAATCACATAAATTCTAATGATCATAGAACACTAATCAATTTCAGATTCGGCTGCCGATAAGGCCTTCAATTTGCAATTTAAAGCATAAAACATGGACAGATGGTTTAACAGTCAAACAGATAGAAATGCATTTAAACTAGTACATTCAATCAGTCAGTTCAGTATTTCAGTCGATTCAATTACTTATCATAATCAGTCTCAGTTTAGTAGTAATCAGCGGTTAACCAGTAATCAGTGGTGGGGGTTATTACATGGGGTTTTCAAAAATTAATTTCACCACACATTTCTGTTTCATGTTTGGCAGAGTTCCTTCCAAAACAAACTTCCAAGCCGAAGCTCTCACCTTTTCGTACAGTTTTTGAATTTTTGAGTCTACTTGATCGTCCCCCCGGACATTCTCCTGGATGTCCGGCCGATTGACTGCTACAGTGAATTTAAATTTTTTTTTTTTTTGCCAACAAAGCAAAGAAGAGAAGACATCAAGAAAGAAATTGGTAACTCTTTCATACATACATACATGTGTTTGTGCTATTGTAGACTAATTTTCTGTTGAAAACGAAGAATATAAGACATCAATAAAGAAATTGGTAACTCGTTCCTCCATATATACATGTGTTTGTGCTAGTGTAGACTAATTTTCTGTTGATTTTTCTTTCATAATTCATAAATTTATTGGGTTTAGATTGCTGGGTTTTTTTTTAGTGTTCGATTTTTGTCTGTTGTGTTCTTCTTTATGATATTCGTAAATTTCTCTCAAAATATATATAGGTTCTATATACAACTCATTGATTTTCTGTTAAACTGAATTGAGGCTTGCTATTAAACTGGATGGCTAGGTGGATCCGATTGACCGACAGAAAGACCCCCCGATTGACCTGCCAGTCGACCGATGTGGAGCAGTTGGGAAAGGCTTCAGCTTCTGCTATTAAGCTTTGACCCATATCAAAATAGCTTTATTTGGTCTTCTTGTTTTACACTAATATCATCTGCCAATATATAGAGTGAATTTGTAAATTATGAAATTAATTATGAAGATGGTGAAGTTGTTGGTTGTTTTGCCTCTGATATAAAAGTTGGTGGTTGAACAGATGATATAAACGACGAAGTACATGAAGGATGCATTTCCCACGGAATTGATGAAAATCAGCACACACAAAAAAAAAAACCGAATAAAATTGAATTGTATGTAGTAAACTGTGTAGATGCTAACAAAATGATATTCTAATTTTTTTTGACTCCTACATAGATAATACTTGATAAATTTTTTGGCCATTTATTTGAAAATAACAATACAACAAATAGCAAATAGTTTGTGACAGTAATTATTAAAAATATAAAAATATTTTAACTGAAAAATATTTTAAAAAAATTCGAACCAAATATACAATCAAAAGTTATTTTAAATCAGTAATTGAATATTTATTTTTAAAAAAAAATTATTTCCTTTATAACATTTTCAATTAAAAAAATTGATTAATGTTATTTTCTGTTAATAATTATTTTTTTAATTGAATTTTAAAAAGAGTTTGCTTATGAGTGTTGATCAAAATTTTCAATAGAGTTTTGAGTAGTTTGTTTGGTTATGAATTATAACAATTTGAATTAAGTTTTGAAAACTCTTTCCAAAACTCATAATCAAACAAATTTTCTTATTTCACATGTCACATCAAATATTAAAAACTCAACTCAAAACTCAATTCAAAACTCTTAACTAAACAAATTTTCTACACTCAAATCATAATTCCAAAACTCACAAACTCAAAATATAACTCTATTTTCAAATCATATTTAGAAAATTCTACCAAACTCTACCTAATATGTTTAGAATGACTTTTTGATTTTTTATGAAAAAATATGCAAAAATATAGGGAAAATGGAATCTCTAACTTTTTGGTATAGGTTATTGTAGCTTGCTTTTCGTGTTTCTTTTGGATACGACTAGCCCTACAGTTCGAACTCAAGTGATCTTGAATCTGATTCCATAAGTGCAATGTGAAATAGATAAACACAAATGAGTCAAAATCTGACAATTCTTTTGAAAAATTGATTTTGAATCAAAATACCAAAAATGGACTGCTTTGCCAGATACAGAGTTGCGACCTAAATATTTTGAGAAATTTAGGAAACCCGTGACTCGTGCCAAAGGCTACGTGTCCATCATCACCAAAGTGTCTCTGCTCGAGAACTTAGGTACGAGAGGGGAAGGTCATGAATTGAGCACCACACTCGCCCGATCAAAGATCGATCTCTACTAATCATGATGTGATTCTTATTTACATTATATGCTATTGTTTTGATTATTAAGCTAATTTTACTATGTGACGCATACAAATATAGACTAATTTGTAAAATTTGGAACATTTTGATTTATGTTTGTTCGAAAATTGTTTTGAATCGCGTCACTTGAAAAGGTGAGTTCGTATGTACATTAATCAATTTATTCCAATTCAAGCAATTAGCCTTCGTCCACTGACATTTAAATAGATATATCACTTAAGCACTTAGCCTCATGGAACAAGGGGCAAAGTGTACCTCGATCTCATGGGTGGCTAGAGTAGTCTGCCTCCTCTGCACCATTAGAAGCAGTCTGTCAACTGTTCGGAGGAGGTCATCCACATACCCCGCAGGTACCTGCAAAAGAGAAAAAATTTGAGAATATAAAAACAAGATAATGGTGCACAGTGGGCAGAAAGTAGGCACAATGGATAGCAAGTAATAGAGCACAGTGGACAACAAGTAATAAAGCACTGTGGGCAGAAAGTGAGAAAGTACAGTAGGCAGACATATGGAGAGATATGTACCTGCTTGACGCTCGGAGCGATCATTAATCTGCGATCCTTCTCCTTAATGTGCTCAAGGGGGATTTACTCAATCACCCCGTCTGGTCGCATGTGTACAACCTTAGTAGGAATCACCGAAAGCCTAGGGATGGGAGCT